>CM047811.1:121604071-121978490 GCA_026214975.1 Gentiana macrophylla | reverse complement strand
TCAACATGTCGACCTTGGTCGACTAACGAGCACGGACGATTTACATCGCAAGCTCTCGCCGCAGCCGAAGCGACCGCAATGTACCTCGCGCATATCCGATCGCTTATGCTGTGGCACTCAACATGTCGACTTTCGGTCGTACTTAACGAGCACGGACGATTTACATCGCAAGCTCAAGCCGCAGCCGCAGCCACTGTAATGCCTCGCGTATATCTCGATCGCTTATGCGTCAGGCACTCAAATCGCCGTCCGGCAGTGTCATCACATCTCCCCACAAGGCCCATAAATCGCCAGGTATCCCAAACGGATGGAACGGTTCAAAAGCCATCATTGGTGGTCTTCCCGATTTTTAGCCGCGTTTGATAGGGCTACTTTGACTAGGGACTATTCCGGACGAAAAATAGCCCATGATTACCCACCATAAATAACCGTCCTTCGAATGCTCATAATGACGGTAAACCTCTCGAGATAACCATCATTACGCCGGTCATTATGATTGTCTCTTCGAGATAGCCGTCGCTCTGCATCGCTTACCATTATGGTAATCCATGCCAAACACGCCACCTCCTCTATAAAAGCCACCATGTTACTACCTTCTCCACAAATGCTTACTCTCCCATTTGAGTCACTGCTTTCTTCCTTACAAAATCCCGGAAAAAACAAGAATGTCTCGATCGATAATGATGAATACGAGTTTATGGAGGAATACAAAGGCAACGAGCACCGAATCCGCTTGCATTTTTTCCACAACCCATCGGTGGGAGAACAACCCCAACCTCAATACCACGAGTAGAAATGGAACAGAATCTCGATACGGCGCCGCCTTCCCCGCCGCCGAGATTGCGGAGTTAGAGCGTGAAGAGGAAGCCGAGATAAGTGAATCCGAGAATCTTGCGAGCTCATAGGAGGATCGAGAGGTATTCATCGGCGATCGGATCCGCAGACCGCCCAGAGCGCACTATTCAAAAATTCGTGCGCCTAATCCGAGTGGAAGCGCCAGGGGCCATGGTCGACGCTTATCTCGGGAAAAAATGGCAAAGCGCCTTTCACCGCACTGGGCCCTTTACAATCACCGAGTCCGCAAGCCGAGATCCAAGATGAGAGAAGATCACTTCCTATATGAGGAGGACGACCTGGTAGGCCGGATGAGAGAAGATCGCTTCCTATATCTCGAAAAAGGCGGCCGGGTAGGTCGGTTCTCCTTGTCGCTATGATCGATCGATCGCGAACTATCAGCGCGATGTCGACTCCGCATCACCACTAACGTGTACTAGGAGGAGGAAACCCGCCGGTAGTGATTGGCGTGCCTTTCAGATAAATAATCAATTTCACGATGCGCCGCGGGTTATGTTGCATCAACTTCATGTCACAACCCCGCCTCGCTTCTAAAGGAGCGGTCTTGAGATTTCGATACAAAACAGAGAGTACTCTTTCCCTTGCTTAAGATTTTTTCCATTGGGTTTTTCTTAAGAGAGGTTTTGATGAGGCTCTACTAGTTTGTGTCCCTAATCATGAGTCCGCTCAACTTTTGTCTTCCAAGAGTGTTCGCAAACGAAGACTCGACTGAAATACTACTCCACGCCGCAATGATTTTCCGCCGCAGAGTAGGGGCCATTGATGATACGGAACTCCGACACGGTCCCATTATTCCCGGTCAACTCGCCGGAGGACATAAGTCAAACTCTTTCCTCAGACATGACAGCGCTGACGTCGCCAACTCCTTGGCCATCCCGCCAAAGATCTTCAAGATAAGGGGCCGCCCAGCAAAGACGGGCGGGCCCATTTATATGAGAAACTCCACCAGCTAATGGAAAGTTCATAAGCTTAGATAGAATGCGGGGCCAACTGCCATCTGTCGGGCATCGACACCGCTAGCACGAGTAATCTTTTACAGCTTTATCCCTTCCCTATAAATACCCTCACTATGACATTAATGAAGATATAGAACAACTTTTGCGCATTTATTTCCATGAGCACTGTTGCATCTCTCTCTCTCATTTATTGCTTTCATATTTCCACCGTGAGTCCGCCACCAACCTCGATAAAAGCCACCGTCCGACGGCGATAACCTCATTGATCGGAACACCACGAAGAGGCCAGATATCCCACATCCAGGTTTGCCATCCTAACTGCCTGACGGAAACGGACCCGTCATCTGATGATCGCGATCTGGGAGGGCCGAGGTTTGTACGATTTCTTTTCTCGGTCCCTTGCGACCCGATGAGTGTACACTTTCCTCTATCTCGATCCCCTGGATCTGGATTTGGCGGCCTTTATCTAGGGTCGCAGGAATGATTTCATTTCTAGGAGGATTTGGGGGTCGGATCAACATGGGGGCTTGGCCCTTTGCCACCAAGCGAGAGTTAGTCAGGTACATAGTTTCAGCATACCTCGCATATTCTATCATTTCTGCGACTTCCGGGTCTTCCTGGAAACTTGGTCTTGTTTCGGGGGTCGACCTTTGGCTTTGCTGCGACCTGGCCGGCTCCTTGCGAGCCCCTTCTAGGGCGGCGATAGCCTCTTTTGACTTAGTTTTTTGATTGATGACGTTCCGGGCGTCGCTAGGGGCTAGGGCCTCTCTCTGCGACCCTTCGCCTACGGCGGAAGATTGTCGAGTGTTTCTCCCACAACCTCTCTGTGAACCTGATGCTGCGTGCCCCCCTTTGCGGGGGTTTTGGGTGTCAGTTGTCCTTTGCTTCCTACTATCGCTGAGTTAGCGAACCGATTTGGCTGGGGGATAAGATTTTCTTGTGGTTTAGATCAGAGATCTTTTTTGGATAGTGATAGATCGGGTGACGTGGGGTCTGAAAATATATTTTTCGAGGGAAAATAGCGAAGATTTGCACGCAATAACCCTAGAAACATGTATGGCTATTTAGCCTATTTTCCAGAAGTTTTGTATTGATGAGGGTTTTTCTGGTATATGTTTTTGAGGTAGAAAGTGTCACCTTCTGATGGTTTTCTTCACTAAAGGAAGGAAACAAAGGCAGTTTGGGAGTTTTCTTTATAAGATTACCTCTTTTACGGGGTGAACTCAGACGAGGGGACACAACCGGACGTCTCCAGACCGGCGGAGGTGGGATTCCTTCGATCTGTTGTGTGTTAGGACCTTTATACGATTTTTACGCCTGGGACCGAGAGCATGTTGTTGCTTAACTTCCCGGTAACGGAGCCAACTGATGATGTCGAAATCATCACGGTGGCACAGCGGTGTGGAAGTAGTGGATATATGGCTGATTTGTAGGTGATTAAATGTAAGTTAGCCGGAGATGTGCGGCGGCGATAGGAGGAAAGTGAGAGAGGTGGTGTTTAGGGTTTAGGGTTTAGAATGTCTATATCTTGTTTAGGTTACACAAGCCTTCCTTTTATAGGAAGAGAAAACTTAAGAGCTAAGTAAATGACAGAAGTCACCAAGCAGCTTAGTCATTGATCTTGCTTAACAGCCAAGTAAACTAATAAATATCTGGAATGCAAGTGGATGAAATATCTCGGCGGCGATCTTCTGGGGGTCGCATAGACCGCCAGCCCCGTTTGTCTTGCCCTTGCCCCTTGTTTCCTCTCAAGTCTTGCGCGGCCTTTTATGGGCCTTTTGTCCAAGGTCGCGATCCAGCTCTCTAGTCATGGTGGCGCTCTAGGCGGGGTTTGATGACAGCGACTTTGACTTGGTATCATTGGCGTCGCCAACGATGTAGCCGCGGACCTTCCTCCGGTACGATGAGCCAGAGAGGCCATTTCCAGGACTAAACGGTGGCGATATTATTTGTACGCATCAGTGCTAATATCAACTTACTTCATAATAAATTATTATATTGTGTAGATATTTAATCTATCCGGCCGTGCATCGCACGGGTTTAAGACTAGTTACTATTATATACAAAAAAAAAATATTGAAATTGTCCAGATTCATCCACTTAGGTTTACGGCACAAATGAAATAATTAGATAAGAATTTCCCGGTGCTAGCAAGATGTCCATACAAGGGGTTCTTTTTGTTTTGGGGGTTCTATCGGCACACCCATATTTACTTTCGGCACCCTATTGCTTCCGGCACCACAAAAAATTACTTCGGCACCCGGTGATTTTTTATAAAGTGAACGTCAGTGCCACTGGTGTTCCTTGTTGAACACCAACGCATCACCAACGTGATCAACAGGATCATCATCGGCGTTGGTGTTCAACAAGGAACACCAGTGGCACTGACATTCCCTTTATAAAAGTGTTACATTTTAGAAAACGTCAGTCCACGACTTTCCACTGTTTTTTTTGTTGAACACCAACGTCAGTGTGGAACCGATGTTTTTTTCTCCTAAAAAAATAATCAAAAAATGGATGTCAATAATAAAAAGGGGCAGCCTTTATTTTTTCTTCTGCAATAACATGATATTGTCTTAACTGACGTGATTCAGAATTTTGAATTCTTTTTGTTATACTAGGTTTTTATTTATTTGTTTATTTATGGAGTGATACTAGTATATTGACTATCCATATACTGTATGTTTGATATTTTGATCCGTTTGTAAGGGGTGTTGCTGTCTAGACTATTAATATTTCTAATTTACCATACAGCAACACAAGTCGTTTCTGAAGTCGGAAACCGGCTTCCCATATGTGTATTATGATGATCGACCTTTATAAATATTGAGTGTTTTTGACAATTCCGTTGTGAACATAGCATTACTCTTGACCATATAGGGTTTTTTGAATTTTTCTCACCAAAGTAAGTCCATGATTTAAAACAATTGAAAGGCTGCATTATCTCACGCCTTCTTCGTACTTCTCCTTGGCCGTTCTTTCCCTCCATGATCACCGGCACAAACACAATTCATTCTCAACTATTTGCGCCATCTCCATCCATCGAAATCGGCCCTCTGTGAAAAAACAAGAGCAACAAAATATGTTTTGCTCTTCGATACATCATTTTCCTGATGTTGCCTTCGATTTGTCGCTCTTTTCCTAATCTGTTGCTGCTCAAAATTCACTTACACCACACAAATGTTGAAATAGTGTCCTAAACTCAATCGGGTTGGACCGGATCCGACCGGGTCGGATTATTTCTACTATTTCTTTATGTTTATACATATAATATATGGCTTTTTGTAATTATATATTTGCTCGTTTAACGGACCAATTATGATATTGTATATATGATAACGTCTTTAGTGTCAATATGTGAAAGAGAAATCATGATAGGGATTATGGTTGATGAGATCTCGACTCATTTTAAAAGGTTTGATATTTTTTTTTGAGGAATAAAAGGTTTAATACTGAAATGTCTCTAGTCGGGTGTGCTATTAAATGGGACATTAATAGTACGTTTAGACTAGCACGTATTATATGTCTTTTATCTTGTGAAGATAGGGATAGATCTCGTCTATCAAAGTGTAAGGACACTTGGACTGTACGTAGACATATATTAGAGAATTGGCACGTTAGACTGACTCGCTTACTTTATTAAGTGTCGCACTATGTGGCGGTTGTTTACTTATCTTAAGACCGGAGTCTTCATGAAATCACGGTGTGGATTGTCATACTTTGACACTAATGAGGTTTCCCCTAGCCATTAGGTGATCATGCGGTAGTGATTGAGTGTAATATTGAAGCATGCGTATGATTCATGTCGCTCGTCCGGAAATAGTGTATCCTATGAATATGAGTAAATATCTGAATGGGCATTCTTATAAGGAATGTATAGCTCTCATGAATCTTTGCAAAGTCGGAGTAAATGAGTTACTTCGAGAGAGAATTAAATCCATAGTATAAGATACGGTCGTTAATGTATTGACACTCGAGATACGACTATATGGATATTATTATAGCGATAGGATTGTAATTACACGGTAATTGTTTCAATGAAAGGTAGCAGTCATTGCATTTGACTCTTCCGATTATTGGGGGTCATGATGTGTTGCTAGACGCTATTTCGTTATTGTTGGGTGTGAAGGGTATTTTAGTAAAATGTACTTTATGCCTACGGCCAACATATTCGGAAGCCTATCGGGTCACACACATAAGAACATATAGCTGGACTAAAATGCGGTTATAACGATAACTAAATAAGAAAAGTTTTATCTCGACTATAAAGTGTTATAGTGATAAATCAATATATACATATTTGATGTACATCTCAAAATACATATGATATACATGTATTTTGTGAATTATTTAATCACAGTATTATATTAATTGATTAAGAATATTCCGGAAGCCAATTTTTGGCGATATGGGGTGATGACGGAAAAATTCATTGTTATTTTGATAACATTTTACCCCACTTCTGATATCATTTTGAGCATCATTACATCATTTCGAGTCATAAATTCCTTAGATTTATCTAAGTATGTTAGTAGTAACTATTATATAAAATATCGTGTTTTTACTAGTTTTTGTACCGGTTTAAGAACCGGAGTGTAAATGTCGGATTTACGTTTGGTATTTTGGTGTTTTATTGCAGAATTATAGGTTGACCAAGATTCCAAGTAACGACATGTTTTGAGCCCTAAAATAGGTGTTTTGAGGGATAGAAGAGGTGCCACAAGCTTACGAGTTTAAACGGATCAATTGTCTTATGTGTTTCTACCGTAACTTATCTTCGACGGACATTTGACCTAACTTAGATGCATTTTCTGGGGAAGACTTCTTCATGAAAGTTGTATATCTTCGAATGAGCTTTCAAACGCATTTTGAATCACGTCAATCGGAGGTCTACAACTCAAGTTATGGGCATTTTACCGAATCGAACTGAGCCCGATTCGAACCGGCCTCCTACTCGGTTCGAACCGGCCCATTTTGAGCCTATAAATACCCCCCATTCCCATCCATTTTCCTTGCCCCTTGTATTTTGGGCCATTCCTTTCTTTCATTTTCTTTCTTTGTTCTTGTTTTCTTTCTTGTTTGTAGTAATATATACATAACTATCAATTTCCTCTTCCTCTTTCACATCTTTTATTGTTTTCTTAATTTCACTTTGTAGTATCTATATAACTATATATATATATATATATATATATATACATATCTATATCTATACATATATATACATCATATTTTACCTTTCCTTTCGTTTATGTTAACTAGTAGTACTAATATATATACATATATATATCAAATATTCCCCTTGTCCCCATCTTGTCTTTTATTCTTATTCTTCTTGTCTTTTTTATTCTTCTTGTCTTCTTTTATTTTTTTATCTTTGTATATATATATATATATATATATATATATATATATATATATATATATATATATATATATATATATATATATATATATATATATATATATATGTGTGTGATATATTTTCCTTTTCTGTAAATATGAGTAGCTAAATTCAACATAGCTGAAATATGTGAAAACGGGTGAAACGCCCTTGGGAGATGAGTCAGGAGTTGTGTAGCTCTTAAATTAAACGTTCGTATGATAAACTCATGTTTTAAAACTTGTTTTGATCATTTTAATAGCTTTGAATGAGATTGACAACTTTGTTCATTGTTACATCGAGCTTATAGATGCATTTTGCGGCGAGATGTGGGATATTGATATCACTAAAACATAGTCTAGATTGTTAGATTGACAACCTGAGTGACAGGTCAGGACTATGCCTATGTGAGATTCTTATTCTTACGAGATGAAGGAAACAGGTATTAGTATCACTAAAACATAGCTTTAATAGTTAGATTGACAACCTAAGTGACACGTTAAAACTATGCTTTTGTGAGGTTTTTCAGCGGCTTTTTATTCTGGTCAACCATGTTAGGCGAGTTAGCTTTCTAAAGGGAGAGTTAATAAACCTGGTATGGGGGTTAAGTGAGAGTTGTTCAGATCTTAACGCAAGAATAAAGAGTTGACACCCGTGAATGTCATATAAACTGAATCAGTTAAAACACACTCCTTGTCAAGTCATTCCTGAGGTGACAACCTGTTGGATCATAGTTTGGCTATGCTTTTTAATCTTGTTAGTTAAACTTTACTTTTTGCATTAGTATAATAATCTCCACCACAACTTTGATCGCCTAGACTAAGAACCACGTTCGCTTTGGTACTCACAACCACATTTCTCTTGGGATCGACCTCGTACTCCTGTAGCTATTCTAACAATCGACCCGGTACTCTGCTGGTTAGAGAGTTAGTTTACCCACAGTTGCGAGTCTTTATAAATTGTATTTTTGAGTGGGTAGATTTTAGCTCATCATGGGGCGCAGATAGTATGTGTATATGATACACATGGATTTTGTAAATTAATTAACAGTATTATCATATATTAATGACTATAGATTACACACATGTGCAAATTGATTTATGGAAATATGATAAAAGATAATCAATATTAGATATTGACAATATCTTGGATTTATTTATTATAATATATTAAATTAAATGAGATAAGTCTATAATATATGTTTTCCTTATTTTATTGTGAATTGGTTTTCTTTATCCTCTATCAAATATGAAACTTCTCCCAATAGGATTGGGACCACATTAGGGGCACCACTTACACTATAAATATAATGTAGGTGTCAGGCTCTTTTGTATGACAATTACAAGTCTTATTTTTCTACTATAAAATTAAGAGAGCTTTTAGAGAGGAGTTTTGGGAGAAAGAGAAATGCGGCCTAGCAGCTGACTTTTTCCGGTAGTAATCCAATGGTGGATTCCGGCGGGTTGTTCGTGTCGATCAACGGTAGATGCCGAACGCTTGGGCGGCTTCGTGCATAAACTAGAACCGTAGACAAAGCGTCGATCTATTTTAGATCATCCAAGGTAGTTCTTTCATCTACTTCTTTTATGCTTGTTGCTTAAACGAAGTCGATTCTGGTTAAAAGAAAATAATTTTTAAATTCCGTTGCGTTCTCGCGTAGATTTCCTAACAACAACACACAACAAATTCCCTCCATATACGATTTATAAGTTAGGGGTAAGGGGTGGGATAGGGGTTTAAGGGTAGGGTTTCGCTTTTTTCTTTCCTCAATCCTAGGCCCGTAATATGTTCATACCCGACAATCATGATACCCGCATATTAGGGTTCACCAGGGCCGGCACTCCTGTAAGGTGGAGGACCCGGTGGTCTTAGGCCCAACGGTGTCGGTGGCCCAACATTACATGTTTCGCTAAAAGAAAAAAAAAATCCATGTAGATCCAATCCGATCCAACATAATATAAAGACCCCAAAAAAATTACTCAAATCGATAAAGACCCAAATAAAATTTTACTTGTCCTAATTCAAATCGATAAGTATTTAACTTCGAACTAAAAGACCTAATTCACTTGGTCTTAGGCCCAAAGAGGATGTATCCCAAAAAAATATATTTTAGTTTTTTTTATCAAAATTGTTAAATGAAATGCACATAAATGTTGTATATTGTATATATTATAGATCAAATGTGTGAATTTAAGGAATATAAAATCTATTTTTCCTTGCTTAAAAAATAATAATAAATGCACAAGATGCATCGGTCTAGTAGTGAGAATTTGGCGTAGAGACCAATATTCGAACCTCTTTAGTAGCCAAAAAAAAAAAATAAATAAATAAATAAATAAATATTGTACTATTTCTCCTTACTTAAAAAAGAAATAAATGTTTAAGACGAAAATGTTTATTTATTTATGGGAAAATTGCAAATTACCCCGTTAAACTATACATGATGCAAAATTTACAACTTTAAAGTATTATTTGATCGATTTACGCCCCTAAACTATATATTATAAGCAATTTACGACCATAAACATTTAATTGCTCAATTTATTACCCGAAAACTATTATTTTAATTGATTAACCCCCTTTGATCATATTTTAATGTTATTTAAATATTTTAAAAGGGCACATATGTCATTTCCCCTTCATCTTTGTATTCCCAAACCTTCGTTCCACCCCCACCCCAAACTCTGCTTCTTCATCTCCATTTTTTTACCCACCGCCCTTTCCTATTTTTTCTACACCCCATTAATCGTTGAAAAAAATTCAAATTCATTACTAACAAACCATCAACACCCATCCAGTTTCTCTATTTTTCCTCTTTTGTAAGTGGACGTGTTATATCATAAATTCGACTGGTACATTTCTAAATCCTTCAAGCCCAAATACTTTGACTATTCTTCTATTGATGTTCCGCAACCAAACAAATTGTTGTCTTTCATCAGAAAAATACATTGAATCCTTGCTTCCATGGTCAAATTAACGAGAATGTGTACCACATGTTTAACCTCCCGACTTTTCAAAAAGGGTAAAATAGTAATTAGGTATACCCACTACGACCTAATTATTATTTATTCTATTTAATTAATTTAAAAAGATTTAATTAAAAGAATTTAGCGCGACTCTTGCCTTGTTGGCGATGGCGTAGCTCTTTTCCGAGAGGATGGTACGGTTTTGGAGGCTTGGGCGTCCCCGAGGTCGGTTACTAGTTCCGTCTTTGCTGCGGAGGCTCAAACTTTGCGTTGGTGTCTTAGTAGATGTCATGTAATGGGTATTAAGAACTTGGTTTGCTTTACTGATAACTTGTCACTAGCCAATCAGATCTTGAACTCGCAACAACCTCCTTTTGATTCTCAGAATCGTTCAAGAGGATATTAGGCTGATGATTTCCCTTTTTGATTCATGTCATGTTTTGTACTCTGAATGAGAAAGCAACAATTTAGCCCATTTGCTTGCTGCTTTCTCTTTCAAATCTAATGTAAACGTTTTCTGGCATGGTTGCACTCCGATCCGGTATGGGGTTGTACAAGCTAATTTTTTCTATTAATGAATGCTTTCGTTGTTTGGGGGAAATTATATATATATATATATATATTTCACACGCATATTCTGAAGAAGAAAAAAAAGATCAAACGGCGGCAACGGGGAGGGACTGACGCGAGTTTTCAGAAAAATTCAACCATGTGGTCAATCCGTTCATCGTTTCAAGATGCCGCAGTAGAAGAAATCGATCACTGGATGAAGACGGTTGTTACCATACTCTTCGTTTTCTAAAAAGTAAGTTTTCAGTTTAGCCTAGTTTTTTGTAATCGTCGAATTCGATTCTTAAGAAAATCGTATCTCTCAATCCGTAGCTCCGTTTCGCAGCAATGAGTAGTCAAAATGATCGTCTTGGAGCGTAGATTATTCTAATAATAGTTTCATAGCAAATAAACCAGGTAATCTTCTATTTCACACACTTTAGTATTTCGGGTTTTGCAAATAAATGGGATTTTAGGGTTTCTTGTTGGTCAAATAGGTTTTGGGGTTGAGGATCAACAGTTGTTGCGGTTGCTTGGCGTTTTGCTTTCGGTTTTGCTGGCAATTAAGGTAAGAGGCTATTCCTAATGAATAATTATAGTTTTATTATGTTTAGGTTGAGTTTTGGTATAGATTGGTGGTTAGAAATCATGTTTATGTGTAGTTGTTGTCTATGTTAAGCAATGATATGTTTTGAACATGTTTCACTGTTGTTTATGAGTTTTTGATGGTAAGCATGTTTGGTTTGTGTTAGAAATCGTTAAGTGCAGAAAATCACGTTTTAGGGTTTAACTGCGTTGAATGCGTACGCATTGACTATCAATGCGCATGTATTCCTATTACAGGATTGTATGGTTTTAGTCTTAGCAGGTAGAATGCGAACGCATTTATATTATAGGAATGCGCACACATTCGTGAATCAAGATGTTCCATCCTTTTCACAGCAGGTGCAATGCTCACACATTGTTGGTTCAGGTTCTAAGGAGTTGCTCCTAGCTTAATCAATGCGCATGCATTGGCTGGGCATTGATTTTCAGCATGTCTCTGGTCAGGGAATGCGCACTCATTGACCCCCAGTTTTAATAAAATGTTGTTTAAGCTATGTTTGGGATTTTAAACGTTGTTTCTGTTAGGTGTAGTGCCCGAAAGACAATTTGTGTAATTGTTTTTAATAATGAATGACAGAATTTATCTCACCTTATTACTTGCTTTGTGCTTGTAAAGTAATACATCACTGCAAACCTAAGTATATCTCATGTAACCACTTAACTTTCGATGTATGGATTACACGTGAGGATTGAGTTAGTGGTGATATACTTAAATCTGATAGTCCGTGGTGAACTTAATCGAGTTTAGGGTCTCTTGATTAAAACACCAATAATGCGCCTGAACACCTTAGGGTGTGATAGTCTTATCCGGATTGTCGGTAGAGGTACCTACGTGGGGCATTTATATATGATGGCATTCATATAGATCGGACCGATTTAATCTGTATTTCTCGGTATAATTCCGTAATCGAGGAATCTTATTAAATCATTAGATGATCATATATGGATCAACCTTAATCCTGAGGTGATCACGGGATCTTTGCTTGTCCCGGGTAGTGTTTGATGTGTTAGTTACGGTTCACTTAAATAATGTGTTCCAAGCCACTTCTCATTGGCACTATCTCCGGATGAGTGAGTAGTTCTGATTTTCACGAGACATGGAATCCATTCCTTCCTGCGGGGAAGTAGAGAGACAATCCCTTATTTGTTAGCCCTAAGAAAGTGATCGATCCGGGAGTTCGCATTTGACTAATTAGCTACTAGTCGATATATGTGCACTAATTGATCATCGAGGGTTAATGGTAAATAAGGATAAGATATTCGAGTCGGGTTCACGGAGACTTCCCACTCGAATGGACGATCTATGGAGGTTTAATCCGTATGTAGTGATTATATCAATAGACGCTTATTAAGCTCGCATGGGTTGAGTATAAGTATACATCTATAATCGGTGAAATCTGATTTCGGGTTTATGGTGGCGTAATCCCGAATTAATAATTAATGTACTTTTTGTTCGATGAATAATTAATTATTGAGCTACTTTATTATAGGTCATTGGTCCCGATGTGTAGCTTCGTAATTCGGATTAGTAATCTTGTTACTTGGGCCTCAGTGATAATTAATTGGTTTGGGCTAATTAATTGATATGCATGGATATTATTTAGTTGGGCTAAATAATATATATACACATAAAAACATTTTATGTGGGCTTTTTTTGACCCTAAAGGTGGCGCCAATATCATCATTTAATTAGAGAGAAATTAGTTTTCTTGGATAATTATTTGACATGTGATTTATCTTTTATTTGTTAAATGATAATTCATGGAATATTAGATAATAATATGATTTATCCTAATTTGTTTGGGATAATCATTTTATTTATCTTTTATTTGGAAAAGGATTAATGTGATAATTATCACTTAATTATTTAATCCTTGGAGGACATTGATTACTCTCTCCATATAAAGAGAGTTCTCCCAAGTCTAATAAAGAGGTACTATTCACGTCACTATTCACCGAGAGAAATTGGCGAAAAATTTCGCCTCTATTCTTAGGGTTGAGTTGGAAAAATCTTGGATTTTTTTAGTTTGCATATCAAGGAGGCTCGTGTATCAAGAAGGGTGTCCACCAACCGCCGTTTGGAGAACACATCGGAAGATCAAGGCTTCTCTTCCTATATTGGTAACATGATCTTAACCCTCTTGTAGTAGTTTAAGTCTTTTAATTATGTGTTTTGATATATAAATCGTGATCCATCCATTTGCGCGTAGATCTAATTCGTTTAGATCTAAGAACCTGCATCCTTCATGTGGTATCGGAGCCAGGTTCCACGATTTATATAGTCATAAATCATAATTAAACGATTTAAAGGAGTGGAATTGCATGTAGGTGATATTTTACTTATTATTATGTATTAATAATTTTTAAATTGCTATGGTTGAAGAGATGGATTGGGGTTGACACCGTTTTCCCGTTAGATCTATTATAAACTCATATAAACGATGAAAATTCGTTCATATGAGTATAGAAATTATGTAATTCATGTATTATTGCAATTTTAATTTCCAGAAAATAGATCTGTACATTAGCTGTTTAGTCTTTTCGTTTTTTCCGTTGTTTGAGCCGTTAAAACGAAGATCCCTCCAGTCAGAATCAAGATTGGAAGTTGATGAACAATCCCACAAAGTTTGGTGTCGATCAGAGTCCGTTTGGGTTTCCGTTCGTTTCTGCGAAGTGGCTGCTGTAACAGAAAAACGCAGGATTCACAAAAACCCTAACTGTGACTTCTTCGATTTTCTGGGAACAATTGGACCGTTCAAATTAAAATCCGACCGGTCAGATCGATAATCATGGAGTTTTGGACGTGAGATAAAATTTTCAGGACGATCGGGATTCATCTTGATCCCCGATCGGCCTCGGGAAGTAAATGATGCGCTGATGTAAGAGTCTGTTTCAGCAGCAAGTTGGGCGGCTCACTGAGGAATATTGACAAGTCAAAGCTCCAATCCGACCGTCCATCTTCAAGTCCAAAGAATGAAGATCAGATCTGGAAAGTTTCGTCCCGATCCGAGTTCGTTTGATATTCCGATCGTCGAAGATTCTTAACAGCTGCAGATTAGGGTTTTAATTTATTTTCGAGTAGATTAGTTACGCGGGGTGCCAACGGTCCATCTCTCAGGTGTTTATTTTCCGCACTAGTATACATGTGTAGATTGTATGAGTAGAACCGGAAAATTGCCATGACATGCATCATATCATAATTCCACTCCATATGCAACATGTAGAAATTAATTCGAGGAATTAGTTAGGCATGTATAATACACACGATTAGTTTTAATTAATTGTTTGATATTAATTAGAAACTAATTAGGTAAAACCGAGGAACACGGGTTTTTCAATCGTCGAGGTTGGGTGATGGATTCTCGGTGAATCCCACTCTGCGAAAGCATAAGGAGTAAAATCCGAAACCTCGTGGTTAAGGTGTTGGATTCTTGGTGAATTCCACCTTACCTAAGCGAGATTACGTTTTTGTTCCGTAGTGTCTACGTGAATGTTTGATGCTTAAGGATTGGATAATCACGGGCAAACAGGTTCGAAAGTGGTTTAACCACGGTTGGGTGGTCAACGGTAGCTACGGCTCAATCGACTTCACCCTCCACGTGTGGCGTTTGCACGGGTGCAGCAATCATCGAGTCATCCGAAGAGCCACTACGGCTCAACGGAGCTCTCCTAGCCTTGACCCGTCCGGCGGCCACATATGTTCTAACGAATAGGTCGGGTGGGCTGGCCCACATAACCGACAACATTCGGGCCTATGATTTATTGTTCCTTAATGAAACATCAAGTCCAAAAACGTGATCGATAAACCCACCACTTTTTCAAAATATTGAGTGGAGCGGGAGGCGACAAACCGACCCCACGGCCTCTCTTGTTGACACAAGCAACGCGTGAGAGAATGGTGACGCCTCGTGCGGCTTTGATTTCGCCCCTGGGGAAGGCCTTCACCGCTATCAAAATTCAAGGCTTGGTCTCCGAAAGGATAGGATTTTGGGTACTCGTCGGGTCACCGACCGACCCTAAGCGACACACTCGGGGTCTACCTAAAAATCTGAGACAGATGAGGTCACACTCATAAAGGGGTATTTTTGGTAGTACCTTGGCTGAAAAAAGGAAAGGTGATTGACGATCACAAATGAGATGTTCGATTCTCAATCGATCTTCAATATTAATCGAAACCTCTTTGACCTACCCTACTACGCAATCGAGGCATTAGATTAAATCCTTGGAACGGTAGGATAGACTATAAGTACTTAGTTTATGTTCCTAAAATTTTAGTAGTGTATGATTTGGATTTATTTTACTCACAAATTTTATTTACAACCTGTAATATATATATCTCTCTAAGGTGCTAGGCTGCTAGTGTAAAATTGACTAGTAATGACTTCGTTAAAAGTGGTAAGTAATCAAACGTTGTATTTATTAATCTCACATACGATTAATTTTTCGGAAGAGATATTTCTCTTGAAGCCTTCAAAACTTAAGTGACGTAAATAGGCATGTCACTTCTTTGTCACTCGTCTTGAGCGAGAGACAACCGTAGTTAGTTTGAAAGATGATTGGGACGATAAAATTCTTACAGTGAATTGTGTAGTGTCTACAAGAGAAATTTTCTCCGATAGAAAATTGGAGAATCATAAATTAAAGTGTCGCTAGTTAGGCGGTATTTGGAACCGATAAACTAGTGGGAGCTTTTATAATATGTTTTTCGATTTATTAGAAAATCGGTCCCCATCGGGTAACACTTTCATTAGACATCCTACAGTTCACGAGTAGTGTCTACTCAAACGAATCGCTAGTTCAAGACTATTCCCTTTTAAGGAAAGTTAAGAATGGGAAAGAATGTCTATAAGTGTTATAATCATCTTAACTAAAGTTTTGAGGCTAAACCGAAACATTAATTAAAGAAAGTATAGGATAAGGAAAGTGATTTCGGATCACTAATCAATGAATCCTTAGCGACTTTCTTAACCGAGTAACTTGACTCGGTGGCTTAGTTCTTTGGAAGAACAATAAAGTTGTGCATTAATAAAGTAACAACGGGCGATAATTTCACTTAGAATAATGGGAGTGATATAAGGAAATGAATTTCGGATTCTATCCTTGAATATCACGAAAAATTTTATTTTTCATTTTACTGAGATCCGTTGAAACAATTGGATTCACTTTCAACTCGATATATTGTTGCCACATAGAAAGTGAATATGACATTTGTAATACGAATCCGAGACTCGGACTTTTGTTTGATAAAGTCGAAACCACTTAGAATAAATTAATAAGTACGTGTAACACATCTAAAACTATTAAAGGTAAAAGGTTTCCGTATTAAGATAAACGACCTTTCAATATCTATTAATTAGTGCATATATCCTGAGACAAGACCTGCTGCTGATGGCTAAGGGTGATTCCTATCTCCCGGTCTTGGAACACTATCTCAAAGGAACAATGACTAAGTTTCTTTTCAATCGGGAAGGGTAATAGTTTTGAAGGGTAACATAGCTTGTTCACCATGACCTTCGGGTCTAGTGAGAGATACAAGCTAGTGGGAGATTTTGAGTGGTGACATTACATCTGATAACTACTCAAAACAACTTGGTTGGTTTATGAAAGAATACGAGGAGGTGTCTCGATTTTAGCAGAGAATAGAGTATTCCATGCTCGAAAAATAGGCTATCGCATAGTCTTGGGATCGATGCTCGGCTCGCCTCCTAGTGGAATGTTTCTCACCGAGGAAGAAACCATAGACTTGCCCTATATAGTTATTGATATGCTACAATACACTTTGCTAAACTCGATTAAGATAATTCGTTGCAAAATAACGGTTAACATTATTATGTAAACCGAGAAGTCTACCTAGAAGATGCTAGTGAGTTTATGGATAAGGAGTGAATTCGGTTCACACCACTTCCATAAATGTAGGCATTTAGCATTTAATGCTTAAAGGTAGGATCGGAAATTTTGCGCATACGTTCGATTGTGATTGTTTGTGAAACATCTTAATGAGACGAGTGAAGGTTGATTATAAGATTCTTGAGATCGAAAAGTGACGGTTGAATCATCACAAGCCTTCCGATAGAATCTATAAGTAACAACCTTAAACCTTGAGTCACGGTTACCCAAAGGTAGTTACTATCTCGATTTAATCGGACCACATCGGTTGTTGGTGATTACACCGATAAATACTACTAGATCGAAATGTCAATCCACCCAAGACACAAGTGGGAGTATGGTTTAACCGTTGACCCATTGTGATTTTGTGGACTTTATAATCTATTTGGGGTGATTGATAACATATGGCTCTTGGTGAATTTGTATAGGATTCTCGATTATAGAGGTTGGTTTGAAAACCTTAACCTGTGAATGGAGTTTTGGTACTCAGGATTACATTCACCTCTTGTAGA
Source organism: Gentiana macrophylla (assembly GCA_026214975.1). Taxonomy (NCBI): domain Eukaryota; kingdom Viridiplantae; phylum Streptophyta; class Magnoliopsida; order Gentianales; family Gentianaceae; genus Gentiana; species Gentiana macrophylla. Next base: position 121,960,777 of record CM047811.1, on the reverse strand, counting down.
ACCACCGAGTGTCTCAGGCCAGTGGGAGCAATTGGATCTACACGGAAAAGAGTCGAATGAATAGGAAAGTTTAAACTTTCAGCGCAAAGTTGAGTGGTATAGGGGTGATTCCCTGACAAGTAGAGAGTTAACCAGGACCTTGAACTCTCTCACCACTCGATCTTGCTAGATTTCGTTAAGCGAGAAAATAGGGGTGATTCCCCGAGACTTTCTTCTTTGAACAACGGAATCAATTCATTAGAAACATGAAGGGTTTTAGCTAAGAATGAATAACGGATTCGTTACAAAGCGTAAGATAGGGGTGATTCCTAAGACCTTTTTTGCGAGACTAACGATATATTAATTCATTCGAAAGAACCTTTGGTAGGAGGCTCACCATGGCTTATATCCTTTGTGGATTTAAGAGAACCTCTCGGTCATTTAAAAGTCACATGTTTTAAAATATGTGAACTTGACCAAAGTATTGATAAGTCTTTCGTAGACTGGATATCAATATTGGTGAAGTAGTAGTATTAGTGTTCATAAATGATAACACTAAAACGGTTGGAAAAAACATGGGTGTGCTATCTGAAGTCGGAAACTGACACGCCTAGATTCTCTGGATGAGAGAATTGGACTATATTCTAAGAATTTGATTCGGTCAAATCCACGAGAATGAGTCATTGGCTATCCCACCTGTCTTATTGAATAAGATTGATTATGCATATACGGTTGCAGCATTCATCGAGAGTAGTCCTACCTACCTCTCGGGAATGATTCTCAAATCTCCGGATAAAGAGAAAATGGGATAGAGTCTCTCTTGGATAACGGCAAGTCAGGTTATCACAAGTCAATAGTAATCGAATCTTGGATTTGAGCAATAAGTAGCAGTTTTAGTACGTCCTCAAGTATCTTTAGAGAACGAGGAATCATATGCTTGTATATTCGGTGCAAACTTGAATATGGTTGACTACACCGATTCGACTTGTAGTCGATTAAGGATGATCATTACGTTGATCTCGGGCTCGTGTTTACTCATAGTGCTTAGAATTTCCTTTTTGGTCCGGGAGTAATTCCGGTGTCGATAAGCCGATATCACTTCATTGTGAAAGCAAAGTGAAGAAATAGCTTAGAAGGATCTTCTCGATCACTTAGAGGTCAAAAGCATATTGAGAGAGAGTACCGCTTTGATTAAATGGACCGACAACGTTTCGTCTCGGGCCGACAACCAAACCGATCGATGTACCAAGTCCGGTGCTTGGAGGTACGGCATTGAGGAATATATCTCATCCGCTTTTAGAGCAAGTGGGAGAGTGTTGTGAATAAGATGAGAAAGGGTGTGCTCTCTAAAACAATCGTTGCTTGTCATTTCGTGCAAGTGGGAGATTGTTAGGTGTAGTGCCGAAAGACAATTTGTGTAATTGTTTTTAATAATGAATGATGTAATTTATCTCACCTTATTACTTGCTTTGTGCTTGTAAAGTAATATCTTTGCTGCAAACCCTAAGTATATCATATGTAAATCACTTAACTCGGTGTATGGATTACACGTGAGGATTGAGTTAGTGGTGATATACTTAAATCTGTTAGTCCGTGGTGAACTTAATCGAGTTTAGGGTCTCTTGATTAAAACACCAATAATGCGCCCGAGAACACCTTAGGGTGTGATAGTCTTATCCGGACTGTCGGTAGAGGGTACTACGTGGGGCATTTATATATGATGGCATTCATATAGACTCGGACCGATTTAATCTGTATTTCTCGGTATAATTCCGTAATCGAGGAATCTTATTAAATCATTAGATGATCATATATGGATCAACCTTAATCCCGAGGTGATCACGGGATGCCGCTTGTCCCGGGTAGTGTTTGATGTGTTAGTTACGGTTCACTTAAATAATGTGTTCCAAGCCACTTCTCATTGGCACTATCTCCGGATGAGTGAGTAGTTCTGATTTTCACGAGACATGAATCCATTCCTTCCTGCTGGGGAAGTAGAGAGACAATCCCTTATTTGTTAGCCCTAAGAAAGTGATCGATCCCGGGAGTTCGCATTTGACTAATTAGCTACTAGTCGATATGTGCACTAATTGATCATCGAGGGTTAATGGTAAATAAGGATAAGATATTCTCGAGTCGGGTTCACGGAGACTTCCCACCGAATGGGCGATCTATGGAGGGTTAATCCGTATGTAGTGATTATATCAATGGACGCTTATTCGCTCACATGGGTTGAGTATAATTATACATCTATAATCGGTAGAGTTCGGTTTGGGGTTTATGGTGGCGTAATCCCGGAATTAATAATTAATGTACTTTTGTTCGATGAATAATTAATTATTGGAGCTTTCTTGGTTATAGGTCCATGGTCCCCGATGTGGCTTACGTAATTCGGACTAGTAATCTTGTTACTTGGGCCTCAATGATAATTAATTGGTGGGCTAATTAATTGATATGCATGGATATTATTTAGTTGGGCTAAAATAATATAATACACATAAAAGACATTTTATGTGGGCTTTTTGACCCTAAAAGGTGGCGCCAATATCATCATTTAATTAGAGAGAAATTAGTTTTCTTGGATAATTATTTGACATGTGATTTATCTTTTATTTGTTAAATGATAATTCATGGAATATTAGATAATAATATGATTTATCCTAATTTGTTTGGGATAATCATTTTATTTATCTTTTATTTGGAAAAGGATTAATGTGATAATTATCACTTAATTATTTAATCCTTGGAGGACATTGATTACTCTCCTATATAAAGAGAGTTCTCCCAAGTCTAATAAAGAGGTACTATTCACGTCACTATTCACCGAGAGAAATTGGCGAAAAATTTGGCCTCTATTCTTAGGGTTCGAGTTGGAAAAATCTTCGGGATTTTTCTGGTTGCATATCAAGGAGGCTCGTGTATCAAGAAGGGTGTCCACCAACCGCCGTTTGGAGAACACATCGGAAGATCAAGGCTTCTCTTCCCTATATTGGTAACATGATCTTAACCCCCTTGTAGTAGTTTAAGTCTTTTAATTATGTGTTTTGATATATAAATCGTGATCCATCCGCTGCGCGTAGATCTAATTCGTTTAGATCTAAGAACCTGCATCCTTCAGTTTCATGATCTAATAACATTGTATAAACATGAACAAGCCTGGATTAAGCTTCCGATTCGTTTAGTTTTGGCGCCGAATGTACTCTTAAAGGGAGTTGAAGTTCGGATCCGTCGGAAGAGCATGAGAGGCTTGTGCTTTGATGAATTAGTTTTCATCAATGTCTGTGTAATTGCTAGGCCTTGTCTACGTATAGTGGTCTAGGAAGAGAGTAGTATGTGTGAGAGAGGTTATTTGAAAACACTTAGGTGGTTAGTTAACTGTTTAATAAAATACATACTTGACTAGTAAAAATTAAACATCATGTCATTCTTGGATAGGCACCAGACAATATCGCGATGTGTGTGCTTTCCTGAAGGTGGATAACTCCGTAGGTTTACAAGACCCTAAGTACGGAGGGACTTCGCTGAAACGTGCGCACCCTCGGGCTTCCCCTCGTGGTTATTGGTGTGATCCACCGATATGTTGCAAGGTATATCCCTAACCGGATATGCGTAGTGCCCTTTGAGTGCCGATGTAACATAGATAAGTTAAGCTAGAAACGTATAGTTATGACATGTTGATGGATATGGAATGAACCTTAGATTGAGTCGGTCTCATAAAGACAATTTAATAATCATAATAATAACCTTTCGTTGTATAACTTAGTTATTCATTAACTTCTCACTTTTACTGAGTATTTTGTACTTACTTTATTTGCATTTTCTTTTGTATGCATTGTGGGGTGAGAAGGCGAACATGTTGACCAAGAGTAGATGACGACTTCTGATGACGTTGATGCATTGAATATGCTTCTACTTTATTTTCCCTTGTAGAGGTTGTACTAGATTAAGTAGTACTTACTTTTAGACTTGTTCCTTTACTTCCAAACTTTTGTAAGTTAAGTCTGTACTTTCAAGACCTCGTATTGTGTAAGTATTTGGGTTTTTCGTCGTTGTAATTTAACTATCCATCTTTAGTATGGTTGTAATCTATTCTTAGTAGCATTTATGTTTTACCCGAGTCATTTTAGCTTCCGTTTGCTTTTATTTGATACGACGACGTAGAGGCTTGCGTACAATATTAGATTTATTTAATGCTATACGTGCCGAACGTTTCTCTTCCGGATAAGGGCTCGGTATCCGGGAGCGGGGCGTTACAAGATGATTGTTGAATGATTGAATACAAAATCCGAAAACAACAACAATGTTGATTATAGATATTATTATAAACCATATGGGTGACTTGATTTCGGTTGGATAAGGACAGTGGGGTGTTTGTGTGTGATACTTGATTTACAGTGCTCATTGTTACTCTCTGTATAGATACAAATTGTGTATTGTGTTTGTGTCTCGTTGGCTGCTATATTACTAAGTAGGTGGATACATGACTTTGTTGGTATGTTTATATGTTGGTAAAATCATTGAGATGGTTTGTAATCGTCAGCACGTTCTGGGTTTGTTTAAGCTCACCCAATTATTTTTACACATTTCAGTTAGATCAGTTTAGCTGTTAGAGTTTCTAGATCCGTGTGTCGATCACCCACGGTAATGATTCTTCCTCAGCAGTACTAAGACAACATCTCAGCTTGGGGTCAAGGATTTGTTTTTATCATGTTAGCACTCAGACTTTTGCATTAGTTGAAATAAATGCATAATATGATGCACATTTAGATTTATTTTTTTTCAACGAATTATTGAAAATTTCTTTCTTTCAAGGAGCAGAAGTGACTTCTTGGGGGGGGGGGGGGTAGTTGGTGTTATGAATAATTAAAAAGTGTGTAAAAATATTTTATTAAATTACAATGCACTTCTGAAAAACATGAATTAATATTACTAATCCTGATTAGTAAGTTGGAAAATGGGGTGTTACGTTTCTTTTGGGGTTCTTTTTCAGATACAAGAAAAACACACACGCACACTTTTCTTTTGCCTCCATTGAGGCTTAAACCCGCAACCTGCGAGTTAAGAACACAACACTAACCGCCCAGGTTCTTTGATTTACTTGAATCATTGTGTTTGGGTTTTGATTTGGGTAAATTGAATTTTTATATAGTTTATTTATTATTTATTTTTTAATATCACCCCGCACAAAAGCATTGGCGCCAAAAGGAAAAGGGCCGCGTACTCTGTCTCCGAACCGAAGCACTGAGCTAAAACCCTCAAAAGCAGCAAGGAGCAATAGCAGTAGCAGTAGCAGTAGCGTAGGATTATCGTGATTCTGAGGAGCTCCTAGCTCAATATGGCTGACTTAATTTCCGCGATGGATATCGACGACGACGACGTAATCGCGGCAACCTCCGGGGCCGTCGCTGCAAGAAACGACAGCAAGGGCAAAGCGGTCATGGTTTCCACCACTGGCCCAGATACCAAAGCCACACCTTGGGTTGAAAAGTACCGTCCTCAATCCCTGTCAGATGTCGCCGCTCATCGTGACATCATCGATACCAGTAAGTTTCGATCTGGAATTGAGAGTGAAATAATGGAGCTAGAAAATTTATCGACCCAATCCCATGCTACGGGTTGTTTCAGTTTCATTTTGTCGAGCATTTTGAGTTTCTACTTATACATCCTTTTCCCCCCTCCTCCTTTTTCTCCCCTTCATCTGATTTTGACCTAGTAATTTTGTTTTTTGTTTAGTGAGTGATACTCCAGGGGTCTGTAAAGATTGCAGCTTTTAAGCTTCTGGAGGATGCTCTCTTACAAATATTTTTTGCATTCTCAGAGACAGGCTGTAGACATGCACATGCTTCGCTGCATAAAATAATACACGTTTCAAGCTTCTGGAATATTCTGTGCTTACATGCCCTTTTTTTCATGCCCATTTTGCTGGAAATGTAGCACTTTCCTTTTTCATGTTATTACTCTTTACATCGGCAAAGTTCAAGAATTCTGTGAAGTAAAGGGACATTACTTTTTCTTGATTGTGACTGTTCTTTGAATGTGGATTTTTGTGAACCAGTTGATAGGTTGGCTAGTAGCAACAGGTTACCACATTTGCTCCTGTACGGGCCACCTGGGACTGGGAAGACCTCTACAATTCTGGCACTGGCTCGAAAATTGTATGGCTCGCAAATGCATAATATGGTTTTAGAATTGAACGCTTCAGATGATCGTGGGATTGATGTGGTGAGGCAGCAGATTCAGGACTTCGCGAGCACGCAAAGCATCTCATTTGGGTAGTGTATAATAATTTGGTTGAACATATGTACTCATGAAATATGTTTCAGGGTTTATCAATCTGAACAGTGAAGAAGTGACTGTTAATAATGCATTCATCATGTATCTGATAGCTTTAGTCCTTTATTGAAGAGTGACATTTTATCCTTATTGAGGGGTTATTATGAGCTTATCCATGTAGTTTGTAGTGGGTTTTTGAGACCCTTTTTATGCTACATTTTGTTTATGTGTTATCTATCTAAACGATGTTTGATTTCAGTGTATTGTATGCATGCTGTGCTTACACGAATTAGAAGTGAAACACAGATAGTTGTGTTCTGTTTTTTATTCGTCGCTTCTTTTAATAAGCTATAAACTCGATGCAGTCCAAGATATAGCTCAAACTCTTGGTTTGTATGACCAATTGACACTGTGTGGCTTCTTTTTACTGGCTCTATTTCAGGAAATTTGAATGATTTGCGTATTCATGTGTGGATATTGTTCCGTCACTTTTTTTTAGCAATTCATATATTTTGTTTTAGTTCAATGTTGGAAATTCTACTTTAAAAGTGGTTCATGCATGTTGATACCACATGTTATGATTTCCTGACCAGGATCTATTTTGCAGAGAAAAGTTTCCTGTGAAGTTGGTGCTTTTGGATGAGTCTGATGCTATGACCAAGGATGCACAGTTTGCTCTTCGTCGAGGCAAGCATCTGCAATGTGACTGAGATTTGTTATGTATTTTGTTTTTTTAACTTTTTTTTTTTTTTTTTTGTTGCCAGTTATTGAGAAGTACACTAAAAATGCAAGATTTGCTCTCATTTGTAATCATGTCAACAAGATTATTCCAGCACTGCAATCAAGATGTACGAGATTTCGGTTTGCTCCACTCGATGCACTCTGTGTCACTGAGAGGCTTAACCATGTTATTAAGGCTGAAGGGTAAGGCTTATAACCATGTTTAGTTTATGCATATGCGAGACAAAACCGTGTCAACTAATATTTGCCTTATGAAATCCAATATTAGTCGTTTCAAGATATTTTGAGCAGGAAATACAGTGCTCGAATTAGTTTTCACAATACTTGACTATGCTTGAGAAAGATTTAAGCATTTTCAAGCTCGAATGCGAGCTCAGGCATCTTGACATGCTTGAAAAAAGCTGAATGTTCTAGAAGCCAATAAAACATATATTTGAATTTAATTTTTTGCTAATATATTGCATAAACCATCTATTTAAAAATTGTATATATTTTTTAAATACACTATTATTATGCTGAAGAATGTTCATGAGAATTTGATCTGAACTTCGACTTTGTCTCATTTTTGAGCCGCTTGAGTTAGGCAAGTTCTTATTCGAGCAGGCATTTTACGGGTCGAGTATGTACTGCTTGTGAGCAGCTTTACATTCTTATTTCATCTAGTTCTGAAATCTATTTTGCAGTTTATTTATATTGTTAGAGAGGACTGCATATTTTTTACCCTCCATTTTTTCCACGAGACTGAAATATTGCATCTCTTGTTGACAGGCCTCTTATGTTGCCTCACCATACACTAACGACATATGAAACACATATGAGTGGGTCATGAATTTAATATGTTACTGCCAGAATTTCGGGGGGAACATACATCTGTAGTAGAATTGACATATTTGTGCAACAGTTTCTGAATTTCATATAGGCCCAGGAGGCTACGAGTCTTGATATTGAATCTTGAATGTCAGTTTCTGTGGTTCCCATGTAATTGAGGTTTGGAATGATAATCGTGCCAGCTAAACAGAGTAACAAGTAAGGAAGATAAAGAGTAACCACAATAAGTAGACATAAGCCACCCATGATGTTGGTGGGGCTTGAACATTGTTCCCAGGGCCTTAGCTTTAACCATGCACAGTGTAAGCATGATTTTTTGTTCGGATTGACCTTTTCGGGAGTTGTCTTATTGTGGTCAGAGTAGAAACTGGATTTCTGGTATCAGATTCTGTTTATAGGTTGTATGAATGTATTGGCTAGCGTACTTTACGAATTCTGTGGTAATACTTTCTGTTCCCTGGATTACTAATGAATGGTGATATGTCGCACTCGGTTTCTTTTGACAGCAAAAAGCATGAAAGGTGGATATGTTTTAGTACTGAGTTGAATGACTTGACCCTCCTAATATGTTTTAAATGGTGCAGGCTTGATGTAACTGAGGGTGGGGTTAAGGCGCTTGTACGGCTTAGCAATGGCGACATGAGAAAGGGTCTGAATATTCTGCAGGTTCGTTTTGTAGTTGTGATTAGTTCAGGAAATCCATGTCCTGAAGTTTTCATAAGTTCCTGGTATCTAAAGCCTGTTAAGGATAATAGTGTTGTTTATTATAGCGATTCTCTGTTTGATCCTTCTTGTACATTTGTCCTTTAATATCATTATGTAGATATCATATTCCGTTATTATCTTATTGGAAATGATACGTCAAACAATTTATATCTTCGTTCCGTTTGAACATCATTCAAGTATCTTTACGTGAGTAGACTTATATGGAATTTAATGTTGCTATACTGTTTTGTGCTTGCAGTCAACACATATGGCATCTCAGCAGATCACAGAAGAAGCCGTATATCTGTGTACTGGGAATCCATTACCTAAGGACATTGAACAGATTTCCCACTGGCTGCTAAATGAGGCCTTTTCAGAGAGCTGTAGCAGTATCCATGCTTATATACTCTTATTATCATAAGCTTTTTGTTGGCTTCTTTACTGTTCCATTTTGTATTTTGTTTTTTTGGTTGGTCCTTAAACTCTTCCCAGGAATATCTGACATCAAAACAAGAAAAGGCCTGGCTCTAGTGGACATTGTCAGAGAAGTAACCTTGTAAGCAGAGTTTTCTTTTTTGGGTTTACACTTGACTATAATTGCCTCTTGTGCTGAACTTTGGGCAAACTTTTGTAGGTTTGTATTTAGGATCAAGATGCCGGCTGATGTGCGCGTTCAGCTGATTAATGAAATGTCTAACATTGAGTATGTATCTATCTTGATTTTCAATCTATACTACTAGGAAGGAAAATATGGCTACAGTGTCCAATCTTAGTATCAATGATTGTGAAACCAACAAAACATGATTAGGACTTGTGTGGTGATCGTGACTACTACTACTAGTACAGGATTTAACAATCAAGTATTGATAGTAATGCACGTTCGATAGTATTTTTTTTTTTTTTAATTTAGGCATATGTAGAACTTAGGGGCGAGGGAGAAGAACAATGGAAAGCCTGGGAGTGAAATGGTTATTGCGACACTAAATAGTCTAATTAGATAATTTCTGTCCAGAGGAGGGGGGGGGGGGGGGTGCAGTTTCTGGAGGAATTAATTTTGTTATGAACATGGAGGATAACTAGTGCGAATTAGGAAGTAGGTTTATTTGTTTGTTTTGGGTTTGGGTAAGTGGTGTGTAAGGGTTTGGGGTTAGGTAGGGCGTGTATGCCCTGAAAGGTTATGTGGATGTATAATTCTGTTGATGAATGTTTTCAGAGTTTATTTGATCAGTTATGGATCCTGCCTACAGGCTACAGGCTACAGGCCACTCAAATTGATATGTAGTATATTGTTTTAATTGGGGCAGGTATCGACTGACTTATGGATGTAACGACAAGTTGCAGCTTGGATCACTTGTGGCAGCGTTTACACATGCAAGATCTGCTATTGTTGGGGCTGTAAAATAGGACCATCATCTCATCTGATAGATAGATAGATATTCTTCAATGGAAAGGAGGAGGATGATATGTTATTTGGAGTATGAACAAGTTGAAAATAGAATCTAAATTATTATGAAACAGTAGAGAGGGCTACACCACCTTCTTTATTATGTGCTACTACTAGTAAAAGAAGCTTATAATAGTATCATTGTAACACACGCTGCTGCTTTCTGTTAAGTAAGGAGGAGATGTATCATCTGCCATACCTGCTGCCTGCTGCTCAACTCTTCTCTCTCCTCTCCACTCTATTTATTACTTTAAAAAAAAAAGGTCTCTTTTGCAATTTCCTTTTTTAATTGTTTCTTTCTCTTGAGAGTTGGGACTGTAATCAACGGAGAGCATGTTCATTACTCAACCAGGAGCACCGTCAAATGAGTAACGTGTACTTTTCTTTTCTTCTTTTTTCTTTTACCCACGTGTCACTCCTCCAATGTTGCTCCTCATATATAAGTATTATTTACTACAAAGGAGCCGTTGTTAATCCAAGGAAATTACGTGTGGCTTCATTTATACATCACGAATATACTCTACCTCATCCATCTTCTAATTAACAGGTACTGTGTGCACTTTCTTTATCTATATATAGAGGGTGGTTCTATTGCCATCATTTTACTTCCGGCATTACATGTTGATTTTTTTTTTTTTTTTTTTTTTTTTTTTTTTTTTTTTTGATGTAAAATTAAACCACAAATGTAGCGTCACTACTTTTGTCACCATGTAGTTTTGGTGTAGTGGTTTACAAAAAAATAAATAACTTTTTTTTTTTTTTTTGAGAAAAAAATAAAATTAAAATTCGAATGGTTTTGAATCAAATCCTATTTGATGTGTTAAACCGATAGTACTGAAGATATTTATGGTGGTCCCCTATGTATAAAAACAAATATATTGCTCATATTGTTTTAAAATAATGATATGATGATTTATTTTTTTGATCCAAGACTACCATATAATCATCCCGTAGGTGTTTAAGGCATTGGTCTTGTACTGTGGCCAATTCATATCAATCTTTGGTTTGTAGTTGATTGACACATTTGAAAATATATGGATATGTATGTATGTATATTATGAGTTTTTTCTTTTCTTTCCTAGAAATAAAATTATCACATTTAGTGGATTATAACCCACACATATATACGGAGTGACTCAACCCAATATCTCTGGTATAACCAATATATATATATTAAGGGTTTGAATGATAAAAATAATGAATTTTTGCATGTAATGAAGAATGTGGACAAAATCGGATGCCGGGACTTTAAGAGAAAAAGAAAAGAAAAGAAAGTGGACAAAATTGTATGGTATTAAGTTAAAAGCAATAATAGAAAAAAAAAAAAAAAAAAAAAAAAAAAAAAGAAAGAAAGAAAGAAAAGAAAGTGGACAAAATTGTATGGTACTCCGCCGCTTGTATGGTACTCCGCCGCTGCCGCATGAAATAGATGCCTGCATGTAATAGATATTTGTTGATTCAGTACCCTCACATGTGTTGCCGCCGTCCGGTTCGGTTCGGGCTTGTCGGTTGTGTTTAGGTTTGGGTCAAGATCCTCTCAAGTACTTTACCCTTAAGTTGATGTTTTTACATGTAATGAACTAAACTCACGTAGTTTTCGAAAACGTTAATCAATGGCTAGATGTTTTACATTTTGGGGGTGTGTGGTTGGATCATGCATACTTGAGAGAATATCCGAGAGGATCCTATCCCCTTAGGTTGGCTCCGGTGCATTATAACTTCATGCGACAAATTGCAATGCGTACTTTATTTTTTATATTTTTTTTGAGAGGTCATAAATAATTGTGTAATAAGTGATAAAAACAAATTATAGTAGTGCCAACATGATATCGGCCTAACGATAAGTGCTGCGGTCATTTATCCGGAGGTGTCGGATTCGAGTTCCAGTAATGAGACAAAAGCATGTGTGCGTACGTACGTGCATGTGTTTCTTTCGTATCTGTAAATAAAAAAATTTATAGTAGTAGTATAAAAATGACTATTGAATAACTATGATAGGTTAGATAATAATTGTAATGGAAAGCCCTTCCAAAGGACAAAGTGTACACAAATTTTATGTTGGACCTGGTGTAAATCCTAATTGGTGCACCAAAACCGATAGGAATTCAACTTCCATCAATGGGCCCCTACCTGTAAAAAAATTCCACCAATGTATCCCTTTAAAAATGCTGACTTGGTGGTCCAAAACTTGCACCTGGAGCATCCTAAAATTAAAATTAGTGCAAAGTGTAATAGAAAGACTTGTCTTCTTCCTTGTCAAGGTAATATTAAAATTATTAATAAATTTTTTGATGAACTGTATGATATTGTTAATATTACAAAGGAGTAAATTGTTTCCACTGCCTGCTAAAATAGAAAAAAACAAAAACCAAAGCAGTTAGTGGTGGATCCTGTTTCCGGTGCGAGAACAGAACAGAACAGATGATCGTCCCTTGTGTTCCTCCTCATAGTCATTATTCTTCTTCTTCTGATGAAAATGAAAACTCGAAGAATTATTATTAATTATGATGGAATGGAATAGAAGGTACTCTACTTTTCTTTTCCCTTCCCCTAAAATTGATTTGACGTTAATTTGTTGGTGGTGGTTAAACATATGCATGCATGGAATATTGGAATCTGTATCTCTCTCTCTCTCTCTCTCTCTATGTATGTATGTATGTATAAAACTTGATGATTTCAATTTGTTTCTCTCCAACACAACACTTAAGTGCACCTCCCTATATATATAGGTATAGCTGATGCCTTTTCCTCTGATTTTCCACTTGGTACTAAAATTTCTCAGTTTTGAATTCATTCCTTTTCTTTACGTAGCGTAGGTAACATTGATGTTTAATTTAATTACTCCTCCAATCCATGCATATTAGAATACACAATTCTTTTCTTCTGGGGGGCCGGGCCGGGGCGTCATTGTCAATGGATGGATATTGTTCCTTTTCTTTTGATGATGAGGAAATAGTGTTACAGGGTCTTCTTCATTTGTGCCGTACGCCCCACAAACAATCGTCCAGAGTCATTTCCACTCTGTAAGAGTACAACTATTTCCTTGTCACGTGTTTTCATTGATTTTCAAATTTCGGATGCCTGTATGTATGTAATGTTCCGTTTCTGGGACTGGTAGTAGTTAGCTGCAATCAATGGTTTTACCCTGTATTGTTTTATTGTGTGTCTGTGTGTAAGTGTAACTGTGTGTTTGTAGCCATCTGATTGAATTTTCTGAGCTGAAGAAGCACAATTTTTTTGTTTTTTTGTTGTTGCTGTCCTCATCCTCAAGCTTGAAGAATTTGTGATTGTTTTGTCAGGCTACATTGCTTTTGTGAATAAAAGAGAAAGTCTGTTGAAAGCTTTTCTGGGATAGGATAGGATAGGATATAACTGTAACTGATGAGTTCCAACTTCAGTTGTGGCAAAAGCGGTATTCTCACCACCGATGTCAACGACGTATGAGCCTGGAGTTCAGAGTGATTCCTCGCCTTATCAAAGTTTCAGGTTGCTACTGCTATTATTGCTTTACTTTTCAAATTGATGATTGTTTTCTGGACTTGATTTGCTTTTGTTCTTGGACAACCTCTCCCAATCGAGTTCAAAAAAAAAAATAAAAAATGATTGATGGTGTTTAACAACTCCATCATTCAGCGGATTTTCTCTGTTACTTAAACCAAGATGATTATATTTTCTGATACATGATGCTTTTTTTTTTTTTTTTTTTTTTTTTTATTTTTTACTTTTAAATCTCTAGGGAATCAAATGGACCTTCACAAATGGATGACAAGGACAAGACAATATCTAGAATTGCACAATTCATCGAGCAGCTGCATACAGACAAGTCCTCACCAACCGAAAAAGAGCTAATTACAGCACGCTTTATTAGGCATAGCCAAAGCTAGAAAGGAAGCATGGGCTCTTATTGGTTCACATGGCCAAGCAATGCCGCTGTTCATTTCCATTCTTAGAACTGGGACTCTTCTAGCCAAATTAAATGTTGCAGCCACTTTAACCGTGCTTTGTAGGGATGAAGATTTGAGGATGAAAGTGCTCCTTGGCGGCTGTATCCCACCTTTACTTTCCATGTTAACATCACGACCCATTGAAGCAAGGAGGGCAGCTGCAGAAGCTATATATGCCGTGTCCTCTGGTGGACTTTCACAGGACCATGTTGGCATGAAAATATTCGTGACAGAAGGGGTAGTACCCACGTTATGGGAGCAGCTAAATCCAAAGTCCAAACAGGACAGCGAAGTGCAAGGATTTGTAACGAGGACTTTGAGAAATCTTTGCGGCGATAAAGATGGATACTGGACTGCCACACTAGAGGCTGGTGGAGTGGAAATCATTGTGGGGCTTCTATCTTCAGACAACGCTACTACACAATCTAATGTAGCTTCTCTGTTGGCCCGTCTGATCTTGTCTTTAGAAGACAGCATTCCCAAAATCGTGGAGTCCAAAGCAATTATTACTTTGCTTAGGCTTGTGGGTCAGCAGAACGATATCTCTGTTCGTGCCAATGCAGCAGATGCCCTCAAGGCTCTGTGTTTTAAATCAGCAGAGGCTAGGAGATCCATTGCTGATGCTCAAGGAATAACGATTCTCATTAGCGCTGTAAGTGCTCCTTCTAAAGATGGTAAGGAAGGAGAGGCAGGACAAGAGCTTCAGCGGCATGCAACAGAAGCTTTAGCACACATATGTGGAGGAATGTCCCGTCTTATACTTCATCTTGGAGAGCTTTCCCAATCACCACGATTAGCTGCTCCAGTGACTGACATACTTGGAGCTCTTGCTTATTCCCTTATGGTATTTGAGCAGACTGAGGAGTCTGGAATGTTGGATGCAGCGAAGATAGAAACTATTTTAATAACTCTTTTAAAGCCACGAGACACTAAACTATTTCAGGAGCGAGTCCTTGAGGCCATGGCAAGCCTGTATGGCAATGAATATTCGTCAAGAACAATTAACGATTCAGAAGCAAAGAGGATTCTAGTTGGGCTTGCAACATTAGCATCTGGAGATGCTCAAGAGCAATTGATACTGTCATTCATCCGCTTATGCAGTGATGGGGTGAATATCTGGGAGGCTACTGGAAGGAGAGAAGGGATTCAGTTGCTGATATCATTTTTGGGTTTGGCTAGTGAGCAACATCGAGAGTATGCAGTCGAATTACTTGCAATCCTCACTAACTGTATTGATGACAGCAAGTGGGCAATTACCGCTGCTGGTGGGATACCACCGCTTGTTCAATTGCTAGAAACGGGATCTCAAAAGGCAAGAGAAGTTGCGGCACATGTCCTGTTGAATTTGTGCTGTCATTCTGACGATATTCGTGCTTGTGTTGAAAGTGCTGAATCCATCCCAGCTTTACTATCATTACTAAGGGACGGGAGAGTGGAGGGGCAGACAGCCTCTGCTAAAACGCTAATAAAGCTTATCCATTCAGCTGATGCACCGGTCATCAATCACTTGCTGGTTTTGCTCCTCGGTGATTCGCCAAGGCTAAAATCTCATGTAATCGATGTTTTTGGCCATGTGCTTTCATTTGCATCACAGGCTGACCTAACACAAAATGGTACAGCTGCTAATAAGGGGTTGAAATCCCTTGTACAGGTTCTCGATTCCTCAAATGAGAAAACACAGGAGCATGCAGCATCCGTCCTCGCTAACTTATTCAACACCCATCATGGTATCTATGACTGTCTTGCAGCAGATGAAGTATTAAATCCTTGCTTGAAGTTTCTGACCGGCAATACTCAAGGTGTTGCTACCCAGTCAGCTCGTGCCTTTAGTGCTTTTCCCCATCCAAAACAAACACGGGATCTGAAGCACACATGTCATATTGATGGGGATGTCAAACCTTTAATTAAGTTGGCAAAAACGTCATCAATTGCTTCTGCCGAGACGGCAGTGACCGCACTGGCGAATCTGCTGTCAAATCCTCAAGTAGCAGCTGAGGCATTGGAGGATGATGTTGTGTCAGCACTGATGAGAGTTTTGGCAGAAGGATCAGTGGATGGAAAGAAAAATGCATCACGCGCCCTTGGTCAAATTTTAAGGCACTATCCTGTGGGTGAAGTACTTGTAAGTAGTGCTCAGTGTCGGTTTGCTGTTCTTGCGATTCTTGATTCCATAAATGCTATGGAAATGGATGGGAATGACGTTGCTGATGCCTTGGATGTGATTGCAGCACTCTCAAGATCAAAAAATGATGCCAGCTTCACTTGTACATTCTGGTCTACCCTGGCTGAAGTTCCATCAAGCTTGGGGGGGCTTATGTCCTGCCTGTCCGAGGGGTCACCTAAGGTACAAGACAAGGCAATAAAGATTCTCTCCAGGCTCTGCGGAGATCAACCGGCACTTCTAGGTGATGCCTTGATCTCGAGGCCCAGATCTATCGGCACATTGGCTAATAGAGTAATGAACTCATCTACTCTTGAAGTGAGAGTTGGGGGAGCTGCAATGCTCATTTGTGCTGCCAAAGAACACCAGATTCAAGCGATGACTCTACTCAATGAATCTGGATACTTAAAGCCGCTTATATACTCTCTAGTAGATATGATGAAGCAAAATTCCCGTTGTAGCTCTTTGGAAATCGAAGTTATGTCCCCGAGAGGATATGGCGACAGACATGTTTCCCGAGAAGGAAATGCATTTGCGATTCCTGATCCTGCTAGTGTCCTTGGGGGTACTGTTGCCTTGTGGTTGCTGTCACTTGTAAGTTCCTTTCACATCAAACACAAATTGACGGTTTTGGAGGCAGGGGGACTTGACGTACTTTTGGAGAGGCTTGCGAATCACACTTTTAATCAATCGGTATGGTATGATTTGACCTGATGCTTTTATGCCCCGGTTTTCTGGTACTCTCTATATAAGCATTTATCCATCAACAAATTTACAGATCTATTTTCCTATGTTGTGCTTTTAAAGTTTTTTCTAGCGCCGGAACAAAAAGCTGGAACTATGTCTTTGAACTTTTCCAATGGTTCAGTATTTTCTCTGATGTCATAACAATTTAGCTAACTATATTTCTATACTATAATTATTCGTGACCTACGATATGTGATAGGTGATAGGCAATTCTGATATTCTGAAGGAAAAAGAAGGCAGTAGAGAGCTAGTGTATAGTGTTTCAGGAAAGCTAAAGGCAAGGCTGTATAAAAGGAGATTTCACAGGTAATTATCAAGGAGAAAAAGAAACTAAAGTCAGAAGAATGGAAAGTTTCATATCATAGCATAGTACGGATAGAGTTTAGAATTGAAGGGAGGTGACTAATTTACAGATAAAGGGCATACATAGCCAATACTTGGAGTCTTTGACGATATAAATTGGGGTGGAAGTGAAGGCAAAGAGTTTTGAGCCTAGGACCACCTGCTCTAATATCATGTTGAGTTATCATCTCTCTCAAAAGATTAAGATTTTACGTGAGTTGGTAATTTAACATGGTATCAAAGCACGATGGCAGGGAGTCAAATTTTGCTCCTGTCCCATTCACAAAAAGAATAAATAAAAATACTATTGCTGATACAACAAAAACTATTACTCCTACTGCTGGACATGTTAATTCTGGTTGAATATGTTTACTCTTCTCACATGTTGGCAAGTCTACTTGTGATGGGGCATGTTAAGATATATATTTTTATAAATTACACTTCTCCTTAATAGTTTAGCTTTTGGGATGGATGCTAATTAAAAAGTACCTTTGCTAATCATTTAAGGAGCAGAAGCATCATATGAAACGAGGCGAATATTCAGGAACTGACTGACAGTGCAACTTTAAATAACAAACTTGAAAGAAAAGTAAATCTAACTAGGTTCTCAAGTAGTGTCCCCCCACCCCCCCAAAAAAAAAAATCCAAAAAAAACAGGTTCTCAAGTTGTGTCATTTTGATATCCCATGGCTCTCAAGTAGATTACTCCTAAATTGGTACACTCCTCCAAGTAACGATCATGATTCTGTTTTTTAAGACTTGTATTTACCGGAATATATTACATTCAAAGAAGCAAACCATCATGAGGGTAGAGTCTGAAATGTACAGAACTTATCTATGAAGGTCTAGTCTTTTCTTTTTATTCATTATGGCCTCGGGTTAAAAACTTAATTTCAGCCTTCGGTTGTGGATTTCGTGAAATTAAAAGTCCCTTTTTTTCTGTGGAAATTCAATCATTATTATCCTTTCCTGCCCATAACCATTTTAATCTTTTTCACAATGGCTAATCACATCGCTTTCTTTAAGATGGAATTTATTGAAACTTTATATGATCTCACTTTTTTGTATTCTATTGTGAAAGCGTTGCAAGTTTGAGATGAAATATAAGCAGTAACTCAGTATTGATCCCTGGAAGTGCAAAATGGCCTACACTGTCACTTTGTTTGTTTCGTATTTCAGCTACTAACTTAATTTCCATTTGACTCCATTTGAATTTTATCTGCATTTCATTTTTAGTGCATACTTGTACTAGACGATGGATTTTTCTCCCCGCTCATTTATCTGAGCTTCATTATGATTCCCTTATAGTTGATTGCATCTATATTCCTTGCAGCCTGAGTTTGAGGATACTGAGGGTATATGGATCACTTCCATGCTCGTGGCTATACTATTCCAGGATGCCAGTGTTGTTTTATCCTCGGTATCCGTGGAATGTATTGTCCCGCTTGCACTTCTGCTGAAGTCAGATGAAGTAATTGATAGGTATTTCGCAGCACAGGCAATGGCTTGTCTTGTTTCTCATGGAAACAAGCAAATAAATCTTGCTGTTGCAGAGTCAGGTGCAGTTGTTGGGTTAATATCCTTAATTGGTTACGTAGAATCTGATATGCCTAATCTTATTGCGTTGTGTGAAGAATTTTGCCTGGTACCAAACCCTGAGGAATTTGTTCTCAACTGCCTCTTTGAGATTGAAGAAGTCAGGATTGGTTCTACTGCATGTAAAACCATTCCACTTTTGGTGGGTTTATTGAGACCAATGCCAGATAGACCTCGGGCGCCTATTGTTGCTGTTCACCTGTTGACTCGAATTGCAGATGGAAGTGATGAGAACAAGCTAGCCATAGCAAAAGCAGGGGCACTGGATGCCTTGAGTAGATACATGTCGTTGAGCCCTCAGGAGTTGAATGAGACAACTATATCAGAGTTATTAAGAATATTATTCACCAATGCTGATCTTCTTCGGTATGAAGCAGCAATCAGCTGCGCAAATCAACTAATTGCTATTCTGCATTTGGGGTCAAGAGATGCTAGATATAGTGCCGTCAGGGCATTAGATGAACTTTTTGATGCTAAGGGTATCAGAGATTCTGAAGCATCAACTCAAGCTGTTCAGCCTTTGCTGGACATGCTTGGTACTGCATCAGAAAGCGAACAGCTTGCAGCTCTTAGTGCTTTGATTAAATTGACTTCAGATAACAGTTCAAAAGTAGCCTTCATAGCTGACGCTGAAGGAAATCCTCTTAAGAATCTGCACACCATTCTTTGTTCCTCCTCTTCTCACGAATTGAAAGGCAATGCTGCACAACTTTGCTTCGTACTGTTTAGTGACTCAAGAGTTAGATCCCTGCCATTTGCAGCTGAGTTTGCGGAACCCCTTGTATCGTTGATGATGCAGTCGGGACCAGATAATACTCTAGAAAATAGTATTCGTGCTTTTGAGAAACTGTTGGATGGTGAAGTACTTGTAAATCTTGCATCGGCTTATGATGTTGTTGATCTTCTTGTTAATCTGGTTTCACGAACAAACTACCGGCTTATTGAAGCTTGCATTCGTGTTCTCATTAAGTTGGGGAAAGACCGAACTCCTCGCAAGTTGGACATGGTCAAAGCTGGAATCATTGAAAATTGCCTTGAGCTACTCCCTGCTGCGCCTAGTTCATTGTGTTCAGCAATTGCAGAACTGTTCCGCATATTGACAAATAGTAGTGCGATTTCCAAAAGTGCATCTGCGGCTAAAATTGTAGAACCTCTCTTCATGTTGTTGCTTCGATCAGATTTCTGCTTACAGGGACAGCACAGCGCTTTGCAAGCCCTTGTCAATATACTTGAGAAACCACGAAATCTGGCTAGCTTGAAACTTACCCCTAGCCAAATTATCGGGCCTCTTATTAAGTTCTTGGAATCCCCATCTCAAGCAATCAAACAACTTGGTTCAGAGTTGCTCTCCCATCTACTTGAGCAAGAATATTTTAAGGACGATATAACCACAAAAAGTGCAGTATCGCCCCTTGTTCAGCTTGCAGGAACAGGAGTACTGAACTTGCAGGAAACAGCAGTCAAAGCACTGGAAAACATCTCTTTGAGCTGGCCAAAGGAAGTTGCTGATGCTGGTGGTATTTTCGAGATTTCCAAGGTCATTGTTCAAGATGACCCTGATCCTCCCGATGCTTTATTGGAGTCTGCTGCTCTGGTTCTCTCTAATATTCTGCTGTCTAATGCTGGCTTTTACATTAAAGTCCCTGTTGAGGTTCTTGTGAAGATGTTGCGCTCGATACAGGACAGTGTAGTAACAGTTGCTTTGAACGCCCTTGTTGTTCTAGAGAGGATTGATGCTGCTAGTTGTGAACTGATGGTGGAAGCTGGTGCTATAGATGCTCTGCTAGATCTCTTGAGGTCGCATCAATTTGAAGAAGCATCAGTGAGACTACTTGAAGCTTTATTTAACAATGTACGTGTCCGAGAAATGAAAGTATCCAAATATGCTATAGCACCTCTAGCGCAGTATTTGGTTGACCCACAAACTCAATCACCACCCAGTAAGCTTCTTGCAGCTCTTGCTCTTGGTAACCTCTCCCAACATGAAGGACTAGCTAGAGCCAGTGATTCTGCTTCTGCCTGTCGAGCTCTAGTAAGCTTGCTGAAAGACCAACCAACAGAAGAATTGACAATGGTAGCAATTTGTGCTTTGCAAAACTTTGTTATGCGCAGTAGAACAAATAGAAGAGCTGTTGCTGAAGCCGGGGGTGTATTGGTAGTTCAGGAGCTTCTGTTGTCTTCTTCTAATCCAGACACTGGAGCACAAGCAGCACTTTTGATCAGATATTTATTCTCAAATCATACACTTCAAGAATACATGTCAAATGAGCTTATCAGGTCCTTGACAGGTGCTTTACTTTTTGAACTTTTGTTTTTTTCATTTTTTTCTGTTGAATTTTCACTGATTTCAGTACGAAATTCTAGGATATTTCCACTCGACTGACATAGTTAGTTACCCAGGAGGGCTTCTAGCATGAGCAGAGATGGTTAACTTTTACTTCTTTCAAAAGGTTAATGCAGAGTGTTCCCTTTAATAGTGCATATTGATGTCTGTCTTGGGATTTCCAGTTACCTGTCTGTTGTAATAAATCTTTAATCTAAGGAGTCTTGTCTGTTTTAATGAATCTTTATATAAGAAGGCCGCATGTTTGAATTGCATATGATGTGTCTTGAGGGTGAGAACAATAGCTTGTGTTCTGCCAAAGCAACGAAAACTCATTGAACTTCACGCGTAAGATACAGTACCATGGATCTATCTATGCCCCCTTTTGCTCTGTAAAATGTCAAACTCCGCTTCTTTTCCCTCTGTATGTGGTGTTTGCCTTAATTTATAGTTGTGTCACATTTTAGTGAGATCCTAATTATCAAATCATGTAAATACACAGCTGCACTGGAGAAAGAGAAAGAAGTATGGTCCACTGCAAATGGCAACGAAGAGATCTTGAGGACTATACACATCATATTCACCAATTTTCCAAAGTTCCTTGTTTCCGAAGCAGCTACACTGTGTATCCCTCAACTCGTAGCAGCAATAAAGTCTGATAATGAGGACGTAATGGATTCTGCTCTGAATGTACTATGCTTATTCAAACATTTCTGGTTAAGCATGCCCGTAGATGTCTCAAGATCTCAATCAATGCTAGCTGCTGAAGCCATTCCTGTTCTTCAAAAATTTATGAAAACTTGTCCACCTGGTATCCATGAAAGAGCAGAGATCCTGTTGCACAGCTTACCTGGTTGTTTAACAGTTACGATTGTGCGTGCCAACAATCTAAAACAAACAACTGGAGGCCTCAATGCCTTCTGTCAGCTAGCTATCGGAAATGGTCCTGCACGCCAAACAAAGGTAGCAAAATCTTATGTAAACCAAAAGAAATTGAGCACTGGTGGTTGGTGGTTACCACCTGAGTTCTAAGCTGGAATTGAAGAGGATAATGCATGAATCCATTAATCTTATAAATAAATAAAAAAGTTCCCTATACAAGCATGTGTCGTGTATATATATATATATATATATATATATATATATATATACATATATTCAAGCATCTTACAGTGTTGTTGCTTACGTACTAATATTTTCAGGTTGTGTCCCATAGCGCATCTCCAGAGTGGAAAGAAGGGTTCACTTGGGCCTTTGATGTACCTCCTAAAGGACAGAAGTTACGCATTGTATGTAAAAGCAAAACTACTTTTGGAAAGGTAAAGACTCTTATACTTGTCGCTTTGTTTCTATGAGCTGCATTCCTTGATTATTTCAAGAGAGATACATTTCTACCTGATCAGATCTAATATAATCTTGATGCTGAACCTTCATTTAATGCTATGTTCCATTAACTTGTTTTGGTTTTAGGTTTAATTTTTTTTTTTTTTTATTTTATTTCCTATCAACCCTTGTCAGACAACTCTAGGGAGAGTGGCAATCGAAACAGACAAAGTTGTTAGTGAAGGAACATTGAGTGGTGAATTCAACTTAAGTCATGAAAGCATCAAAGATGGCTCCTCCCGAACACTTGAGGTCGAGATTACTTGGTCTAATAAGAAAGCAGAGGAAACATAACAGTGTCAATGATTTTTGCTCAGACAAAAGTCCAAGTAAAAAAAAAAGATGACACTGTGGTGGCTTCTCGCAGCATGCGCATATGTATGTAAATAGCTGTCCAGTTTTGTGTCTTTAGCACAAAAGCATCTGCTTGCATGACGTAAATGCAGAGGGCCCCTTGACAAAGCTTAGAAAGCAGGGATGCATAGATATATTTTGTACAGGTTAGTTTCTAGATGCTGCAATTTCTATCTATCTAGGAGTATGACTTGAAGAAATGTCAGTTGAAAGAAAGCACAACAAGATTTCATTTAGAGATATTTCTTGTTATGGGATGGACATGATGATGTAAGTAATGTGTAGGGTTGAGGTGGTTATATCACACATCCACACCCACCCGTTTGATACAACGACCCAACGCTGTTTTTTTTTTTTTTTAATAAAATGATTGTTGGGAGAAGGAAGAAACCAGAGAAATTTCTTCACTTTTGTTGATGGATTTCACTTTGTCATCAACTATTACATTATGATCTTTTAGTATATGAAAGTGATATATTTGTACACCATCTTCACTTGATCCATGGACTGAATAACTTTAAAAATAAAAATAAAAAGAAGAAGAGGATAATCAAAAGTTAAAAAGATGATGGATAAGGCGTCCAAATATCAAATTTAGGTGTGTAGTAATCAATTTTCTTAGTTTACCATCATCATGCTCTTTAAGGTTAAACCTGCTAACTCAGAAGTCCCACTCACTGATCCCACATGAATGAGTGGATATGTTAATTAGTGACCTGTAATTTCAGAGTCGGCATCTGTCTTTTTACCAAGAAACTGAAAGAAGTCGTCCATTTACGGGATTCGAACCTCCACACTCCAGCTCCTGGCCCAGTTGTCACTACAACACCCAAGCCCCTAACCATCATCATGCTCTTTAACCCCTCTATAACAAGTTAAATCCTTTTTTGTTACATGAGATCAAGTTAAATCCATTTTACACTTCTTATCGGGGGGCCCCTGGGGGGCCGGGGCCATGACCCACGGCCTTCCTTTAATCGATGAATTTAATGGCCTGTCAATTTTTTACCCAATAACATATATATTTGTATTCTTACATCGGGCTTCAATAACTTACCAACCAATAAGTCATCACCCTAGTGTTGCGTACTAGGGTATAAGTTGGCAAGTGACCAGGATAGCCATGTTGTACGCAAAGGATGAGGATGAAGATTAATACCCCACCATTTTTTTTAGCTTGTTTAATTGTTTTGTTAGATTACTTAGCAATTAACATATCAGCATGTTACATAGTTGCATTGCCTACAAAGTGTTTTGTTTTAACACATTTAATTGTTGTTTTTTTGAGAATGGCCTAATTTTTTTTTGACTCCGAGCCTAAATTTAGACATGGATGCCCCTGCTTTTTATACGTGCAAATTGTCTATCCAGACGCACGATCCTGGGTAAATGGAGCAAATAACACATCAATTGAAAATTTTAAAGGCAGACACATAAAAGATATAGTGTACATAGTACTCCTGAGTAGTGTTTTTTCTTCGGATTACGAGAGAGCAATTGCTCCCCTTGGTTATACGTGCGTCCGCCTATGGATGCGTGATGGTAAAGGAGCTTCCTACCTGAAGAACCATATATGTATCATACCCTTCATGATTTGTCCTTTACGAATTTATTTTCCTACTGAAAGTAATACTATTCATCATCGTTATCTTTGTTTTTCCTCCGGCAGAAAGGAGTCTTATGAATATATATAAGGGGTTCTATTTGGACCCCCCTATTTACTACTTGCACCACATTAATGATTATTTTTCTTTTACTTTCGCACACCACGTAATTACTACATACACAACATTAAAATAACAAAAACTTAAAAACTACACTTTAGTCCCTAAAATTAAACAAAACACTAAAATAAATACTAATTAATAAAACTACTACATACATACACATTTTCTTCTCCCACCACTTTAATTCAAACACTCATTAAACTTCTTCCCCAAAAACCTCCCAATCGGTGGTTACCAAAAAAAAAAAAAAAAAAAAAAATTGAAAGAGAAGAGAAGAGAAGAGGAAGAAGAAGGGAAGAAGAAGGGAGAGTGGCTTTCGAATTGTAGAATAAAAGAAGAAGGAGAGAAGAATAATCAAGGTATGTGAATTTTTGAAAATGTGTTTGAATGTTTGTGGATTTGTGTTTAAATGGAAGTGAATTTGTGTTTGATGTAATGGGTTTATATTGTATGTAATGGGTTAGTATTTGGATGTAATGGGTTATGTTTTTTGGGTTGTATTTTGGTTTTTCCGGCCATTTTTCCAGTTGGAAGGCCGGAGAAGATGATGAAACAGGGGACGTCAGTGAGACCGACGCCCGTTGTAGGTTTCAACGCCGTCCACACCGACGTCCCAACCTGTGTGTGGGAAAATGTGTTTAGCCCTGAAACGCTGTTATAAATGACGTTGTAGTTGTTCCTACAACGTCAGTTTGGGTGACGTTTTAGAGCATTGGCTTGGCAATTTGTTAGCTCTTAAACGTCAGTGGTGTTGACGTTGTATGGACCTGTGAAACGTTGGTTATAGTGACGTTCCAGATCGTTGTCATGCCAATGTCTTGCACCATAAACGTCACTGGTGGTGACGTTGTAAAGGCTTTTTCAACGTCAGTGCTGGTGACGTATGAGGACAGATTAGGGTTTTGTTTTACTTTAGAGGTTACATTGGTTAATTGATTACCATAATTTCATTAATAGGTTGTTTTATATAGGATATTTTGTGCCCCTATATGTTGTTGTTTTATGCTTTTTTTATAACTTGGTTAGTCTCTTTTATGAATTTGTTTATCAAATTATTGTTAATGTTACATTGTATGAGGTTTATGTCTTATCCATGAGCTTTGTTTATGAATGTTTACTTTCTTTGTTAGTTGATTTCTTAATTTGACTGACAATTTATTTCTTGTATCATGTGTAGGAAATTATGACTAAGACGCAGGTCCAGTAAGATCAGCACGCTTTGCGAGATAGCGATAAAGGTACCATGAGTGGATCAAGGTCTTTCTTGAAGCACCCTCAAGCTCAAGTTCACTTAGTATTGTTTCCGAACATACAAGTGTGCCATATAAAAGAAGGAGTAAACGACTACTGAGAATGTGCAAGCGAGAGATAGACATGCGAATGAGCCAATCAGAATGGTTTAGGAGAGACAGATTGAGGTAGTTGAGACCACCGAGTCGGTTGAAACACAATTGGGAGTGGAGGCTCCTTCACTTATAGTTGAGACGATTCAGAGATGATAGTGTCAAGGCCAACATTGAGTCTGTTGAGACACGGTTGGGAGTGCAGAGCTCCTTCACTTACAGATTGATTCCAAGAATGGGCCACCACCGAGTCGATGGAGATAGAGACAGAATCGGGAGTGCATCCTCCTTCTAGAACAGTTGATCCAGTTGCAGATTCCAGTACTGTTGGGGCCACCACTGAGTCAGTGGATATGGAGACACAATCGGGAGTGCATGCTCATTCTGGGACAGTTGATCCAGTTGCAGATTCTAGTACTGCTGGTGCCATTACAGAACATATAGCCAATCCAGCTGGGGCCACTATAGGTGAGGCATCAGGTAATGCTGGTGCAAGTATAGGACAGACATCCGGAAGTGCCGGGGCACCGACAGAGGCAGAAGCAGCTGAGTGTTTACAATATGACAGTGATGATGGTGTGGTGGTAGACACTGATGTTATATTGGGGAAGGATTGGAAGGAGCATGTTGGTTACGTGTTGTTGAATAAGAATGTATGTTTTTTTTAGGTTTTATAATATTATTACATATTTGTGAACTTATATTTTTTTTCACATATCTAACTTTATATATAAACTCATTTGAACAGGACCGAGGTATAATTGGATGTAAGCAGTACACATCTTCCTTGAAGATATGGAAGATTGATGAAGAATGTGACGAATTCAAGGCAAGGCTGAGAGCTAACCCGTTGTACAATCTGGTACAATCTTCATATAGCCAAGCGAATCGTGTGGTAGTTTGTGCTTTTGTTGAGAGGTGGAATCCGGTAACAAACACTTTCCATTTGCCATTCGGTGAGATGACGACCACATTAGACGATGTCCGATATATCACAGGATTACCGGTTGATGGAATGGTCGTGAACTATGAATTTGCAAAAGAGGACAACCCAGTTACATTTGTTCACGAGTCGTTAGTGATTCCAATAGCGAGGCGTGACAAAGGAGTTAGAACATGTTGGTGGACTACGATCGTCCAAAAGTTGGCTAAAGAAACGATCTTGCGGGTAAATGCGGTGTAAGAAGCAATCGGGGGTGAAGCATCGAGTTCGGTCCGATCGCGCCGATAGTTCTTGTGGATCAAGGCGTGCGCGGATATCTCGTTGTATCTTCTTGCATGTAATTTGATGCAAGACCGTAGTGGGGATAAGATAAACATTAACTACCTTCATTTTCTACGGGATCCTGGATAAGGTTGGTGATTGGGCTTGGGGTCGCCACACCGCAAATCTTTACCGACAACCTATCGAAGGCCACTAAGAATGATCTCGTTGGAATTTCTCGGATACCTAACATTGTTGGAGGTAACACTTGTTTTTTTACATTTTTTCATTGTTTTTGTGTTTATGTTTGAATGCTTAAAGAAATATTTTGTAATATCTCATTATGCAGGCATGGGTGTCTGAACATTTTCCTTCATTCATGACCTCGCCACCAAATACTAAATTCATTGAAGGGAGATGGTACGGACATTAAAGTGGAAAAATGTTACGGGAATTAATGACACTGTGGCATTGTCATCGTTAAGGCATACAAGAGAGGACTTGGACTTGATGGAGGCCCGAGAAGTAAGTTAACTACATTTATCTTGTAGGTTGTAACTTGTCTTGTTCTGTTCAACTTACATTATCTTCTATTTTGTAGATTGTTTGGGATGCTTATCGGCAATTTAGAACGGTGCCTGAGAATGACGTCTGTTGGTTCTATGGGTGCATAAGGACATTGGGCATTGAAGAGGTGTATCACCCAAACCGTGTAGTTAAATCAATTTGGCCATATTCAAGCTATCCTCGATCACCAATTCCTCCAAAGGCATCGAATCGAGCGGGAAGGCGAAACAGTACAATGTCACTCATGAATCACGCGACGATGACTTTATCCCTTTTGCAAATCATCTAGTCAATAAGGAACAAAGGATGGGAAAAGCTAGGTTTCCGGAACCCTTAGGGCGGAACTAACTTCCTCTAGTCCTAGTCCTCAACTAACTTCCTCTTGTTTCCGGAACCCTTAGGGCGGCCACGACCCTTGGTTTTTGTTTTTGGCTCTTGCAAAACCGTATTAACCGGTTGACAAATGTCACGTATCTTCACGATCAACCGTTGTCTCTCCCAAACATCTGCCATCTTCAACTTTTCTTCTAAGGCATTCAGAACTGGCACATAGTCTAACTCGGATTCATTTGGAGGTGGCCCTTTGATATCTAGGGTCTTCCAATGAATATCGATAGCTGATAAAGGGATGCATCCTGGCTTCTTCTTAAATCTAGCCATCTCATGTCTACACGGCAATCCATGTGTCTTTCGAATAGTACATCGGCACTCCTTATTCAACGCATCGCTATCATTGGTTTTTTCCAACTCATCATACAACAAGCCCAATGCGTATATGGATACACGATGTTTAAGCTCTTTAAACAACACAACATCTTTAAATTTTTTGGCTCCATGAAAAGAGCGTCTCGAATGACTTTTTGATGTTTTTGATCTCTTGATCGATCAAGCAAAGGCCGGCTTCCCACTCTGCAACCAAGTCCCCAAGCCCGCTTTTTAGCCGCTTTTAAATCATCGAATGCATTCCTCGACTCGAGGTTGATGTGTTTCCCGGATGAAAAGCAGAGTTGGTCCATGCGAGACGAATGCCTCCTTATGTGCGTTCAACCATGTACAAGAGACATAACTCATGGCGTCTTCACTAAAAATCTTCTTACACTCTTCCAATCTCTCATTCAACTCATCTTCTGATTTTGATTTAACAACCTCTGTCCAAGCAGTCATCAAATCTTGCCAAACTTCGCTCGTAGTCTTCGTCTTCAGATTCGCCACAAGACCTTTCTCTATATGCCACCTGCATATCAAGTTCTTTGCTTTTGGATAAATCACCCGTAAAGCGTTCATTAATGCTTCTTCTCTATCTGTCACGATACAACATGTTTGATCACTTTTCTCACCAATTGCTTTCTGAAGCATAGTCAAAGCCCACGTGTAGTTCTTTTCCCTCTCCAAACAAAGTAGAGCAAATCCTATCGAAAATGTCATATCCGTACACGTAACGCCAACAATTTACAAGAGGGGCATCTTGTACTTGTTCGTCTTGTATGTACAATCCATAAGCATCACGGTAGGAAAGCACCTTGCAAGGGACAAGCTTTCATTAAATGCCCAAAAAACATCCTTCACTACATTTCCTTCGTCATGCCTACATTCCACGAATGATGTGTTCTTATCTGCCAATTTGAAAACCTCTTGCATCACTGTATGGCCCTCTCGTGCCTTCTTCTTTATCTTAGCACGAACATTTTAGATCGCCTTTGATGACGTCTGATTCTTCTTATCATCCTTTCTCAACATAATGTAGTATATGTTTAGGCAAAATACACATTGCGAGTCATTGTTGCAACAAAATCAACTTGTTCTCTATCAATCCGGCCGAGGTATGCATGACCCTCCTCATACTTGAATAACTTGTGATTATGTACACCATTCAATACTCTAACGGTCCACACCTCCCTAAAGTTATCCTTCAAGGTTTTCAATAGAAACGGACAACCGCATTTCTTTGTATACGATTCTCTTGGCTTATTTTTTCCGGTACCGCCAACCTTTTTCTCGTATTCTCTTGGCAATCCACCCTTCTCACATTGGTATAAAATGAAATGTGTCCACTTTCTGGTCATGTTGGATCTCTTTTTCACAATGACAACGCCTTTCTCTCTTGCCAATGCCTTGAGGTGTTTGGTGACGGCTTCATGTGAATCAAATACCTATGAATAATATATGAATGTAATGAATACCAAGTCAAGTTTAAAAATCACATACATTTAGATAGTATAAGTTTTAGAGACTTACTTGATCAGTTGTAAAAATTGAAGTCAAATCGACTGATAACTCTTCATGTGGGTCATCCATCATTGCGAGTGTGGTATCTCGAACTTTCAAGATTTTCTTGATCTTCTTCAATCATTTCATCGACCAAAAGCGCAAGAAGCGTATAATTGTCATAGTCAATTGGATGAGAATAAGAAAATAACATATCCATTTAATAGTTTCTCACCTTCAAATACTCCTCGTAAGTAAATGCAAGATCGCCCCTCATCATTGCTTTTGTCATGATTTGCGTCATTACATTGTTTCTATGGATTCAATAGTAATAAAACCAAGTAAAACACATGTTGGCAAAATGAAAAATTACAGATACAGAACGTCAGTGATTATGACGTTGGGTTAGCAAATCCAACGTCGCCTTGACTGACGTTGTAAAGCCTTTTGCAGTTAAGAGTCAAGAAAAACGTTGTCTATATTGACGTTGAAATGTGAACATAAACGTCAGTGAGGTTGACGTTAACAACAAATATGTGTAAAGTTGATTGGAAACACAAACGTCAGCCACACTGACGTTGTGGTGGCTAAAGGAGCGTCATCAAGCCTAACGTTTTGGACATGCATATTCATCTTCTTTGCTGTTGTAAACGTCATCCATGGTGATGTTACTAATGCCTTACGGGCGACAGTATGGCTGACGTTCCAGAATCTTGCCATTGACGTTGTGAAACGTAAAAGAACGACGGGGGAAGCCCTAGGGGTGATCGGAAATGGCGAAATAACACTATTTTCTTCCATTTATGACCTCTAAACATGATAATATGTATGTAGGAAGATTACCCATTAACTTAAATCACATATTGAACATAAAAAACGAAATTTTCAAACAAGAAATTACCATATTTGAGGAATCCATCTTCTTCTCAACTTGGCTTGAAAATGGTATATCTTCAAGTGAGATTGCTACATCTTCTATATCACAATGCATTTGTTGTTCATTGTTATGAATTGATTCAAAATGTTGACTTTCAAAATTTGAATTGGGAGATGATGAAGGTTCTATGGATGTAGAGGGGAGGAAGATGAAGAAGTGAAGAAGTGAAGAAGTGAAGAAGTGATGAAGATGATGAAATGTTTTATGTTTAAGGTGTTAATTGAATAGAAGGATAAAATTGTTTATTTAGGTTTTAGGAGGACTTGTTTATAGTTTAAAAAATATGTGGTGCAGGTAGTAATTTTTTTATTAATTGTGTAGTGTGAGAAGTATAAAAATAATCAAAATAATCTTGTGGTGTCAAAAGTAAAATTTTGTGGTACAAGTAGTAAGTGGATGCAAGTAGTAAATATGGGGGTCCAAATAGAACCCCCTATATATATATATTAAAAAAAATTGTACAAAGAGTGTACTATACATAGGTCAAGAACCTACCAACAAAAGCTACACCAACGTCTTGTTAAGAGATACAATAGATTTTGTACACGCTAAAATCCAAGTAATCAAAAAGCTGGTTCTTGGGATATCTACATTGTCACTAAAAAGATGTTGGTTAGTTTCATGGAAAATGTACTTCCAATCCGCATAAAAAATATGATCACCAAGATGTTGAGACATGTTGAAGTAAATAATAATAATAATAATAATAATCTTTAAAAAAAAAGCATGTGCTTGTTGTCCGGTAGAAGAGCTTTCTAGACATCCATAATCCAAGCACAATCCCTCATAGTATGAACGTTGGACTCGAACATAAACCTGCAAAGAGGACACGAAGAACTCGCATAAAGAATATGATTCGCAATCACACCATCGGTTTTAGCCTATTATGATGAGCTTCCCATAAAGTTACATTGAGCCCAGGGACGGACCTAGTGTGTTAAGGGGGGGTGCACTGCCCCCACTTTCACTTTTTCGCAAGTGGAGCTTCTTAAAATACCCCTATAATAATATTAAAGATCGTGTATGTATATTATTTCAGACAAATTTTAGTGTAATTGCTTATTTAGTTCAACTGGTTAGAAGTATTACTACTATACATGAGATCACTTGTTCAAAACCCGGCTTCTGCACGTTTTTTAACATTTTTTTTTGAATTTTGACCCCCACTGAAAAAAATTCCTAGGTCCATCACTGATTGAGCCTTTCCGGGCCATGAAGACCCCAAATGTCCGTCACTGATTGAGCCTTTCCGGGCCATGAAGACCCCAAATGCATAGCCAAAAGCGGGAGTGAACATTGCCCCCGGCCACTTGCATCACATCATAAGACGATTGCACGGAGAAAGAACCGTTCGGCATATGCTTCAAAATCCAAGAATTGGAGGCACCGTACCAACTCAAACAAGACCCCAAAAAAATCTTTGATACTAAAAATGCCACACCATGCACGAGAGGGCAACGAACAAGACAAATTAAAACTAATTTAAAGAACCGAACCCAAAGCGTGTTGGGCTCCTTAAGATGTCTCCATCCAAACTTACAAAAGCAGACCTTATTCATAAGCATAGGTATCTAAATACCCAAGCCGCCATGACTTTTTGGTAGACAAATATTTTTCCAACTCACCGTGTACAACTTATCATTGTCGCCATCCCCCAAAAAGCGCCTGTGAAGCTTATCCAACAAATGAATCGTATGACCCGGTAGTCTGATCGTTTACATAAATGGTGGAGGCGAAGGATTGTATGAGAACACACTTCGCAGGCTTAGACAACCGGTTTGCCTTCCATCCCGAAAGACGACATGCGCACAGTAAGGTAGTTGAAATATACCCTTCTCATTTAAGCAAATCAAAGCATTTGTGTTCCATATCATAATAACATAACATTTTAAGGTGGGCGTATATTGTTTGCCGCAAGAACTCAAAATTTTCATAATTATTATTTTCTTTAGAAATGAGCTAGTTAATACTCGTCATCATTGTTTTTTTTTTTTTTTTTTTTTTTTCTTTTTTTTTTTTTTTTTTTTTTCTTAAAGCCTACTGGATCGACAAATTCGGAGTTTGATATGGATTATGCCAACGAAGTCTAACCGTCACCTAGATAGATATAAGACCTAGCTAGAGCTTGATTTTTGTTATTTTGGTCTAAGCTATTTATAAGAAGGAAAAAAAAAGAGAGAGATAAAATTGTAAAAGACAAAAAATACCCGTAGTTTATAACACTATTATATACTTCATTTCCATTCGCTCCAAGTCCAACAAAACCAGCAAGCAGCGACATTGTTCCCTCTCCTTCCCGTCTTCTTCTCTTTTACGTATTAAAATTTTTCCCCAGGCAGGCAGACAGGCAGGCAGGCAGCAAACCATATAAGTAGTAAGCACATCAAATAACTTCTTTGAAACATAAGAGACCAACGGGGGGTTTCATAGTCATAGATATAGCTAACTAATTGTTATTTATTTCGATGTATGATTTGAATATGACGTAAATTGAAACACAGATTTGTCAGCGGGGTTCGGCGGCGGTTTTGGGTGCTCCCATCTCTATCTCGCATTTGCAAAAAACTCTATATGAGCGTCTGACTGAGAAAGAAATCGTCTCTGTCCTCTTCCTATTTTACTGCAGCAAATTGATACGATTTACGACTTCCTGAGCCGCTATTTATTTATTTATTTATTTTTTTGGGGACAAATCTTGCCTAAGGAGGTACGATTTTATTCATGTATTTTTTTTTTTTGTAAATTGTAATTGTCGGATATCATTATTTACATCCTTTTTGAGGTTTATTATTGTTCGGATTCGTTTTTATTTATTTATTTTTAAATTAGAACAGAATTTGACAATGGGTTGGTTTTTGCCACTGTTTTTATCGTGTTGAGTTTCGGTATGGAATCTACTATTAGGCTAGTTTTATCTTTAGTTTAGTTTGTTAAAGGACCTTGTAGTCTTGTACTTTATGGCTGCCTTGCTGGCTTTGTTGTTCTTATTCTGCTAGAAAGCTTTGTAGTTTTGTTTTGCTTCATTTTTTTTTTTTTTTTTTGGTATTTACTGGATTGTACTAACAATTCTTATTGTTGTTATATTGTTTCAAGATGAATATGGCAGCAGAGTCACCAGTGCATTCATCAAGTACAAGCAGTGATGACTTTGCAGCGTTTCTCGATGACGAGTTGGATGAGGCTTCTGATGTTCCACTGGATTCAGAAGTGGAGGAGGAAGTGGTGGAAAAAGAAGATGATGGTGCCAATGATGATGATTTTGTCTCAGACCTTGAGAGGTTGGTACTGAAAATACACTTTATGTAGTATACCTGTTTGTTTGTTCTTTTTACATACTTTAAGACGATATATGTTTTCCTTTCAAGGATTAAAAGGCGCAAAATTGAATGCGGTAAAAGTTCAAGTGAACAGCTGATTATGCCAGCGAACGCGGAACAACCACAAGCTTCAGGTGATACTTTTCGATACTGTAGTATTTGGAGTGCTTATTGGTGAAATTTATTGCCTCTCATGTTATGCATGACTGAATGTCTGACCATGATTTGAGTATTAGTTGGAGATGATGAGTTTGTTTCCCCGAGGCTTGAGCTATTTTGCATTGCATACTTCTTTCTTACTTCAGCCTTTGACCAGATTTTTATGCTTGTCGACTTTTAAGGCTAACACCTTTTACAGGATTTAAATTAAAGCAGGAATAAACCTTAAGAGCCCTTCGCTTTATTAATGCTTTTTCCTTTGTATACATATTTTTATTTTATTCACATATTTCTGTGACATGTTAATTTGATTCTGTTTCACTTCCACTCCAGGTTTAGAGTTTCAAGCCTATTCCATTATTTGTGGTTTTATTAGTTCAATTGCTTGATAATGCAAGTATTCTTTTCCAAATTAGTGAAACAGAGGAAGCAGAAACTTGTTAAGTGTTCCATTTGATATGGAGAATCTTGCGTAATAGGCAAATAACTTCAGCCTTTGAAAGTGAGAGTATCTGTTCGCCCTCACAAATGGAAAATCAGATAAGGTGCTAATGGTCGCCCTGGAATCACAGGAAGTCTGTTTCATTTGTTACTGAGGCTTATTCTCTAATTAGCGCGTCATATATATAGATTTTGCTGTGGATTTTAGATAGATGCTGCTCAAGAATGAAAAGAGCTGTCATGGAGAAGGAAAATATAACATTATATGACTATTGAATCGTCATCCAGATGTTAGATGCCTTGCTTCTTGTGCAGGGTGGGGGGTTCTTCTGTATAGGATACATCAGGGGCTCACTTTTATTATTTTTCTCATGGAAAACATGCATACTGATATGACATGGCTTAGCTTTGAATGTCTTATTGGGGCATCTGTCTTATTGGCCTCCAACCAGAATATTTTAGATGCTGAAAATGTATTTGGTGTACGGGTACTTTTTTGACTTCTGGAAATTTAGTAATAATGCGATTTGTGCGGCCTCTTTTCCCGTATAGGTGCATTGCTGGGGAATGATGTCTGTACTCATCCTGGCACCATTGGTGGGTTGTGTATACGGTGTGGACAAAAGTTGGATGATGAGGAATCTGGTGTGGCGTTTGGCTACATACATAAGGTCAGAACTAGTTTTTGTACTTTGTTTTAATTTAATTTTTTACTTTTTTCCTACCTTGATATCCCTTTATATTAAGGCTCAAAGCATGTGTTACTGAGAATGTTTGCCCAAATTTCGGTTTATCTGTAGTCAATTTGCTTTCCTTTCAAGTTGCAGTTTATATCTTACGCAAGGGTGACATGAGAACCTATTATAACTCCCATTATTGATGTAAACTTAATGTCATTTCCTGCTTCCGTTCTGCGGGCCATATGTTCTTGTGAGCAATTGGTTCTACACTAACAGCAACAGAATAACTGTTTATGTTCAATTTGAAGTATAATCATTTGACTCATCTGACGACTTTTGTGCATTTTGCAGGATCTACGGCTTGCTGATGAGGAGATTGCCCGATTGCGTGACAAGGACTTAAAGAAAATATTTCGCGATAAAAAGCTTTACTTAGTTCTTGATTTGGATCATACGTTGCTTAACTCAAGTCGGCTTTCACATATCACAGAGGAAGAAAGATATTTAAATGTCCTAAAAGACGATCTACCGGGTAACACTTTCTTAGCGTTCTGCTGCTGTTTTGGTTGTGTCTCTCATTTGCTGTAAATTTATGTGCTGTATATATCCTCTATTTTCTCATTATAAAAATCACTAATTAAATAGTTATCTCCATTTAAATATATACACACACATGTATATGTATCTCTATATATGTGTGAGACTACGTTTTTTTTTATAAGTTTAGACTTGGAGTTATATTTTAATGGTGTATGGACTATAGTAGATATTTTGATCAGTGTTCTAAAAGATGCTAGGCGGTAGTCGGGCGGTGATGGGGCGCCTGGAGCCGAGACTGCGCCTGGGTGTTTTATTTTTATTTTTAATTTTTAATGTTTTAAATAATACAATGGTTGTCCAACATAAATCAATACATCATAAAGCATAAACATTAAGTAAATGTGTCAAAAGACTAATTAAAGTATAAAAGCACATGAGATTATGTTAAAACAAGTCTAAGAAGCAAGAACTCAAGACTCTCAAGTCCAATCTTCAATCTCATTCCCCAAGTCTTTGCTTGGGTTTTTTTGTTGTAATGTGTGTGAAATGATTTTTTATATATATATTGGAAGCCCTAGCCGCCTGGGATGACCTCGGACCGCATGGGACCGCCTCGGACTGCCTAGACCGCCTAAATCCCTCCTAGGAGCTACCCGCCTAGATTAGACCGCCTAGATTAGACCTCCTGGGGCATAATCGAGTCGGACGGTGACTGCCTAGCACCTAGGCGCCGCCTGGGCTGATTTTTAGAACACTGATTTTGATGCAATTGATATATTCTGTAAAATAAAGTAAAGTGGTGTTTGAGTCTGTAAACTACAAAATCTGTTGAAAGATTCTGATGTAAGTGCTGTTATACGAAGTTCTGTTACTTTTCTCCCTTATGTTGGTTAATGGTGGTGCTCAGTCATCATTATTATATATGTGTCTGTGTGTGTGTGTGTGTGTGTATATATATATACGTTTTGCATTTTATTGTTTTATTCTCTAATTTTTTTTTGTTTGATATGCCCCTCAGAATCCTTGAAGAGCAGCCTACATAGACTGGATCATATACACATGATGACCAAGTTAAGGCCCTCTGTGCATTCTTTTTTGAAAGAAGCAAGTAAATTATTTGAGATGTACATATATACGATGGGTGAAAGGCCCTATGCTCTGGAAATGGCAAAGCTGCTTGATCCTCAAGGCATCTATTTCAACTCTAGAGTGATTGCACAAGGGGATTCCACAAAGAGGCATCAGAAAGCCCTTGATATTGTTCTAGGTCAAGAAAGTGCCGTTTTGATTCTTGATGATACTGAAGCGGTACGTACCACTGAACCTTAAGTTAATTTTGTTTTTACTGAACTTCCTGTTTAGTTATGTTTCTATTGTTCATTACATTGTTGTCTGCCTGTTGTGTCCCCACCTCTCTCTAAGCTGGAGGTTGAGAGTGGGTTCTCAAGTGATTTTTGTAAAATTATCATACGATGCTCGTTTGCCTACACTTATAGATGGCTGAGTAGGGGTTTAAATAAGCCGAGTTGCTTTACAAGCAGTTTGGTGCCAGTTTGCTCACAAGCTTGAGCTCTGCTAGTCAAAAGTTCGATCATATTTTAATTTATCGAGCCGAACTCAAGCAGCCCGTTAAAGAAAACAAACCGAACTTGAACATTTTAAAGCTTGAATTGAACACTCCGCCTCCATGAGTATTATCGAGCTTTTTAGTATTATATATTTAAAATAAATTTTTATTTTTAAATAAAAAAGATAAATTATAAAAAACGTGTTTCTGGCTTTAGAATATTTGGTTGTTCCAAGCTTAACGAGCTGCCCAAGCTCAAGTTGGAGCTTGAAAGTGCGTAAATTTCTTTCGAGCATTGTTGAACCAAACTCGAGCATTTTATTTCCTGCTCGAGCAATCTCGAGCCGTGTTTGAGCATGACAGTTCAGATGTTTGATCTGACTCAATAACTAAATGCTTGAACTGGGATCATTTAAGTGCATTGTCTGACAGTGGATTTTAACATGAATGGGTTTTTCAGGTTTGGGGCAAGCATAAAGAGAATGTGATCGTGATGGAAAGATATCATTTCTTTGCTTCTAGTTGTCATCAATTTGGCTTCAACTGCAAATCACTTTCAGAACTACAAAGTGATGAGAGTGAGACGGATGGAGCCCTTGCATCAGTACTAAAAGTTCTTCAAGAAATCCATAGTTCCTTTTACGATCATGTAAGTATTGCTTTAGTGCTTTCAACGATGTCGAATGACTTTTGGAGTTTTTCTTTCTCCGGTCTTATTATTACGAGATATCTTTGTGTAGGAGGAACACACAGGGAGCCTTGTAAATCGAGATGTGAGACAGGTACCGTTTGGGGTTAAAGCTCCTATTTAGTATCATAAATTTTTATTTATTACTCTGTCTACCCACCACACTCGGATAGCGATTGTGTAATTAATACACACGCAACCTATTGTTTGCGTTGACAGCTATTGAAAAGAGCTAGGAAGGAGGTCTTAAAAGGTTGCAAAGTGATATTTAGCCATATTTTCCCTTGGGATTTCCGGGCGGAGGAGCATCGGCTTTGGAAGTTGGCGTAGCAGTTGGGGGCAATCTGTTGCCGGAACTTGATCAAAGTATAACTCACGTAGTAACCCTGAGATCTGAGGAACTCGGAACTCAAGTCACGGTGGGCTGTAAGGGAGGAGAAATTCTTGGTGGATCCAAAGTGGATAGAAGCTGCAAATTATTTATGGAGACGGATGCCAGAAGCTAATTACCCTGTCTCTGTCTCTGTCTCTGTCTCTGTCTGTCAACAACCCAAGCAACAGCAGTAGCGCTTTGCTTGCTTGATCTTGTGCTTGTGGGGGATCTTTTGGAAAATGATAACTGTCACCATACTTATGTAGACCGTTGGTTATGGTATTGGTGGGTGGGACCTTTGATTCTTTCGCTTGACTTTCGGCTTTAGATTCAATGTAGGGTTAGAAGAGCAGCTTTGCAACTTAGTCGCCAGAGTGTACATGCTAACGTGAACGTGTTTTGTATCGGGTATCGGGTATTGTATGGTACAGTGTTATAGAAAAACATGGAGGCTTAGAACAATGATGGAACGAACCTGGGGGGGGGGGGGAGTTGTGGCAATCCTTGAATCATGAGGTTTGTGACACTACTCAGTTTGTTAGAGGTATGGGTGTGCCTATTTTGCTTAGAAGAAGCGCAGGTCCATATGAGCTTTAGTTGTAGGCATATATATAATTTTGTTTTGTTGGGGGGCATATGGCATCAAAAAATACTGTTTTATACTCTGTCATGACATAGTGGGCATATGATTGCGGAACATCATTCAATCAATCCGCCGTCCGAAAGACAGTCGGCTACAAATGAGGGTGGGTGATTGATGAACGTTTTGCCATTTAAGAAAGGCGCTAATGCATATGGAGTAGATGTAGCTTGATGCTTAAAACTAAAATTTAGAGAGTCGATGAATGGGCACCAATAATTATGTTTGTGTTCTCGTGAGAAATCACCTAAATTTGTCATACCATATTGTACCTAGTGGAAGCTATTGGATCTACTGTACAAAGTGCCGCGAGTGGAAGGGAAAGCAAGGTGGATCGTGCTCAACCACCATATCAATAAACCATCGTGCAGTTTTTCTGACTACCTCTTTAATTTCTAAGCAACAAATCAAGAACAATATTCCAAAATGAAGATGGCTATTAGAGAAAAAAATTCTGATCATTGACATTGCTAATTCCTTTTAAAAATTCTGATAATTTTTAACGATCATTGCGATTTCTTTTTGGTTTTAATCAATGCATTATGTGTTACTACATCTGAGAGTTACTGCATATGTGTCAATGCATTATGTGGTACTACGTTTGAGAGTTGCTGCATATCCTTAGTTTAATGAATATGCAGTAACAATTTTTCTTTTTTTAATACAAAACAAATTCAAGTACTTATTTTAGGCGTTGTTTCTTAGTCGAATTGGAATGTAGTACAATGATTTTTCATTATTCATCACATGTGACCGTGTCACTGCATTATGTGTTACTATGTCTGAGGGTGTGTGCATCGTGGGGTTACTGCATACATAACATAACATTTTGAATGTAGAAGCAACAAAATCCAATTTATTGACAAGTGCAATCCTTAACATTTTATCAAATAATAGTATACCAAGCTGAAGCCACACAATCCAAATTATGCATGAAAAATGGTTCATAAACGATTGTTTCCATTCTTTAAAAAGTCACTAACACTTGTCTTTACTTTATTCAAAAAA
Organism: Gentiana macrophylla; assembly: GCA_026214975.1. Lineage (NCBI taxonomy): Eukaryota > Viridiplantae > Streptophyta > Magnoliopsida > Gentianales > Gentianaceae > Gentiana > Gentiana macrophylla. The sequence goes on along the minus strand of CM047811.1, from coordinate 121,920,561 downwards.
ACTTACATACGCTAGAGTGATGTGGGCAAGCTGTTTAGAATAATTCATAATTGAGTTCACAACCATCCCTTTTAACTTTTGCAATTCTTCATCCGTCTAGTTTTGAGGAATGATCTTGCCTTGAGTCAGCTTCAATAGGTAGTTCCCTTTTAAACCATCAAAGTGTTTAAGTTCCCTGTCCTTTTTCTGCATCTCTTTGTGGAGCTTAAGATCCAGTATCAATGACACATAAATTAACAAGATTGTCACAAACTCTCCCCTGTGCTTAATTGGTCTGAGATTGAAAATTACTATGACATTTAGTCATTTTATTCTTCTATACATCAATTTTGGAACTGTACCTATTCCACTGCTTTGTATACTGCCTGCCAACCACGTAGTAACACCATTTAGACTTGTCAATTCACTCCTCCCCTGATTGGATTATGCTTAAATTGGTGTTACGTCTGTGAAATTGAAATCCAATGGCCGCACAACTCCAATTTCATCGGTTGCCCTGTTTGTTTGTTTTTTTTCCTGCTTTGATCGAATAGAATTGGTGAATGCAGTAACACATTCACCGTCTCCGGTAGAATGAACTGCCGTTGAAATCCTAAAACGATTCGCGGATGGGAGTTACGATCAGTTATCTGTTACTGAATATAATGTTTGCATGACTCTTTTAAAAAAATTGTGAATTTGAATACGGTTGTTATTGTACATGTATATGTCTTTTGTCCTTTTCAAACAATGTAAATTTGAAACCGTCATGTTATATCATTTTCAATCTTACATTTAACAGTATAATAATGGTTGTTTTGCTATTGCCAGTGATCGTAGTAGGCTAGGTGTTCAGCTCCAGACAAGTTGAGAGATTCAACAAAGTGGTTAGGTAATCTATAGAAACCACATTGCAATATTTCTAATTAAAAACACAGGAATAAATTATCCAGAGAAAAAGAAAAAATTATTATTTACAATTAGGTTTGAGCATCGGAAGCAAGGCCAGAGAGGCGGATAGATAAATTATTTTCTTTCTGATATTTATATATTCCTCCCTCCCTCCCCTCCCCTTAAGGTACCAACAACGCCTTGGTTTTCGTCGGTCACTAGCTGTATCGATCAGCTGAGGGAAGAGAGGGACATGAAACCCGAAACTTTTGCTAGTCTTGTTTCTGCACTTGTTTATGAGAAGAGGTTTGTTCCATTTCTATCCCAATTATAGGAAGTTTTAAGTTTTCTACTTAATTATGCGGCTTTTGATTTTTAACGTACCCTTTGATCTTTAAAACTTAAGCTGCACCCTGGATAGATGTTCTCTAACGGTCACAGTTTGCAAATACATATAAATGAATATTCATGATTTTCTTAAAATATAAGTGTACGTACGTACCTTGCTGAGTTTCACATACACTTTTGTGTTATATATCATGGCAGAATATTAGACTCTGCAATTTGTTTTTTTTGGCACCTGTAGTTATCATGAGACACTGATTGCCCTATTGTTCCCTTCGCCTTAGGTTAGTCATAAGGTAAATTTTCAGATTTTTCTTGTTCCAGTCACTTTGCTTTAATTTAGAGCCGAGGTGATGGTGCAATGAAAACCTGTACATTCGAGCGGGACTACATACAAGGCAAGCAATCGTTCCTTTAATCCGAAAAAATCTTATAAATATATGTAGTATGTATCTTGTTTGCCCCCCCTTAAATTTTTTATTTGTCTCTTTAAATTTCTTACTCTCCCTCCTTACCCGAGATCCTGCGTCCGCCACTGTGTACATTTATGTGATTTCACGTACGTATAAGAATTTTTGCTAAGCATGAATAGCATATATCTAGAAGGAACCAATGGCTGCTGGCTTATACAAAGAATTATATAGCGCATTGATTAATTTTGGCCATATATAATATAGATCGTCACTTTTGTAATGCTTACACGATGATAACTTCAACTCCATGAATGATAATGGATAGGCTGGATAAGGCAGTGTGTAAGGCGCTGTTGGAATTCGGAGGGGGGGGGGAAGAACAATTGACTAAAGAGAAGTGAACAGAAAATTGACTCTATATACAGTATTGAACACACAGAAGCTTAATTACTAGCAAATCTCAAGTTGCATATTTACATGATAAAACAGACAAAGCCTTAAATAGGCATACAAAAGAAAACCAGGTTCACCATATCTCTAACCACTAACTCCACTAATTATTTATCTCAACAAACTCCTATAGACTAGGACAACAGGATAAATACGAAATAAACAATTGAAAAATTAGAACTAATATTATATTTATTCAAACTAAAAACATGCTGGTGTTTTATTTATCAGGCGCTTCCTAGCAGCTGCATGACAGTATTAGTTAAAACACCAAAACTATTGAACCCTAGCGTTAGGTGTAGTATTCAAATTTGTAACTATATATTTCTTCTACTTTAGCTTGTAGATCTGATCGAGGAGGAGACATGTGAGACTTAATTAGCTAGGTTGTGTTTCTAATATCTTATCTTTGTTGTGGAGTATCAATCGATGGCTTTAGGTTGTGGTAATCCTCTCCGTAAAATATAGAAAAATGGTTGATTCATTTCATGGAGGGTGGGTACTAAAATCAATGTATGTATTCGATCAGTAAAAGGATCATGAGGGAGGTAGAGAAAGAGGATTCGGCCCTTCATGTTTAGATTTCAGCAGTAGCTCGCTGCTGATTCTTATTTTGAGTTGAGTGGAATCTAGAGGTGCTTAAATTATATGTATGAGGCTGCATAAACATATATATATAATTACAGGTGCGACTGATCGAATGGAGTAATTGCTGAGGGAATGGTCTATAACCACTGAATGAAGTTACCAAACAAAACCCTTTTAAAGGACTAATGACTGCAAGCAATTAATGTTTGGAGTAATCCCAATCCATATATAACAAGTCCTTCATTCTTCGCTCTCTCTCCACCCCCCAAGGTTGGCTGCTGGTACGTAGGCCTCAGAATCCTTGTATGGTGCTTGCTTGTGAAGCAATGTTCAAGCTAGACTATCTTTGTTTCTTTTGATGGTGATTTGATGCTTGAATATAATGTTGAAAGGCGATACTTGTATGACGGTGGACGGATTAGTGATGAAGTAGAAAAAAGAAGGGGCTTCCTAAATTGAACAAGGGATAAATGGCTTCTGAAGGCATGCAGGCTCGCTCCTTTAGGAAAAGGCTATTAAGAGGGGGGGTCCGGTCCTAGAAAATGAGTTCCTTTAGTTTCGACGATGCTTTGCATGTCCTGCTGCCCTGTTGTTTATTTATTGATATTGATGGCATGCTGCTAAGTGCTGAAGGATGCAGGATCTTAGATCTAAACGAGTTAGATCTACGCGCAGCGGATGGATCACGACTTATACATCACAATACATAATTAAAGGACTTAAACTACTACAAGGGGGTTAAGAAAATCATACCAATAGTAGGAAGAGAAGCTTTGATCTTAGGATGAGAAGCCTTGATCTTCCAATGTGTTCTCCAAACGGTGGTTGGTGGACACCCTTCTTGATATGAGAACCTCCTTGATATGCTTCCAAGAAAAACTTCAAGTTTTTCTCCAACCGGGTGGAGCTAAGGATCGAACTCCTTAGCCCTATTTCTCTTGATCCGATGTTGGACGTGGTCTGATTAAATCGGATAGTAACTTCCTTTGGGTAACCGTACTCCAAGGTCTAAGGTCACATTTATAGATTCTATCGAGAAGGCTTGTGACAGTTCAACCGTCTTTTCGATCTCAAGAATCTTATAACCAACCTTCACTCGACACATTAAGATATTTCACGAACAGTCACAATATGAACGTATGAGCAAAATCTCCAGTCCTACCTTCAAGCATTAAATGCTAAATGCCTACATTTACGGAAGTGGTGTGAACCAAATTCACTCCTTATTCATAAATTCACTAGCATCTTCTAGGTAGACTTCTTGGTTTACATAATAATGTTAACTGTTATTTTGCAACCAATTATCTTAATCGAGTCTAGCAGTGTATTGTAGCACATCAATAACTATATAGGGCAAGTCTATGGTTTCTTCCTCAGTGAGAAACATTCCACTAGGAGGCAGGCCGAGCATCAGTCCCAAGACTATGCGATAGCCTATTTCTGAGCATGGAATACTCTATTCTCTGCTAAAATCAGAGACTCCTCCTCGTATTCTTTCGATAAACTAAATCGCGTTTCGAGTAATTATCAGACAAAATGTCACCACTCAAAAAACTCCCACTAGCTTGTGTCTCTCACTAGACCCCGAAGGTCATGATGAACAAGCTATGTCACCCCTTCGAATTTATTACCCTCTTCCGATTGAAAGGAAACTTAGTCATTGTTCCTTTGAGATAGTGTTCTAGACGGGAGATAGGAATCACCCTTAACCATCGTCGATCTCTTATCTACAGGATATATGCACTAATTAATAGATATTGAAAGGTCGTTTATCTTAATACGAAACCTTTTACCTTTAATAGTTTTAGATGTGGTACACATACCTATTCAGCTTTTCTTAGTGGTCTGTCTTTATCAAACAAAAGTCCGAGCCTCAGATTCGTACTACAAATGTCATTTTCACTTTCTATGAGGCAACAATATATCGAGTTGAAAGTGAATCCATTTGTTTCAACGAATCAAAACGAAAAAATAAATTTTCCGTGATATTCAAGGATAGAATCAAAATTCATTTCCTTATATCACTCCCACTATTCTAAATGAAATTACGCCCATTGTTACTCTATTAATCGTTAATGCAAAGCTCTCTTGTTCTTCCAAAGAACTTAGCTCCCGAGTCGAGTTACTCGGTTAAGAAAGTTGCTAAGGATTCATTGGTTAGTGATCCGAAATCACTTTCCTTATCCTATACTTTCTTTAATTAATACTTCGGTTTAGCCTCAAACTTAGTTTAGATGATTAACACCTGTAGACATTCTTTCCCATTCTTGACTTTCCTTAAAAGGAAATAGTCTTGAACTAGCAGTTCGTTTGAGTAGACACTACTCATGAACCGTGGGATGTCTAATAAAAGCGTTACCCAGTGGGACTAATTTTCTAATAAATCAGAAAAACATAAGATAAAATCTCCCACTAGTTTATCGGTTCCAAATACCGTCTAACTAGCAACACTTTAATTTATGATTCTCCAAATTTTCTATTAGAAAATTTCTCGTGTAGTCACTACACTATTAAAAATTCACTAAAAGAATTTTACTGTCACCATCATCTTTCAAACTAACTATGGTTGTCTCTCGTTCAACACGAGTAACAACAGTGACATACTTATTTACGTCACTTAAGTCTTGAAGGCTCAAGAGAAATATCTCTTCCGAAAGATTAATCGCATGTAAGACTAATGAGTACAAAGTTCTAGTTACTTACCACTTTTTAACGAAGTCGTTACTAGTCAATTTAATACATACATTAGCGATCCAAGACTCACAGAGATATATAAATAGTTGTAAATAAAATTGATGAAAAATAAATCCAAATCATACACTACTAATAAATTTTAGGAACTATAAACTAAGTACTTATAGTCTATCCTACCGTTCCAAGGACTTAATCGCTTGCCTCAAGGTGCGCCAGGGTAGGTCAAAGAGGTTTCGATTAATATTGAAGATCAAATTGAGAATCAAACATCTCATTTGTGATCGTCAATCACCTTTCCTTTTTCAATCAAGGTATTACCAAAATACCTTTATGAGTGTGACTCTCTCGTTTGATTTTTAGGTAGACCTCGAGTATGCCGCCTGGGTCGGTCGGTGACCCGACGAGTACCCAAAATCCTATCCTTTCGGAGACCAAGCCTTGAATTTTGATAGCGGTGAAGGCCTTCCTTGGGGGCGAAATCAAAGCCGCACGAGGCGTCACCATTCTCTCTCACGGTGCTTGAGTCAATAGTAGAGAGGTCGGGGGTCACCGTCGCCTCTCCGCTCCCACTCAATATTTTGAAAAAGTGGTGGGTTTCTTGATCACGTTTTTGGACTTGATGTTACATTAAGGAACAATAAATCATTGGCCCGAATGTTGTCGGTTACGTGGGCTAGCCCACCCGACCTATTCATTGGAACATATGTGGCCGTCGGATGGGTCAAGACTGGGAGCTCCGTTGAGCCGTAGTGGCTCTTCGGATGGTTCGACCTTGCCGCACCCCGTGCAAAAACGCCACACGTGGAGGTGAAGTCGATCGAGCCGTAGCTATCGTTGACCATCCAACCGTGGTTAAACCACTTTCAACCATGTTTGCCCGTGATTATCCAATCCTTAAACATCAAACTTTCATGTAGACACTACGAACAAAACATAATCTCGTCTGGTAAGGTGGAATTCACCGAGAATCCAACACCTTAACCACGAGGTTTGGGATTTTACTCCTTATGCTTTTCGCAGAGGGATTCACCGAGAATCCATCACCCAACCTGACGATTGAAAAAACCCGTGTTCCTCGCTTTTACCCTATTTAGTTTCTAATTAATATCAAACAATTAATTAAAACTAATTGCGTGTTTATACATGCCTAACTAATTCCTCGAATTAATTTCTACATGTATGCATATGGAGTGGAATTCATGATATAAAATATTTCCATGTCTTAAAAATGTATAGATGATTTGTATGTGATTTATATATCTCAAGTGGATATGATAATTTCGTTTCTGACTAAAAAACAAAAAAAAAACATCACACTATTAGATATCCAACTAAACCAATTGAATAATTTACAAAAGGAATTCACCCAACGGTAACTGCCGTGGTTATTAACCCGGAGATTCTGGATTTGAGTTCTCGTGGGGATAAAGTGTATCAGTTAGTATCTCCATCCCAAAAATGTAAATCAAATCTCTCTTTTTTAGATTTGTTCTAAAATATAAGTCCATGGCATTTATATAATCAATTAACCAAACTTTTCATTATTTTGCATTAATAACGATCAAAATGTCATTTTAGTTTTTTTTTCATCAAAATTAATGACGCATATCCAATTTAACTAACTTTCTTAATTTATGTGGAAAAACCAACGGATTTATGTTTTGAGACGTAGTAATTACAAATTGTTTTTACCAAGTGTGAAGATTTTATCACGACTACGACTATTCTATTTTGAATAATGATATGTGCACTTCATTCTTGTGTAGTGCACAACACTACACTCTTGTGTAGTGCACAAACACTACACAAGTGGTAGCCATGAATTAAAGTGATTAATTATTTTTTGTGATGGATCCCAACAGAATATGTGGTGTAGATTATATTATATAAGATATTGTGGTTGAAAGTGTAGTGGATATATCACCACTAGGAGGGAGAACTACAACTAAAACAAAAAACTCCGACCTTTTACAGTGAGTGTCCTTTGTCTAACTCCAATCCCCTTCTCTCTCACTCTCTCACTCTCTCACACACACAAACACTCACCATCGGTCCGGCAATCTTCCCACCCCACCAGCTGGTCAACCCACGTAGACAGACACTAGTTCCCAGATCCTGGAAAAGCTTTGTCCTAAAACCCTAACCCCCCAAATACATAATTTTCTCTTACAATGCCTGCTTCCTCTTCAGGTAATGCCCCCACCCCACCTTTTTCCCTTCACAATTTTTTTTTCTTCAGTCTTTTTAAGTTGGCATTTCGTTTCTTCTTTTTATCGATTGCTTTTGTGACATGTGTCAGAGGCTAGGACGCGGTGGAAGAAGCGGCGGCGAGAACCCCTAATTTCCCGAAAATCTAAGGCTCCCCAACATTCCCAGGACGACGACGTTATGGAAGACGACGACGACGACGAGGAAGAATTCAACGACGATGACCATGCTACTGATGGAAATGCCATTTCCTTGCCTGCACCCGATCGAGCTGTACAGGTTAAGGAGAGCGAGCTGGTTTCCCAAGGAGGGGACCAAATCAGTAGCTTTCCTCTCGTTGTTAAACAAAGGGTTATCCGCCCTCATTCTTCTGTTGTTTCTGTGGCCGCGATGGAGCTGGCTTGCCACCTAGGAGATAGTCCTGGCATAGGCCAAAACACTCTATTGTTGGAAAATATATCACATGGCCAGCTACAGGTCTCGTCAGCTGTCCCCGCTGATTCCCTGCCTTCTGGAGCTGGAGCTGGAGCTGCAGAGGAGTCTGGGTGTGGTTCCGTCGTGATTTCTCCTCCACCTATTATGAAGGGAAGTGGGGTTGTTAAGAGGTTCGGAAGTGCAGGACGGATTCACGTGTTGCCAATGCATTCAGGTTTTGTTTCTTAATGATTTTCCTTATTTTCTGATTATCGCATTATTATTTACCATGCAGTGATGACAAATCTTAGTAGCTCATCATCATAGCCTTTTAGATGCATTTTTATCACATTTTTTGTTTTTGTTTTTGTTTTCCTTTTTGATGATTGCTTTTGAATATTGCTGTATGAGAATTTCAGTGGAAGCAGATATTTCCCCCCCTGCATGGAGCATCGTTTCATTTGATTACTTTCCTAGTTCCATTAGGGGACGGGTTATACTTATACATGTATCTGCCCATCCTCCCCCCCAAGAATGTTTGTATCTTAACATTGTCTGAATGTAGTTATTCTCTCTGTAATGTGCTGCGCGACTTATTTTTTATTTTCAGTACCTAATTTATTTTAATGCTTTTGGGTTGTTTCATCTTTGCTTGCAGATTGGTTTTCACCTTATACTGTGCACAGATTGGAGAGGCAAGTGGTGCCACATTTTTTTTCTGGAAAGTCGGCAGATCTTGTACCTGAAAAGTACATGGAGTGCCGGAATTGCATTGTTGCCAAGTATATGGAGAACCCAGAGAAGTACTTATCCCTTGACGATTGCCAGGGGCTAGTAACTGATGTTAGTCATGATGATTTAGCTCGCATTGTTAGGTTTCTTGACCATTGGGGATTATTAATTACTGTGCGGCTCCCTTAATTTTGATCCACGCAAGGACACAACCTTATTATGTGAGGATTCAAATGGAGATCTTTGTGTGCCTACGGCTACTCTAAAGTCTATTGACAGCTTGATCAAGTTTGACAAGCCCAAATGTAAGTTAAAGGCAGCTGATATTTATCCTGACCTTGCTAGCCGTTCTGGTGAAGACCCTGACTTTGATAACATCATCCGGGAGAATTTCTCAGAGGCCAGGTGCAATTATTGCTCTCATCCAACTCCTGCAGTGTACTATCAGTCTCAGAAGGAGGTAATTACTTGCTTTTTCAGGCAGTGACCCTCCACATGTACACTTACATTCCATATAAATCGAAGCAATAGCAGGTGTAACTTTGTTACACGTGTACCTGGGTCTGCTTTCTCTTGTTCAGCTCAATTTTTTTCTTTTTTCAAGAATGATTCTTTTATGTTTGTGTTCTTTTTACCTCTTTTGTGGTGAAAAGGCTTGCTTAGATGTGCAGCATTCTGAAGTCTTAGCTGCAGTGGTTAGGGAGAGCTTGGCTTAGGGGTAAAAATTATCTCCTTATTACCAGAGGTCACCGGTCGAGCCATCGGAACAGCTTCTTGTTGAAATATAAATTTAAGAGCCTATATGGAAACCTTAAATTGCTTGGTCCTTCGCCTGGCGCTTGCATGTGGAGTGCTGCTCCCTTAGTTATCAACCTTAAGATGGTTTGAGGCTATGGTACTTTGGATGACACAGTTTGTCTGGGGTTATTATGGATAAGCATGGGAAGACACATATTGTATGGCGGATGAACAAAAGAGGGCTTCCTAACCTTATTATATCTCCATGATAATTTCTTGAAACATGAACTTCAATTGTCAACAGAACTTCTTTAGTTAATAAGATTTTCCGCAATAAGGCATACACAATCATTTAGTCAAGTCTGGTTTGACTAAATAATAGTAGTCCGATGCATCAAAGCATCTTGTCTATGCAGGATCCAAGGAAGAAATGGGCCTGTTAGGTTTACTGCGCTCAACTATCTTGTAGATGCTTTATAATTCAATTAGATTTTGTTTTGTTGCGACGTGAACTTGCGACCTCTGGTATTATGACAGCTTTTACACCAAGCTTCCCCTCTCAGCTTATAGTTGACTGTGGTAACATTATTCCACTAGGCTCTTATTTCTTTATCTCGGCCGAGGACTCAAAAGTTTGAATATATTTTATTTTAGTTCATGTAATTAGTGATTTAGTATTTTAGTTGTGTCAGCATTATCTGGCTTTTAGTTTCTGCTGCTGGAATCTAGAAATTTAGGTGCGTAAGTCGTGACGCCCTGCTGCACCATTTCAGTTGTACTGAAAAAACTTACAATCAATTGCATCTGTACCAAAATGAATTGTGATTTAAAATTTAAAATAATTGACTTACGCAAAAAGAATTTAAGAAACGATGTGGCTGAGGCAGATCTCTTTGCTGATAGTTGCAAGACACATATGGAGATGGTTCTTTTCTGCTAGCTTTCTCCCAAAGCAATGTTTGATTATCACACTGTGGAGCTATCTTTAGTAATATAATCTGTAGTGTATAGGAAATATGAGAAAAGGGATAGCTGTGGTCTGTTTACCTTATAGAAGTGTAATGTAGTAGTTAATGGCGAAGAATGGTGGGCCACTACTTCATCAGCGCATTTATTGGCTGCCTTTACCTTAATTTTATCCCTGATCTCTATAATGCTCTACTATTAAAATGGGAAAAATTATTCCTAGGAGCGTCTGAATCTGCTGTAAGCTTGAACTGTTTGTGAACTCTTCCTTTTAAGTGTATGTTGCTTCCTTGGTATCCTTGGTATCTTCCACAAGAAATAACACAAGATAGTATCTAATAGAAGGGTGGCGTCCAGATATGACCAATCATGGAGGAATTTATTTTTTTAGCGGGGTGAATGGGATAGAAGTTTAGAAAATCTGAATTATTCTAGGATGCTTATTTTGTTTTCTTGCCTAAGCAGATGTCTATTTTTTGTGGCTCTTTCTATGAAATCTTTATAAGTTTGTTCTCGAGTTTTTGACTGTGTAGTAAATCCTCATTTCTGCAAGCCATTCTATTTCTGTTTGTGTGTAATTTCATCTGTTTGGCATGCCGATTTGTTCTGAGCTTTTATAAATTACCAGATTTCAACCGAGCAATCACAACTAGGAGGAGTTGACAAGCACTCTAATTTTGACTGATTATGCTGTCGTATTCATATCTCATAACATTATCTATTTTGTCAGGTTGATGCCCTTCTGTGTTTGGATTGCTACCATGATGGTAGATTTGTTGTTGGTCATTCCAGCTTGGATTTTGTGAAGGTTAATTCCATGAAAGGCTACTCTGGTCTGGAGGGAGAAAGTTGGACGGATGAGGAAACATTACTTCTTTTAGAGGGAATGCAACTCTACAACGAGAACTGGAACAAAGTAGCAGAGCATGTTGGCACCAAATCTAAAGCACAATGTATCCTGCATTTTGTTCGTCTTCCTTTGGATGGATCCTCTTTGGAGAATGTTGAGGTCCCTAGTTCTGGAATTCAGTCAAATCTTCAAAATGGTGACGATCATGGTGTATCACATTCAAAAGCAAATGGAAATTCCACAGGTGATGTGGATTATATTTTCATTTGTCCTTGTAATCTGCAATTATTTTATCTTAAACCCTTCATCCTTGATAAGAGTAATAATCTTCTCAGCTTCATTATTGACTATCAGTTTGCTGATACAGGTTTCAAGGGGCAAGACTCTGATTGCAAATCTGAATTTCCTTTTGCAAGTTGTGGAAATCCTGTGATGGCCCTGGTAAATTTCCCCTGCTTTTGTTTTTGAGTTGTTATGCTAGCAAACCTTATTGTGTACTTGTCTGTAAAGCATTAACTTTTCTGAGTCCATCATGTGATCTTGGTGCCCTTGGCATAGTTGGCGGGGTAATCCTTCTTCTAAGCTGCCTTGCCTCAGAGACCTGGTTACCGTTATATTACCATCTCTCCCAAAGACTTGTGCTATTTGGGAGGTTGGTGATTTACGTAATAAACATAGTTGACTTTAACATGCCCCCTCAAGTGTGGGCCTTTGACATAGGGCACAACAATTCCAACAAAGAGACCTAACACTTGGCAGAAAGGTTCGAACCCATGACCTCTTTGCTTTATTAATATGTTAAATTACTGTCTCTCTCGAGTACTTGAGCTTTTGGGGAGGTTGGTAATTAACATATCAAACACAATTGACTTCAACAGTTACCAACACTGCACCTAGCATATCCCAGACTTTTAGATGTAGGGATGGCAAGGGGTCCAAAATTGAAGCTGCACACTTCATTAAACTTGCCTTACCTCAGCCACAGTGTTACTTCCAATACAATTTATCGTTACATAAATTTGTGTACTCGTAACCACCAGCTCTACACAAAGTGTTTCCACACTGTAACGCTACTAAAGAAACAAGTTCTACTGCAAATACTTTTTGATCGACAGCTTGTGGTCTGTGTGCTAATTCTTTTGCCAAGCTCATGGAAACTGGTTTTGCGTTATTGAGTTCCATTTTGTGTTGTTTTTAGGGTATTCTTTTGCGTTTCTTGCCTTGAAGCATTACTCTGTAACATCTGCTTCCTCTTTTCTAGTCTTTGACATTGCATGGTTCCTTCATATTCATTTATTCTAATCGGCCTTTGTGTTGTCATTCCTAGGTTGCTTTTCTTGCTTCTGCAGTAGGTCCAAGGGTAGCTGCAGCTTGTGCCCATGCATCCTTGGCTGCATTGTCCAAGGAAGATGTTTCAACTTCATCTCTAACTTCTGTTCAGAAAGATGGACCAAGGTGTGCTTATTGATCTAGCTTTTGTTGTTATCTCGTCACCGTAGTAGTCTTCCTTTGACATTTGAATTCCTGCTGCTATAGATACCTTGAGAAGAGTAGACATATATCTCTAATTGCGTTGATTCAATGGTTGAGGAAGACTCCAATTTATTCCTTTATATCAGTAAGAAAGAGTAGAAATAAACCATTACCTCTGTGAGGTCAATACCGTTTTTTTTTGTGGCTTATTTGTGGAACTCACTGCTCCTTATCTTTGAGTTTCGTTTCCAATATATCTTAAGAATTTGCAAAATTGTGTCCTCTGTATGTTTTGGTTTACCCTTTTCTTTTTGAAAACATTTGTAGGTCAAGTACAGAAGGGCTGCATTTTCAGGAAGGTGGGCCCCATGGAGATCATGCAAGCTCAAGTCTACAAAAAGGTATGCTAAGAGGTCTAGCAGACTCCCCGATAACCCAATTGAATTTACGTTCTTGGTCTTCTTGTTTACTGATGTAATATGTGGTAAATTCTCAGATGAAAAGCTAAGAGCACAAGGTCCCCGGAACCCCAATGAGTTAGAGGCTACTCCTTTGAATGCTGAACAAGTAATGGCCGCTGCCAAGGTTGGTCTTGGAGCAGCAGCTACCAAGGCAAAGCTGTTTGCTGATCACGAGGAACGTGAAATTCAGAGACTATCTGCAAATATTATAAACCATCGGGTAATTCTCTTCCTGATACGATGGATCAAGAAAAACTTAAAAAAGGATGGTGTTCGTTCTATCACAGCCTTTGTTTTTCCACTCTTTCTGATGTTGTCATTTTTTTTTGGTTGCTTTTGGGGCCATATATTATTGTTACCATCACCAGCATCATCAGAGTTGATGATGATTTGTTTTCATCTGTCGTCGTTGTGATTCCCCATTTTGATTCTATAATAATTATAGTTGATGTTTTAGTTACGTGTTATTTGGGTAAGTCATGATTTTCATCTAAAAAAAAGGGTTTTATTCAGAGCAATATGTCCTAAACAAAATGTCCATATTCCTGAACAGTTGAAAAGATTAGAGCTGAAACTGAAGCAGTTTGCAGAAGTGGAGACATTGTTAATGAGAGAATGTGAGCAAATGGAGAGGGGAAGGCAGAGGATTGGTGCAGAGCGAAGCCTGATGTTATCCCATATTGGATCTGCTGGCTTCCCTAGTAGGATGGGCCCACCAAATATGGGTCCTGCCGTGAATAGGCAGCAGTTGCTTTCAAATAGTCTGTCTGGTTTTGGTGGTAATCATCAACAAATGCCTTCCCATATGTCACTCATGAGTCAACAACAACAACAACAACAATCGATGTATGGACTTGGGCAGAGGTTACCACTCTCTGCTATACAACAACCTTCGCCTTCAGCTTCAGCTTCGAGTATAATGTTGGGTGGTGGTGGTGCAGCTAATTCCCCGCCACAGGGATTCGGTCATCCCACGCCAAGACCTGCTTTGTCTGGTGGGTCAAAATCTGGTCTGGTCTAGTCTAAGTCGCCAAAAGAAAAAAAGCAATTCAGTTATCAGTTAGCGTTGATGGTGAGTAACATATATTGTGGCTGCTGCTGGGGTTGCCCCTCGTATAATAAAGATATGAAGCCAGCAGCAGAAGGTGGTTATATAATTGTTGTTATCAATAGCAAGATGCTTATTACCTGAGTCAAGAGTGTGAATCTTAATAGAGGCAAAGCTTTACTTTTCTTCAACTATTAAGTCATCTTTTCAACATTATGCAAAGTTGAACTTGTATGGAGTAAAAATCTTTTTTTTTCTGTTGTTACTTTGTAACAGTTAGTGGGGGAGAATCACCATCACCATCACCATCAACCAGTTAGGAGGACATTAATAGTGACTGACTAGCTGTATGTGTGTATGTGTGTGTGTTTATGTGTGTGTGTGTGTATGTACATAAGGAGAGTATGGAGGCAGGCAGGCTTGTTGTAGAGGCAGCTGAAATGCATGCTCCTCTTTCGTCTCATTTATTTAAGAAATTATTTTTGAAGGCTATGATGTTGTATGCTGTTGTTGTTGTTGCTGATAATATACAATATTGTTCAGTTGCAAACTAATCAAGTCATGAGACCTTTTGGAGGTGATCAGTGTGATGCCTTGAACAAGAGCAGATGATGAAACAAACATTTTCGATGATATGTTTGACTACCAGACTGTTTGTTTTTTTTTATCAGACTGAGAACTCGAGATGGCGAGAGAGAGAGAGAGAGAGAGAGAGAGAGAGAGAGAGAGAGAGAGCCTGTTACTGAAACCAGCCTGATAACACTGAAGCTGTTGATTGTCTGCCTCTCCCTCCCCCTCCCCCTCCCCCTGTGGGGATGGTCCCATGTGACAAAGGCCAGCATGAAAATCGGGCTGCCAATATCATCGATTAGGAGTGACCAATCGGGCTTACTGATTTTTTAGCCTCATGTCGATGATCTGTACGGATTCACAAGTATTCAAACATTGTTGCTGACTACCAGACTAATCCATCTTGTTCACCAAATTAAAGCAAAGAAACAAACATTTCTTCACAAGCATTATATATTCGCTGACTATCCGACACGCAATTCCAATTCGCTGACTGTTTGTGTTTTATCACCGACAACATATGAATTTCGGTTTAATTAGGTTTGGTGTCGCTCACACTATTATTAATGTCTATGTCGTGTCACTCTATTATATAGTATATACAATACAATACAATAATAAGAATCTATATTTTTATTATACAAAGATGAGACCACCATCTGATAAAAGTAGTACGTACCATCATTCCCAATCACATGATTGGGCGCTTATAGATGGATTAAGCAATTTGGGCACTTATAGGTTCTTCCATTCAATAACTCAAATAAATAAATACAATTGAGAGAAGCCCCACACACACACACACACGACACGACAACACGTATTAATATGTCTTGTTGCTGCTTGCTACTAATTATTATTATTATTATAACCCATAAAAAGTAGGACATGCATGCATGGCTTGTGCAGTTGTGCTTGTTCGTAATGGATGAGGCCAATGCACAATCAACACAATAAAGTTAGAGAGAGAGAGAGCCTACATGATGATGATGATGATGATGATGATGATGATGGATGAAGTAAAAAAATGTGCTTATTAGGGCAACAACCCCACTAGTAGGCTAGCTGGTAATTGCTACATATATATATATATATATATATATATACACGTCATCAAAATTAGTTACTTCATTAAAACAAACACAAATAATAAATTAAGGAAGAGGATTACAAACACAAATCATCAAACCCATACCTTTTGGGAGGTACCCCAACATTGGATCTTCTAGCTCTGGTGACAGCTATAATCTGCTGACCGACGTTCTCAGTTTGACGCTCAATCTAAATTTGCTCACCGATTGGATTGGATTCACTCTCGGTTCAATAACGGATCGGATGAAATCGACTTGGATCAGTTGGTTGTTGCATTCCAACTGACTCCACCTGAAGCTCCACCTTGCTGTCAGTTTTCTCAGTTTCAACACTGGTTTCAGATTCAATTATCCTCCCTACTGATGAACTGAGTATAGAATTTTCATCAAAAACTGTATCTCTGCTGAGAATAACTCTATTTTCTACTGATGACCAAATTTTGTACCCCTTTAATCCATCGCCACACCCCACAAACACTCATTTCTTGGCCTTGGTTCCAGTTTCCTTCACCGACATGATAGTAAATCAGCTTCCAAATACCATTAGAATCGATAATCTGTGCAGCTTACGACCATATCTCAATGGTGTTTTGAGACCGATCCTATCGCGAGGACTCCTGTTGATTAAGTAGAAAGCTGTGGTTACAGCCTCTGCCCAAAATCTCCTTGACAAACCAGCATGAGAAAGCATACATTTTGCTCTCTCGGAAGAATTTGATTCATTCTTTCAATACACCATTTTGCTTTGAGAGTATTCTGATCAGTATGATGTCCGCAATACCCTCGATTTTGCATAATGTATCAAACTCGACCCAGCAGAATTCTGCACCATTATCTCAGTATGAAGCCTCTTGGTCTTCTTCCTCAACTGATTTTCAACTAGAGCCTTCCATTGTATGAAGCTCTTGAATGCCTCAGTTTTGTGTTTCATCAGCACCACCCAAGTCATCATTGAATAGTCATCAATAAAGGACACAAAATATCTATGACCACCCAATGACTCCACCTTTGATGGCCTCAAGAATCGTAATGAATGTAATCAAAGTGATGACTTTGTGTTGTGTACCCCTTGATCGCGTGTAAGTCACTAACGTCGATATTGCTAGCAAGAATACTTGGTACATCGTAGTATAGTAAATGCGAGTCAAGGTCGATCCCACAGAGACAAGGCAACTATAAGTATAAACGGTTTTTAACCTAATTAAGAAGCAACATAGAGGCGGTCATTGACCAACAATAACATAAAGGAAAACAAACATGGTATACCTCTCCCTCTCCTCACCGATCTACTAACTTGGATTAGTTAATCGTTACGTTTACTTCCCCACATAATTTCCTTAGATTAACTGTGAGCTTTTAAATGATTATTATCATAATTATCAGCTACGGGTGCAATTCCTACTCCTATCTACTCCGACAATGGCAATAGACAATCTATACGCAAGCAACCCTCCTTAATTGGCCCGTAAAAGCCCAAATGCATAAAGAACTAGAACTGCCGATATTGAGCACTAACTCATACCGCTAACCCGCTGAGCGGTATGCGACATTGACCAAAGACGTTCCTGTGGGTCCATTCAAGGCAATGTCCTAATTAACACTTCACTTGTGGTCCTTCATATGAATTACGAATATTAGATTGGCGGACTCTATTACTCGTTTTAATTATTCCCGCCGATCAACGTAGCTGTAGTGAATCCCAGTTTAGGTTTTCTAAAATATGCCTCGGTAAACCGGTATAGACCGCCGGTTTACCGGGGGTGGCTTTTCCTAATTTCTGGATCTACATTGCTCAGTACGATTAAAATAAGTAAATTATAGGGTTGTTAAACATGCCGATTAACTAAAACACATAAATACGAACAGAACTACCATATTGAAGACAAAAAGGTATGTTCAAAGCTTCATAAATGGAGATCTAGCTCGATCTACTCAAGCTAGAGATGATGGAAGAAGGGAGGAAACCGAAAACAACTCTCAAAATCTCAAGAAAACTTTATTTCATAATAATTGTATAATAAAATTGAGTGCTTATCAAAACTTATGCAATATTATGTAACTGCGGCCTTATATAGATACAATGACCGACTTAAGACTCTCTAAAACCCTAACCGACCTAGATAATACGGCAGAATCAATTTCGTTTTCCACAAGACGCCGGTTTACCGGGCCTTCTTTTCTCCTTTTTCTTCAGCAGACTTCTTCTTGGAATTCAATCACTTGGCCCAATGTACTTCTTTTGGTCCAGATCCGTTCTCCAATGCTCCAGTTTTGATACATCCTATAAAACATGCAAAATGAGACAAAACAGTACCAAAACATCGGGAAAATAGCATAGATGCAGAATTACGATCTTGGAAACACTCACATAGCATTTGACATATATTCCACATAATAACGAGCCTATCTATCCTCTCTTGAGTAGAATTCGGGGTGAATATAGGTATAATTATTGGTACCATTTAGAGCGTTATCACCCCTTTTGAGAACTTGCTCCTATGAAGCTTCCAAACACACAATGCTCACAAAAGTCCAGATTCTTGACCTTACATCCCCAAGAAGATCTTTCTCGAGAAAGAACACAGATCCCTTTTCACCCATGTGACCCGAGTCATGTGCCCCAGCTTTTGTAAGTCAGTGATCGATGAATCTCACCGATGCCACAAAGAAGAGAACCAACAACAACTGACCCTTGTAGTATATACAGAGTCCATTTCTTGATTCCCTTGAGAACCTCAACTGAGTTTTTATAAACACTCAACACACCACTTTCCCCTTAAAATCAATCCCTCTTTGCAAAAGGCCGAGAGATACCAAGTTTTTGGTCATTTGTGGAACATGTCTAACTTCACTCATTTTACAGAATCTTCCACCCTCTGTCCTCAACTGAACTGAGCCAATCCTAACTACCTTGAAGACCTTGCTGTTTGCCATGGATATATGACCACCATCTAGCTGCTGATAACTTGAGAACCACTCTCTGTGAGGGAAAAATATGAAAGGACGCCCCAGAGTCCAGAATCCACACATCATTTTGATGTACTGACTCTCCTGCCACTAGGACCATGTCATCATCTGAATCACGCTCAGCTGCCACAGCAGCTGTGTGATGGGAGTCAAATTGGCTATCATTTACTATGTAATTATACCCCGTTTATACCTCGTTTTATATGTTTCCAGAGACATTTGGTTGTATTTTGATGTATTTACACCCTGGTTGTCATTTCGGGACCTAGGACGTAAAGTCCGGAAATCTCATTATTTTTCGGTGTTTTATTACATTCTCGGTCTCCCTAGTGTCCTGTAGGGGTTATGTATGGTATTTGTTGTGATTTTGTACAGGACTTAGGTGTCCGAGATGATCGGAAGACGAGATACGTGGGTTGGAACGTGTGCCCGAAGCATAAACGTTCAAACGGATCAAAACTTGTTGGTACTACAACCATACCTTCCATTGATCGACTTTTTGATACACCTTAGAGGCATTTTCTGGGTTGGACATCTTCATGAAAGTTGTAGACAATTGAATCAGATTTCCAACGCAACTTGAATCATTTGATTTGGAGGTCTACACACAAAGTTACGGTTGCTTTTCTGAGGGTGTGTCAGCTAGGCGCGCGCCTGAGAAATGCTAGGCGCACGCATACGGGTTAATTTTGGCCAAAAGTTTCAGTCCGTGATTTCAGTGTGCTAGGCGTGCGCCTAGAAAACCTTAGGCGCACGCCTACCATGTCGGTTCAGGCTGATATTTTGCTAGATATTTCCTAGGCGTGCGCCTGCACTTTCCTAGGCGCACGCCTAGCGTTCAGATTTGCCAAAACACTATAAATACCCCCCATATGAACTAGATCATCGCAACCTCCTCTTTTAGATCGATTTTTTTTCACTTTTTATTCATCTTTATTAGATTAGATTAGCTTAGTTTAGTTGTAGATCGTTGTAATCCGGAAGATCTCGGTAATAGCTTGACGCGTTATTGACGGGATTTCGTTCCGTGGATCGATTTTCTACGGCCTAATATATTTGGTATTTCGTTTTCCTTTCTTGTTCTTGCTTTTAATTTTATTAAATGTTGATTTCTTGTGTTTTGATTGTTATAATGAGTAGCTAATTTCCCGATAGTCGAGTTATGTGATAATCTTCGAAATCAAATCCTAGCTTGTTCATGTGGTGTTCTTGATGTTTGATTGTTGATTCTCGATGTTACCGTAATTCTAGAACTTATTCTTAATCATGTTTGTTGAATTGATCACTCGATAATCATATCACACGTATCGTGTTTACACATGTATTTTGCAAGAGGATACGGGAACCGGGGTTCTAGGATCACCCTGTAAAACTGACTGAGTTGTTCAGATTCGGTTTTGTGTGTGAGGTTTGTATCGACTTGTTGAGCGTTTCATTGATCGTAGACCGTGTGAGGTCGATTAAATCCGGTCGGTATTTGTTGAACTCCGACATAGGAAGGTAGATTATTGAAATAATGTCTATTCTCGTGAGCCGAGAAACGACACCTCCTACGTGGCATCTAGAGCGTTTAGGTGAATCAAGAATAACTCGGGACTTAGCTAGGGTTTGGATCATAGCTCGGCTATCTATTTTATATAGTTTTAATTCTTTCTTTCGTGTATATTTAGTTTGTAGAACCGGTGATCTGAAAAAATCACCACGTTTAGTAGTTGTGTTGACCTGAACTAGGGATGAGACCGACTTTGGTACTCGACCAGATTCCATGTGGGATACGACCTTGACTCACCAATTCTAGGCCACAATTGACCCGGTACACTGCCGGTGAGATTGGACACTTAGAAAAGGCCAATCAAGCTTTCTGGCGCCGTTGCCGGGGAATCGGGTTGATATCTTGTAAGTTAGTTAAGTTCTTAGGATTATGTCGTTTTTCTTATTTATTTTCTATGTATATTTTGTTTTTATTTGTTTTTGTTGAAGTGTCACACCATTTACTTCGGTAGTGGTAGTGACTAGATACCGTGATTGTGTTCGTGTTGTTTCCCTGTTTGCAGATAATGAATCCATACTACAATTACGGCTCCTATCCTTATCCATTCGGATATTACAATTCTGATGTTATGGGTTACCCAACACAACCATTTTATCGATTCAACCCATACGCGCATCTTATGAAAATGAGTGGGATAATGCCCCAAGTTACTTTGATCAACAACTTGATACTCCTCCACCTCCGGAATCAGAGACCTTAACGGATGAACAAATGGCACTTGAACAATTGAGTAAGGTAGTTTATGACAACCATAGAGAGTTTCAAATGGTTCGAAATGACATAACTACGATACAAACAGCCATATGGAACTTGGAGCTAGCCATACGGAACTTGGCTCTTCAAGTAGATCAACTGATCGAGAGAAAGGAGGTTGAGAGGAGAGAACAAGAAGGTATGCTTGAAGTCACCCCGGAGGAATGCTACGAAGAGGGTATGAATCCCGTTATTGTTGAATCATCTATTCATTTCTCTTCTAGCACTACTGTTATTCCTACGGGGTTGCACCCTATTGAGTTTGTTGTTGATGTTGAGCCTAAATGTTCATACTTGGTGTTTGAGTCATTGTTAGTTGGTGTGTGTTTTAGTTCGGGGAAAGTGAGTTCGTTGTTCTGTGCAATGGACTCATCGAACAAATCGTGGTGGTGGGGATTGAGCCCCGTGTTTCTCATATTTCATTTTCAGGGGATGCTCAATTCTTACTATTTTTGTAGGGAGAGGCAACGGTTTGCTCTCCTTTGGTATAGCTATCCTTAACATAATTCGGGGTAAAAAGTCGAGCTGAGGACTTTATGCTCAGAATGTGTTTTTATTGCTTTTCCTTTCCCCTCGTGTGTCACTGTGTTTCTTTAGTTTGTATTTTGATACTTCGGGTAAGTTTTGTTGTAATATAACCCGAAGAAGTGTGTATTAGGGGGGTTAGTGTGGTGTTTTTGGCTTTGATGAGTTGTGGTAATCCGGGTAGTTTCACTGTGTTATACTCCATACTTGTACACCTTTGGCGTTGGTTGTGTATATTTTATAAATACAGGTACCCTGGGAGTTCATTTTATGGATGCCACATGATCGTTCTCGTGCTTTTTCCGGTTGTAAGCTAACTTTTCTACCCTTATCATTCGTGTCTTGTTTTAAAGTAGGGGTGGTTGGTTTAGCTACGATGATTCGTTTTCATGTCAAACGAGTTATACTTAGTGATTGTTTTTCCTTTAGTGTAAATGAGTCAGTTTCAAGAATTTTGATGCATTTGACAATGGTTTTGATACATTAAGCCTGTAGTATGTTTTGATTAAACATTGAGTGATTATTTGAATTCATTTCATTTGAGTTGGGATATTGTATTGAGAATGGAATAGTTCTATCACGTTAGCTTCGACTTCACGAATCACCTTGACTAGTGAACGATTATGGTAGCTATTAATGACCCGGTTACTTAGAACTTATATTAGTAACTTCGAGACGAAATAGAAAGGTCGTCGTTGTTAGGTACGGGATGACGGTTTTGGCATTTATTTTGACCCGATCAGAGCCAAAGGCCAACCTAAACGTTTAATCCATTGTCACCCCTCTAAGCCTTTTATAGGGTGGTTAGACCGCCACCCGAACTGGCCTTTTGTGTTACTAACCCGTGAAATCCGATGTCCCTAACATTATTTCGGTCTACATATCCTTGACTACCTTGCAATTGAGCTTGTTCGTTCCGCACATTTTTACGATGTTGCGAGGTATTGTTGAGACGTAAGTAATGGTATGGAGTCGTGATTTACGAGTTATTCGGAATTAGGAGTGTAACAATGTGTAGGTTCCAGTTTTGTTCAGAATTTTGATGTATATAAGAAAAGAAAAGAAAAAAAAAAGAAATTGAAGTAGTAAATGTGAATAGATATAGTTAGATCTAAATCCAAAAAACGACTAAAGTGTTGTATAATGAAGAAATGTGAAGTTGGAGTTAGGGTTCGGTTTGAAACCCGAGAGTGTAAATAGTCGGAATGATTGAAGACGAAGTGATAGCCGAGTTTTGTATTTATATCTCGGTCAAAGCTCTTTTGCACCTTCTTTTTCTATTTTATCGTAAATATCCTTTTGTAGCCCGAACCCTAGCCTAACATTATAACCTTTCAAGTCCTTCTCGACCGTACTAGACGACATTTGACCTCGATTAGTAGAGATTTTTATGAAGTATAAGCCTCTGGTGTAACCTTGGTACATCATACGTCTATAATCTAAACCGGTCGTAGGTGACAAATGTCGAAATTCTTTTCTCAATACAATGTTGAACTTAAATCTAATGCATTTGTGTCATTTACTTGTGTTTTACCATTTCAATTCTTTTAGACTAGATGTATGATTTCAATGTTGACTCCATCTTTATTTTTGAATCGCTCATTTTTGCTCGAGGGCGAGCAAACACTAAGTAGGGGGTAGTTGATGGGAGTCAAATTGGCTATCATTTACTATGTAATTATACCCCGTTTATACCTCGTTTTATATGTTTCCGGAAACATTTGGTTGTATTTTGATTTATTTACACCCTGGTTGTCATTTCGGGACCTAGGACGTAAAGTTCGGAAATCTCATTATTTTTCAGTGTTTTAATACATTCTCGGTCACCCTAGTGTCCTGTAGGGGTTATGTATGGTATTTGTTGTGATTTTGTACAGGACTTAGGTGTCCGAGATGACCGGAAGGCGAGATACGTGGGTTAGAACGTGTGTCCGAAGCTTAAACGTTCAAACTGAGCAAAACTTGTTGGTACTACAACCATACCTTCCATTGATCTGCTTTTTGATCCACTTTAGAGGCATTTTATGGGCTGGACAACTTCATGAAAGTTGTATAAAATTGAATCATATTTCAAACGCAACTTGAATCAATCGATTTGGAGGTCTACACACAAAGTTATGTCTGATTTGATGAGGGTGTGTCAGCTAGGCGCGCGCCTGAGATATGTTAGGCGCACGCCTACAGGTTAATTTTGGCCAAAAGTTTCAGTCTGTGATTTCAGTGTGCTAGGCGGACGCCTAGAAAACCTTAGGCGCACGCCTACCATGTCGGTTCGGGCTGATATTTTGTTAGATATTTCCTAGGCATGCGCCTGCAATTTCCTAGGCGCATGCCCAGCGTTCAAATTTGCCAAAACACTATAAATACCCCCATATGAACTAGATCTTCGCAACCTCCTCTTTTAGATCAATTTTCTGCACTTTTTTCTTCATCTTTATTAGATTAGATTAGTTTGTAGGTAGACTAGCTTAGTTTAGTTGTCGATCATTGTAATCCGGAAGATCTCGGTAATAGCTTGACGCGTTATTGACAGGATTGAGATTCGATTTTCTACAGCTATATATATTTGGTATTTCATTTTACTTTCTTGTTCTTACTTTTAATTTTGTTGAATATTCGATTTCTTGTTATTTGCTTAGTATAATGAGTAGCTAATCCGTTTTTACTCGAGTTATGTGAAAATCTTCGAAATCGAACCTTAGATTGTTCTTGTGGTGTTCTTGATGTTTGACTGTTGATTCTCGATGTTACTGTAGTTCTAGAACTTATTCTTAATGACCTTTATTGAACTCGCGACTCGATAATCGTATTTCACGTATCTTCTTTATAGATGTATTTTGCAAGAGGATACGAGAACCGGGGTTCTAGGATCACCCTGTAAAACCGACTGAGTTGTTCAGATTCGGTTTCGTGTGTGAGGTTTATATCATTGTTAATGAGCGTCTCATCGGGCGTAGACCGTGTTAGGTCGGTTAAATACGGTCAGTGGACTGTTGAACCTGACATAGGAGGGTAGATTATTGAAGTAATGTCTATTCTCAAAATTAGGAAACGACACCCTTCGAGTGACATCAAGGCGGATTGTTGAACGACAAGGAGGGTAGATTATTGAATTAATGTCTATTCTTCGAAATAGGAAACGACACCCTTCGAGTGACATCGAGGCGTTTAGGTGAGTCAAGAACACCTCCGGATAGAGCTAGGGTTAGAAAGTAGTTGGTTGGATCATAGCTCGGCTATCTCTTTTATATAGTTTTAAACTCTTTTATTTTGTGTATATTTAGTGTTAGAACCGGGGATCTGACAACTCACCGTCTTCAGTAGTTGTGTTGACCTAAACTAGGAACGAGACCGACTTTGGTACTCGACTAGATTCCCTGTGGGATACGACCTTGACTCACCAATTCTAGGCTATAGTTGACCCGGTACAGTAATTGCAAACATCTGTGGATTTAGGGCCTTTGGACCTTGTCTTCTTGGAACTTTTCTTCCTAGACTAACCATGCTCTTTTCCATTCTTTGCTCATCGACTATCGAGTCCTGCGGCTTGATTGTCTGCTCCAGCTGCTTATGTCTCAGCTCCCTGGTATGTAAAGCTGACCTTACATCCTCTAAAACAACTGTATCCTCCCAACTATGAAGGACTGCACAAAGTTCTCATAGGAAGCTGGTAATGAAACCAGCAAAAGCACAGTAGCATCTTCATCTTCAATCTTAACATCAATATTCCTGAGATCAAGTAATATTTTGTTCAACTAATCAAGACGATCTCTCAACTGAGTCCCCTCATGCATCCTCAGAATAAATAGGCTCTGCTTCAGCCGCAACTTGTTGGTCAATGACTTAGTCATATACAGGCTTTCAAGCTTTAACCATAACTTGGCAACGGTGTCTTCCTCAGCAACTTCTGTGATAACATCATCAGACAAGCACAACATGATGGTATAATGTGCTTTCTCCTCCAGACTGGCATAATCTACAGAACTGACATCCCGTCTATCAGATAAATGAGTCCACAATCCTTGTTGTTTTAACAAGGCCCGCATCTTGATTTGCTACAAACTGAAACTGTTCCTCCCTGTAAATTTATCAATCTTCACGTTTATTGCTGACATCCTTCTAATTAAAGAACAAACCTTTGATCACAAAATCCTAGCACCGGTCACCGGTCTTGGTGAAGATCAACTCTGTTCACCTGCAACTCCTGAATCTTGAACCTGACTCTATGATACCAATTTGTTATAAACACAGACGAGAAGCTTGCAGTTTAAGAAAGATAAAACACAGATAGCAATGCAAACGTAAAGAATGGCGGAATTGATAAAACACAGAAACAAAGAGAACACAGTGATTTAACGTGGTTTTCGGCGTTGTGCCGACTACTCCACGGACAGAAAATGAGATATTTTATCATGCATAGAATTACAAGGTTTTCACAAGTGTGTGAACAACACTCTTGAAAGACACACATTGCATTGATTACAACTTCGGTATTTATAGGCACAAATCCCAAACCTTAACCGCCAAAGATCTTTGTCGGAATTGTCATAAATACCCCAGATGTGGACCCACTCAAATTGTTATCCACTGAGCGAAACTCACCCAAACCGACATTCTCGAAAACTCACATGTAATCAAGCAAACTCGGATGTAGAACCCAAAGAAACTCGGTTTCCCCAAAACTCGAGTTTTCTCGACTTTTCCTAAAACTCAGTTTCACTTCACAAAACTCGGTTTCAGCTTTCAGATTAGTTCCACCAGTTTTAGTAACATCAACGATATTCAACAATCAGGGCCGGCCCTAGCTATAAGCCGAGGAAGCGGCGGCTTAAGGCCCAATAATTTCGAGGGCCCGAATTTACATGTTCCGCAATTTAAAAAAAAAAAACCGTATAGATCTAATCCAATCTAACGTAATAGAATGTGTTAATAAAGGCCAAAAGAATTTTTAATTGACCTATATTTTTTTTTACTTCAATTGATAAAGGCCTAAAAAAATTACAATGTCTAAATTATAGACACACATCACATATGTATACTTTTTTTTTTTTGAATTGGATTAAGTCACGGGAAATATGTTAGAAAAAATGTGATAAAACAAACAGAACTGAATGATCTCCAAGGCACGTATAAAACGTTTCTTTAAAGAGATGTTTTAAGACCTCTCTCAGGATTCAATGGAGTACTACTTTAGAGACACATTATGTTTGTACTGATGATGCTTCTATTCGTGTTTTTCACCGAATGCTGATGTCTCTCTATATATAGACAACGAAAAGATATTGTACCTCTTCACGAAAGAACAAACCAGTTCGTCTTCAAAGGATGTGTCCCAATGAACATGCAAACCCGAAATGGTGTTTCCCAATGAAAAATCCCTTCTACGAAATGGTGTGTCATTCGCATAGGTTCGTTTAGGTTTCGGGGGCGTTGCCCCCGAGCCCCCACGGGGGGCGCTGCCCTCTCGACCCACCGCGACCTGACCGGGCAGGTTGAACTCCGTTTCTTTTCGGCGACACCTGTCGCACTCAGTATAAAAGGTCTAATTCGACGACATAGCCGAAGGCCTAAAATATTCCAGGGCCGGCCCTGTCAACAATGCACAATCTTTCAAAGCAAGGAAAATATAGGGGTTAAACAACTCACCGAGTATCCATCTGCTCAATATCCTCCATTATTGTTGGAGTTAAAAACTGATATTCTGCAATAACAGTAGGGAAAGACTAAACGTTTAACCAAAACACATCCAATCCATACAAAGAATATTGTCCAAAAAAAAGTGAATTCGAGATTTTCAATTAATCATGATAAATAATACGGTAATAATCACGTCTTGCATACCACATAACCAATCTTATTTTTATCGGCTTTCTTAGGAGCTGAAAGTCTCACCATTTCATGCATAATTGAAAATGCAGCACGACAAACCAAGAACAAAAAAAATAGTATAAAACTAAACCCCATGAAACAACAATTTAAGAGAATTACATATAAGGACTTATATATCGCACACTCAGCAATATAAACGCATACAGCGCACCAAGGAATTTTTTTTTTAGCATCAATGAAAAACAGTACAAAATTGAAAATTGGGTTCAAGGGATACTAAACATAAAAAAAGAAAAATAAAGTCTCAAGTGCTTCGCCATCTCTTTTATTGTTTCATGCTCCGATTGAATGCACGTACTACGTAGCTCCATCTGCTATAGAAATAATAGAGTAAAATCGGTGATAAAATAAACTGATGGTTCAAATAGATGCAGGAGTTTCAAGAATACATCCATTAATGATGTAATATTCCGATTTTCGAAACAAGGCAGACGTGTCATCTTGCGAAAACGAAATATTATATTCTTTATTTCTTTTGAGGATTTAAGTTAATATATATAAATATATATGGAGGCCAAAATATGTATATATATATATATTTTAAGGAAAAATTCTGATTTTATGGTAATTAAGGGTAATTAAGGAAAATATGAATAATTGAGAAATTATATTTAAGGAAAAAATACATTCATTATTCCCATAACCTAAAAAGTATTCAGAAAATTTCCTCTACGTTCTCTGCGTCCCTTGAGAGCAAAAGAAAAGGGCTGGGAGAGTTATTCAGATATCTAGGGTGAATCTGAACCGTTATCAGATCAAAGTAGAAATTTGGAATCGTCGTGAGGAGGACATCATTTTGAGATCAAGCTTTTGGAGGTGCTGCAGTCTTCTCGAGGCTTTGGTTTTGGAGTTGCTTGCAAACACGTAAGAGACTCTTCCTATGATTTTGATTATGGTTTCTACGGTTTAGATCAATGTTTGAAGGCGTATAGATGCTAGAAATCGTGTCTTTTGTTGTTTAAGGATCATGAGATGTTATGGTATGATAAAGATATGTTTTTCTGAGTTCATTTTCGATGGTAATCATGATGAAATCAGAGGATAAATCGTTAAGTGGCTAAAAATCGAGTTTAGGGTTTTTAGGGTAGAATGCGCACGCATTCCTGTTACATGATTGTATGGCTTTAGTTTCTGCAGGTCGAATGCGCACGCATTCGTGGTTGAGGATGAAGGAGTCCCTTTGTATCTAAGGAAATGCGCACGCATTCATGCTTCAGGATGTTTCTGGTTGTTCACTACTTGTGCAATGTGCACGACGGGCGACGAGACTTCCAAAGAAGTTTCTGTCGAGTGAATGCATGACGCATTCCAACCAATGCACATGCATTGGACCTGGTTTTGGAAAAAAAATGATGTTTAAGCTATGTGTTGAGTTTTAAACCTTGATTTATGATTTAATAACACTATATAAACATGAGCAAGCCTTGATTGAGATTCTGATGCGTTTAGTTCCGGCAACGAATGTACTCTTCAAGAGAGTTGAAGTTCGGCACTGTCGGAAGAGGATGATAGGCTTGTGTGTTGATGAGTTAGCATTCATCAATGTCTGTGTAATTGCTAGGCCTTGTCTATGTCTAGTGGTCTAGGGAAGAGAGTAGTATGTATGAGGGAGATTATTTGAAAACACTTAGGTGGCTAGGTAACCGTTTAATAAAAATACATACTTGACTAGTAAAAGATTAAACAACATGCCACTTTTGGATAGGCACCTGACAATATCGCATGTGCGGGCGTGCAGATAAAGCGAACAACGCTGTTGGCCTATAAACGGCTAAATGGCAGTGGAGGAACTTCACCGTATGTTTGCACCATCAGAGTCTACCAGACTAGGCTTTCGGGGCTATTGGTGTGATCCACCAATAGGTTGCAATCGATATCTCCTGGTGGATTTTCATTAGGCGTAGTGCCCTTGAGTGCGGTTGTAATAGAGATAAGTTAAGCTAGAGACGTATAGTCATGACATGTTGATGGACATGAAGTGAAACCTAGACTGAGTCGGTCATATAAAAGTAACTAAACAATAAATTGTCTTTCGTGTATAAATCGTAATTGATATCATAACTTCTCTCTTTTATTAAGTACGTTGTACTTACCTCAAATGCATGTTTTCTATGTGTTTGGGATGAGAAGATGAACAGGTTGACCCGTGTTACGAGGAGGACTTCGATGACGACGTTTGAGGACGCCATCTTTTGGAGCTTTATATTTTACTGTTCTTTCATATGACTGTTTAAACTAGACTTTTCCTTTGTTCTTTTGGAGTTGGTTTTGGTCCTTGATACTTGTAGTTTCTTTTCCTTTGTTTGGAGGATTTCGTACGTTTTGGTTTCGTTCGTTCTTTTCAATGTAATAAATGTTACATTTCTATCTTTAGACTTTGTTTCTAATCTTGGATTCTTTGAAAAAATTATACCCGAGTCTTTTGCTTCCGTTTTCTTAACTCGATATGACATAGTAGAGCCTTACGTATAAAGTGGAATTTATTTTATTTTATACGTGCCGCACGTTCCTTTTCCGGATGTCCGGGAACGGGGAGTTTGTAATATCCCGAACTTTAGGAAAGGGCACACGTGTCATTTTGTAAAATTCGGAATATTATGTTTAATTATAATTATGGATTTAAGGTAATAAATAAATAAATAAATATATATATATATTCGAAATATATATATAATAAAGAAGAAATAAAAAAAAAATGATTTTTTTTATTTGGATATTAATGGGAAATAAGAGGAGTTATTTTTGGGGAAAATAACCTCTACTCCTTTAAGTGGAATACTGGGAAGTTGCCAAAAGGATAATCAGAAGTTTAACGTTCTGGAATTTACGTTGAAAGCAAAAGAAAGACAGAAATAGAGAAAAGAGGCTTCTTCAAATTTCTCAGTGAGTCTTGATCGTTTTCAGAATTGTTTGAAGATTCGAAATCCATGAGGAAAGGGCTTCGTGGTGATACTAAAAGTTCAGGATTTTGAGAAGGTAAGAATTTAGCCTTAATCTTGGTTTCTTCAAGAATCAATCAAGTTTCAAAGCATCGTTCGGTTTGATTTGTAGTTCTTTTGGTTTAGAGGCTTGTGATCATCAATTAATCTAAGTTTAATTGTGATCAATTAGGTTTTGGTGGAAGTTTGAGGAAGTGCTGCAGGTTTCTTTTTAGTTGTGTTTTGGGAATTTCTTTGATCAAGTAAGAGACTTTTCCTAAAGTTTAATTAAGGTTTTATGATGTTAATGTTGAGTATTTGTGTTGAATTCTTGGTTAGAAATCATGTTCTAAGTTGTAGTTAAAGTGTTGGATGTTGTGGTATGTGAAACCTGTGTTTTTCTGCCATTTTTCTGTGTCTACTGATGATAAACTTGTTTGGAATCGGGTGGAGATCATTTAGATGCATAAAACTAAGTTTTTTGGGAGTTTCGCGCTAGTGCGAGCGCGCATGAGATCTTTGATCTTGGGCGCACGAGAGTCAAAACGTCCGTTTTTACGTTCAGAGACTTGGTGCGGGCGCACTGGGAGTCCACAAATTGATTTTTACATTCAGAACCTTGGTGCAAGCACACCAGAATCCAGTGCAGGCGCACTGGACATGTTTTTTTTTGTGTTTGATCAGTTTTGAGCCCCGAGTCTAGTATTAGGTGTTGTTTCTTGACTTTATAACATTATATGAACATGAATTAGCCTCGATTAAGCTTCCGATGCGTTTAGTTCCGGCACCGGATGTACTCTTCCATAGAGTTGAAGTTCGGGACCGTCGGAAGGGTATGAATGACTTGTGCTAGGCCTTGTCCGTGTCTAGTGGTCTAGGAAAGAGAGTAGTAGAGGTGAGGGAGGTTACTTGAAAATACTTAAGTGGCTAGTTAACAATTAATAATAAACATACGTGTGTAGTAAAAAAATTAAACATCAATCCATACTTGGTAGGGCACAAGTCTATATCGCGATGTGTGGGCGTTCAGATAAAGTGGATAATTTCGTAAGTCTTTGGACCCTACGTATGGAGGAACACCACCTCGTAAGTCCGAGACCCTACGTACGGAGGGACTCCGCCGAGCGTGTACACTATGGGGCTTTCCCCCGTGGATATTGGTGTGATCCGCCAATATGTTGCACACAGATACTTCATGGTGGGTAGCACCATGCGTAGTGCCCTTGAATGATGATGTAACAAAGATAAGCTAAGCTAGAAACCAATAGTCACAACATGTTGATGAGCATGAAGTGAACCTTAGAGTTGAGTCGGCCTCATAAAGATAACTTGATAATAACTATTGAACCTTTCGTTGTAAGACTTAATTATACTTTAGCTTCTTACTCTTGCTAAGTACGGTGTACTTACCTACATTGCATTTTGTTGTATGCTTTGTGGGGTGAGAAGATGAACATGTAGATCTTGAGCTCGATCAGAAGTTTGATGATGTTTAAGGACGACGATGCCATGATGATGTTTTCTCTTTCTTTTACTTTCAAAAGATGTACTAGATATGTTGTATCTTTATTTTCAGACCTTTGTAAGACGAGTATTGTACTTTTCTTTAGACTTCGTACTTTGTCACCTGTGGATTTTGTTGTTGTAAGCTACCTTTCTATCTTTAGTATGTTTGGGGTTTCTATTCTTAGTAGTAATTATGAGGTTTTGCCGAGTCTTTTTAGCTTCCGTTTGCTAAACTCGATACGACGTAGTAGAGATTTACATATAATATTGAATTTATTTATATGTGCCGAGCGTTTCGTTTCCGGATAAGGACTCGGTATCTGGGAGCGGGGCGTTACAGCGTTACAAATGACATGATCAACCAATCCATTAGGCATCTAGCATACAAACAAACAAAACTACAGAGCATAAAATATATAGATTCATGGTAAACATAATAATTACCCGACACAAAGCTTCAAAATGTGGCGCAATTTCTCCCCATCAGCAGCACACTGAAATAAAATTAACATTTAATGGTAATATAAAATCACAAACAAAAATAAAAAAAAATCGAAAGGGGAAGTGTTACCTTCGCACTCTTGCTTCCGGTATGAATGAGAGAAAATTTGAAATGGGATGTTGAAATTGGTGAGCACGTGGGAATTGTGATGTATGCTGGAAATAGGTGAGGGTTTTGAGCGGAACTTGGGGAAGAAACTTACGGTAAATTATTAGGAGTGATGTTAAATTTGAATTTTCAATTGTGGTTGTAAATAGTCTACAATTGTGGTTATATATAGTTATAGTTTCTTCCTTTCAATTGTAATAAAAAAAATTTGAATTTGACATAGACTTCCAATTTTGGTTCGCAATGAGATTGAGTGAATATATTAAATTTTGAACATAAATGATATTAATATATAATCTTTGACTTTGTTTTTTTTTTCTAAATTTTCTTTTGAACATAAATGCTATTAATGTATAATCTTTGACTTTGTTTTTTTTTTTTTAAGAGTCGGGTTTGAAACGGGTGATTACCGGGTTTGTAGTGCACATATCATTTTCCATTAGTATATATATATATATAGACATTAATTCTTAGTGGGTGGTGGAGCAGTTAGGCTTCACACAAAAAAAACGAAATAGTATACATTAATATCAAGTTAAATGATCGATGTGAATTCCTCTGTCACCACACACACAAAAAATAAAAAAAAATATGAATTCATAAAAAAATGAGGAAAGAAACCATGAATTGATAACTAATCAAAAACATAACTGATCATCATTGTTTTTCTAGGGGAGGTTCTTCTGTGGTGTCTCCACACGGTGTGGAGACACGTATGAAGATATACACACCACACAGTTTTATTTTGTTTTTAAACTGTATGGTTTTGATCGTTTCACCCGTTACTTCATCTCAAAATCCTTCTCCATACAAATATTTCCCTTTTTCTAGTATATTGAAATGATGAAATTGGTCAACGGACTTGTCATATCATTTAGAGACAAAATGAAACTGTATGGTGTGTATATCTCCACACGTGTCTCAACACCGTGTTGAAACACCACACAAGAACCTCCCTTAAAAACCGTGCCATATCATCATCCACTAGCTGGCTGGGCAGCCTGCGCCTGGCTGGGATTGAGGTCAACAACACTAATCCTTCTTCATTGCAAGTGTGTTAACAAGGTTAATTCACTTAGTACGAATACATTATAATTTATAATGGAAAATAGTTGTGTTTGTAGTTTTTATTTTTTTTAACAATAAAAATGTTTTTCAGTCTAAATTAAAGCTATATATATGAGCAAAGGGAATGATTGAATGAAAATTATCATTTGTAGATTAGTTGCGGCCAGCGGTGGTGGGAGGGAACTTTGGTTGTCATTATGCATGCATGCATGCATGCATGCAGCAAGCAATGCAATGAGTTTTACCTCTAAGCTAATTAAGTCCAATCTCCTCCAAAGTAATTATATATATAAAATATAATAATAATAATAATAATAATTATTATTATTATTAATATTATCAACGGTGGTTATAAATTAAGAGCAATGATACAACCACAACCAAATAACACAACCAATTGATAGTTTGACATAACATGGATGGATCTACATCATTGATTATAAGTAAGACCTAATAAATTTCCACAATAATCAATGATATAGATTCATGTTGTGTCTTGTGTCAAGCAGGGGCGGATCTAGTAAGGAGTAAGGGGGTTCCACGGACCCCGTTAAAAATAAAAATACTCTACATTTTACATATAGAAAATATTTCAAACCCCGTGAAAAAAATTATTTTATGTGTTAAATATTTACTGAGGCCTCTTGAAAAAAAGCGTTAAAACCATGCTGATGTCAAGTGGTTGTGTTTGTATCATTTCTTGTAAATTAATAACAAGCGTAGGAGAGTTATAGCACAAATTAAAGAGAGGGATGAGCATGTGTCACGTATATATATTTATTATTATATGTAAAAAAAAATAAGAAAAACAAAGTAAATATAAGTTGGAAAAGGAAAGGGGTGTAGTAGCATTATTCATGCTGCCGGATATGGTAGAGAAAGTAAATGTAAGTAAGGACTCTGACTAATTAATAAATAAATAAAAAAAATTAAAAAACGGCATGAAACAGGCAGTTAACTGCCCACTCTTTGTTAGTATATATATGATTATTATTCCACAACAACAACAAGAAGAAGCAGAAGCTGCTAGCTAGCTCACTCTAAGCAAAGCAAAGCAGTGACGTACAATATATATATAGAATGGGGAGCAATAATCATAATATTATTACTGGTGGTAATGAGCAGCAGCAGCAGGTAGGTGGAGGAGGAGGAGGAGGGAATCCAGCTGGTACGGGTAGGAGGATTGTAGCTGTGGAACAAAGCTCTTCTCCTCATCCTCATCCTCCTCCTCCTCCTACCACCACCCTCAATGTCGTTCACAACAAAATGGAACAACTTTCTGTAAATCACGACCAGGTATGTATCTATGTTATATTATATATATATATATATATATGTACCCGGTACCCTAGGCCTCCCCTCCCTCCGCCCGTATATACACTAGCTACGTACTCTCTGTACCTATGTTTAATTATTCTCCTAATTTCTTTTCTTTTTCTCACACTTTATAATATATAATATACCTTCATTAATTTTGTGACTAGCACGCACACCCATATTTTATTTCCTGTTATCTTCTTCTTGCTATCTGTTTTTCCCTTCATGTTTTGCCATATATACTTATTGCATTTTGATGTTGGTTCAATTCATCTTAATATAAATATTATATTATTGGATTGATTGTATTATTAGGTATCTGGATGGAAGAAATTTCTGGCATATGCCGGACCTGGATTTCTTGTTTCTATGGCCTATCTTGACCCTGGAAACAGTTACTTTCTTTCTCTCTCATCTCTCTCTACATATTTCCATCTACTACTACTTCTTTTTTTTTTTTCTTTTTTTTTTTAATCCATTCTATTCATAAAATTTCATACTAGCTAGTTCTAATATATAATATATGCTATTATATATATATTGTGGTGGGAATCGGGATGCAGTGGAGACTGATCTGCAAGCCGGGGCAAACCATAGATATGAGGTACCACCTCTAGCTACTACTACTCTTACAAAAACAAAAATTCTTTTTTTTTTTTTTTTAATCTTACAAACACAACAACTACAACTTGATAAACTACAAGACTCCAATATATGTATATGTATAATTGCATAAGTAAATCTTAGTTCCCACTTTCCACCAGTGACCAGAAACATGATTATCAGATAATAAAACATGACATATGTTGTGACAAATTGATTGATTTTACGTGCATGGTAGACTTGTATCAGATGTATATAAATTGAAGATATATTTCATTGATGGATAAAATTTGATTGATAAATTAACTTGGATATTGTTGAAAAAGAGTTGTGATTATCCAGAAATCGGAAGATCCCCTTCTTCCTAATATTATCCTCCCAAACCGTATTGTGCTTCTGATATTTTTTAGAAACTGATCGAGTATTATGAGGGATATTAAGGGAGTGGTTATCTTTTAATAATTTAACTTAATTTGGGCAAATAGCTAGAATAGTCGGTCAACTATTTAGCTTTTCCCCGTTATATTTAGTCCGTAAACTATTTTTAGTATCAAATTAAGAAGTCCGTTAAATTTATACTTTTTTCATCAATAGTCCACCTTCATCTTCCTTAGAGGTATATATATGGAACTTTATTTAAATATCACAAATCTCTGCCGATTCCACCATTTGATCTGAGCCCGAACTGCTGGCAGCTGTAGGTGACTTTCCATTTGGGTGTGGCCTGTCAACAACATATTTTCTGTCAATTCATTTGTGGCCATTGATTGACTCAACTCAAGGTTTTATATTATTTTTTTACCAAATTAAACTCAAGCATTTATATACAATTATAACAAAAAATCAGTCTTGAAATTGTTCTGGTTTGTGAAAACTTTCGTTCTCCTTGTACGGTTTTGGAGTGGAAATTAAAAAGGTGAATCATTTGAGTTTAATAAAAAAATGTTTATAAGGTGATGATATATGGTAGTGGGTGATTATTTATAATTGAAGTAGGGCTCAAAGTTTAATAATAAAGATAAACGGACCGACTCAAGCTAGACCACCGAGTCTTGACGGATCAAGGCACTGGGCGAGAATAGTCGAGGAGTAGGACTCGCGTGTTACGACGAGAATGGTTTCTGGACAGAATAACAGGCTGAACGTGGTGAAGACCGGGTCAACAACATCTCAACTGCTTACGGACGTGGGTAGACCCCACGTCTAGGAGATAATCAATGATAACTTCCCAGCACGTCCAGGAAGAGACACACGATCTACTACTATATAAAGAACACCCTGAACTACGAGGGGGACTTGATTCCAGTTTATCACTTAAATTGGATACGTAGGCAGCTCTCTCGAGAGTTCAGTCCAAATTATACCCAAACATTCGCATTTGTATTTTATTTCCTAATTAGAATTATCCGATTACCCGTTTGTAATTTTCATACAACATCATTTGGCGCTAGAAGGAGGGCGTTATTCTAGTTAGTGAGTGATTGATACAGAAAAAAATGGCACGAAATCAAGGTAATTCGAAGAAACAACAAAATCAACAAGAGAAAGAAAAAAATCAAGCTGGAAATAATAGTCCATATCAAAATGTTCAAGACAATAGAAAGAAAGTGATGGAAGAGGGACAGACAAGCAACCCAGATGCAATCAAACAGATGTTGGTAGAAAATCTGGCAAATCTCAAAGGAGAAAAATGAGGAGAAATATGAAAACTTTATGAAAAGACCACTTACAGATCTGCAAAATCATCGCGAGACATATCCTCAAAGTTGAAAGAGGAGCCACCGCGTAATTGCCGTAAGAAGTGGGCCTATGCCTCTTTTTCTGTCTTTTGAGAAATAGTCCTAAGAGAACAACATCCAAACCAGTAATTTGGCCCCAAGGGAGATTTTCTTCAACAGTCAGGTCTACAGGATTAACGGGGTTTAGAGTATTACGCTTTCGGAAGGATCAAGCGGTGGGAATTTCCTCCTGTCTGCAAGCATGCAGAGCTAGTCCCTATTTGTGCATCTCATGCCGACTGAAAGGTCACCACCTTCTGGAATAACGGACAGGGTCCGCTCAGAATCGTCTATCATTTGTTCTGCCTCTTCCTCCTCATCAATGTCAATGCTGATCAGGTCATCTACGTTGGCCACTACAAGGAAAAGGAGATAATCAAATTATAATCAAAAATAAAAACATAATGCAAGTACAAACATACATTTTCTGTACTGTTTCTTGGAAAACTCCACGTAGCCAATAGGTCCTGCGATCAAAGTGTCGAGCAAGATCTATCGTAAGCGTAACTTATGAAGTCTAGGTTGAGAAAAATTTTGTTACTAACAAGATATTGGGACAGCGTAGCATCAATGAAGTCTTCCAACTTGTCTTTCATGGAAGAGGTATTCCATCGCCCTAAACTGGCATCCGAATTGTGTTTCACAAAGAAAAAGTGTTCTTGCCACTTCTTCTTTGTCTTATCTTTGCCAGTCATCGGGATGAGCGAAGCATCGCCCTACGGGCCGAAATGGTACCACCCCACTACCTTGTGTTAATTTGCATTGATAGAAGTTCCTGAATAATGTTACTGTGAAAGGAGTGGTGTTCATACGACACCAAATCATGAAACCTATGAGAAATTTAATGCTATTCGGATGGATCTGACCAACTCCTAACTTATAATACTTCATTATCTCTACACACCCGGGGGGAAGAGGAAACCTTAACCCACTGTGGAGATCGATCAGATATCTGTGCGTAGAAACCGGCCGGAGGACTGTAAGCATACTCAGTCGGTTTAGGAAGAACAACTTCGAAAGGCTCAGTACGGATCTTATAGGTTTTTAATAAACCAGCCATCTCAGTCTTGGTCATTTTGCTGGCAACACCATGGCAAGCCATTATTGCTTTGGTTTTGTCAAATCGATTGATTTCTCTCTTTAAGGTGTTTAAGAAAGCGGTGATCTTCCGGATCTTGGTGTACGATCAAGTGGGAGTAAATATCCCAGAGGCGAAGGTGGGAAGGCAGAATACACAATGGGTTATCTCCAAAAGTGGAGGTGTTCCTTAAATCAATTGAGGAGGAAGGATGATCGGAATTTACTACAGGTTCAGGGCAAAACACGAGATTAGGCAATTTACTTCCTCACTATCTATGGCTCGGATATTTTCTCACGGGATTCAAATAATTTCTCTGATTCACTAGAAGTCGTATTGGCTCTCAAACTCATCAAAGATCAACGATTTCAAAGAAATGCGAATAAAGCAGATAAAGACTTACTTGCGGTTGCGGCGGGGCGTGCCAAAAGTTTAAATTATAAGAGTAAAGTGGGCGAGAGAAAGGATATGTGACATGAAATGAAGCGGCGTAAGGGTTTAGTCTACGGTTTTAATGATAACGGATGGGTGCAACTTGGCCTCGTTTCGCGTAGTTTTAATAACGGAAGCAGAACCGTTTCGAGCTAGAGGCGGTTTGTAAAGCGATCTACCCTAGTCCAGGGGACTTATGATGATATATGGGCCCAGTGGGTCGGATTATTTGTAATTGGGCCAGGCCCAAAGTTTAATAATAAAGATAAACGGATCAGTCAAGCTAGACCACCGAGTGCTGACCAGATCAAGACGCTGGACATAATAGTCAGAGGAGTAGGACTCCACCGTGTTCTGACCAGAATGGTTTCTGGACAGAATAACAGGTTGAACGTGGTGAAGACCGGGTCAACAACATCTCAACTGCTTACGGACGTGGGTAGACCCCACGTCTAGGAGATAATCAATGATAACTTCCCAGCACGTCCAGGAAGAGACACACGATCTACTACTATATAAAGAACACCTGAACTACGAGGAGACTTGATTCCAGTTTATCACTTAAATTGGATACGTGGCGATTCTCTCGAGTTTCACCCAAATTATACCCAAACATTCGCATTTGTATTTTATTTTCCTAATTAAATTACCCGATTACCCGTTTGTAATTTTCATACAGCATCATAAGGGAAATTCAATGTTGAAATGGAAAGATGGGTTGACTGTTAGATGAAAGAAAAGAATGGAAAGATGGGTGGGGGAGGGGGGAAGTCACATGGCTGGTGTTTTGGTATGGGTCGTAAGGAAGGAGATGGTGAACACCAATGGATCATATGGTCTGGAACTGTTTTTTTCCTTCATATTTCCGTATATACCCCTGAGGAAGATGAAGTTGGACTAATGATGAGAAAAATATAAATTTAACGGACTTTTTGATACCAAAAATAGTTTACGGACTACAACGGGAAAAAACTAAATACTTGATGGACTATTCTAGCTATTTGCCCACTTAATTACCATTAATTTTTCCTTTAAAAGAAATTAGATTAAATAAATAAAAATGAAATATATTAAATTTATAGTTCTGCTTTT
This sequence comes from Gentiana macrophylla, assembly GCA_026214975.1. Taxonomy (NCBI): domain Eukaryota; kingdom Viridiplantae; phylum Streptophyta; class Magnoliopsida; order Gentianales; family Gentianaceae; genus Gentiana; species Gentiana macrophylla. The sequence goes on along the minus strand of CM047811.1, from coordinate 121,880,562 downwards.
ACAATTCTACCCTTTCTCGAATTATTGGGGTATTACGATATATATCTTAATAATTTGTCTTTTTTTTTTTTTTTTTTCTCAATTTGAAAGATTACATAATAAAATACATTTCTTATACTATTTACATATTGTATCTATGATAACGTTTGGATTAAAATTGAAACCTCGTTAAATAAAGATAAAGATGGTGTTAGTTTCCGACATTATCCGAACATAAAATGGGGGCTCATGCTTGTGTAATTGACTTTGGAGAATAAATAGAAAGCCTTCAGTTCTTTAAAAAAAAAAAAAATGAAACATGACGCTTAAAATAAAGTGAAATTTTAAAATAAAACAGCGTGACGATGCTGGATATTGTCTATTCACTAATCCGGGGCCTAATTAACTCATATGACAGTTGAATCAAAAGAAAGAACGATGGGGGTGGTTATTTTTCGTATTTTAGATTGAGCCTGAGAGTTATTCCTCTCAAGTTGCCTATGTATCCAATGTGTGTAATTGGAATCAAGTCCTTCGTAGTTCCTTAGGGATTAATTGTTTATATAGGGGTAGTCTTGCCCTATTTCTTGTCCTACAAGTATTAGAATTTATTTCTTAACCCCTAAGGATTATCTTATGTAAATCCCCTTAATTTCGGGATAATTATAACTATGTTTATATATAAGGATCAATGTCAATATTATTGTGGATTCTTTCCGTGTTTAACATATAATTTAGGCACACGTTTAGATATCGGATAAGGAAAGCTCTATCCGACCTGCGTTGAGCTCCCCAGGTCGTCTCGACCTGATTTGTATTACCTGACCTCGGCTAGAACTGAACCGACCTGCGGTGGTCTTCTTTGGGAAGGACAGTGAACCTCCCCACCCTGGGTTTAGGCCTTCTCTGCTTATTGATATTGGCCCCCTGGCCTTTATATTTATTGTTCTTCTCTCTCTTCATTTATAGTGCAGCCATTCTCTAGACTCCACGTGGCTAGGGCTAATCCGATCCTCGTCATAAGCCCCCCAGATCTGTCCAGGCTCCTTAGAGCGGGCCAGATCTGATTTGGAGGGAAGTCAGCTCAGCCTTTTTAGACTTGTCTAAATTACCAGGGTTAGCCTGGCCACGTGGAAGGTTACCGTTTAAACTCTGTTATGACGGACCCGAGAAGCGAGGCGTTTCTACACACGCCTTGATGATGGGGTCATTTCCCTAGACCGTTTTTGGGGTCTATAACCCTTCGGTCATATCATGTCTCTTCAGACGTTACACACATTTCATTATTAAGCCCGAGATTGAAGTCTACCGGTTGCCATTCCATTCTTCAACCTCTTCTGGCACAAGTAAGTTCTGCCTTCATCCCTTTTACTGTATTTTTGTTGATGAGTGATCGCGTGTAAGTCACTAAAATCGATATTACTAGCAAGAATACTAGGTACATCGTAGTATAGTAAGGGCGAATCAAGGTCGATCCCACAGAGACAATGCAACTTTAAGTATAAACGATTCTAATCTAATTAAGAAGCGACATAGATGGTCTTTGACCAACAATAAACATGAAAGAAACTTGGTATTTCTCCCCCTCTTCTCACCGATCTACTAACATGGATTGGTCAATCTTTATATTTACTTCCCCACATAATTTCCTTAAATTAATCGAGTGAGCTTTTAGTTTAATTTTAAGCTACAGGTGCAACTCCTAACCCTATCTACTCTGACCATGGTAGTAGACAATCTATACGCAAGCTACCCTCCTTAATTGGTCCGTAATAGCCCATACGCATAAAGAACTAGAATTGCCTATATCGAGCGCTAACTCATACTGCTAACCCGCCTAGACAGCTGTCAACACTGATCAGCACGTTCCTATGGTCCATCAAGACTATGTCCAAACTAACACTTCACTATTCGTATTTCATGTTAATTTTACGATTACAATAAGCAGATTGACCAGATCTAACCTACTGTTAATTAAACCTGTCGATCAACGTAGTTGTAGTGAATCCTCCAGACTAAGTTTCCTAAATATTGCCTCGGTAAACCGGTATAGACCGCCGGTTTACCGGGGTCAGCTTTTCTTAATTCTGGATCTATATTGCTCAAATACGATTAATCTAAGTAAATCATGGGGTCGTTAAGCATGCAGATTAACTAAAACACATAAATACGAATAGATCTACCATATTGAAGACAAAAATGAACGTTCAAAGCTTCATACCTTCAACAATGGAGATCTAGCTCGATCTACTCAAGCTAGAGTGGTAGAGAAGGAGAGAAAACCAGAAATAACTCCTCAAAATCTTGGAATAACTTTATTTATATAATGTATATTGAATATATATATTTTTGTGCTTCTCCAAACTTATGTAATAATCAGTATATGCGGTTTTATATAGATACAACAGCCGACTTATGACTCTCAGAAACCTTACCCGACCTAGTAGACGCGGCAGAATCGATTTCGTGTTCCTTAAGGCCCTCGGTTTACCGGACCTAGCCCTCGGTAAACCGGGCTGACTTTCCTTCTTTTTCTTCAGCAGATTTCTTCTTGGACTTCTTTTACTTGGCCCAACATGCTTCTTTTAGTCCAGATCCATTCTCCCATGCTCCAGATTCGGTACATCCTATAAAACAGAAAAAACGAGACAAAACAGTACCAAATCTTCGGGAAAATAATACAGATGCAGAATTACGATCCTAGAAACATATACATAGCATTAAACACATTATTCCCTATAATAACGAGCCTATCTATCATCTCTTGAGCAGAATTTGGGGTGAATAAGGGTATAATTAATGGTACTATTTAGGGCGTTATCAATGAGTGAGCCGATTATTCTCACCGATAGTTCTATTGAAGCCTTATTTGAGTCTGCATCGGAGTCGGAGAGTGAGATTTCCCACTCTAGGGCTAATTCTGAAAACCCAAATTCCTTGCCTTTGATAAATCGTAGGGGATTTGAGCACCTAGTTCTAGCTCCCCAGTTTGATCCTTCATATTCTGGTCCTCCTCCTTCTTCTGGGACTTCAAAATTCGGACTAACCTTAAAATCTCATATGGCTCTTAGATCTCAAGCAATTTGCCACGGTGTTGACCCAAAAGGGTATAGTCTCTCTCCGTAAGAAGTATAAGATTAATATTAGTCGGTATGACCCTCAACTTCATGCCACTGGCACATATGCTTACCAACCCCCAACTGGGTATTGCGCTATTTATAAGGAGCAACTTGATTGTGGCTTGAGGGTCCCATTCTATCCTGCCCTCTTGGCCATCCTGGAGCACTGCGGGCTATGGATTGCCCAAATTTCCCCCAATGGGGTGCGAGCCATCATTGGCTTCGCGATCTGGTGCCGATTTGTTTGTATCCCGTTTACGGTGAAGTACTTCAGGACCTTCTATCAATGCAAACTGGTGAAGGACTCCCCCGGGTTGTACTGCTTCTCTCGCCGAGGAGAGTTTATGAACGACGTCCCGATTCTTAGTAAGGGAGAATATTTCTACAAGGATTGGAAACGCCGATTCTTCTTTATCCACCCTGAGGTGGTGATCATCTGGCAGTGGAACACCGCCCGACCTAGCGATGATGTCCGACTGTCGATGTTAACAAGAAACTGTTGAAAGATATTTGAGGGTGAGGTATCAGTCTCGGATTAAGAAAGTATTCTTCTGAGTTGATCGATGCTGCCAAGTTATCCACAGCTGGTCCGGACCCTTATGTGGAGATGAATGAAGCCACTTACAATACTTGTAGGATTCTTAGGTTTTTATTACTTTTCCTTTCCCGTCGTAATTATTCCTGTATTGACTTTACTCTGTTTTTTGTTATGCAGTGTCTAGTTTTGCCGAGCTTCTGGCCGATGTTGTTGAGGAGGAGGCTCCAGATGGCGCCCAGCTTGAGCCTGATCAGGATCTGAGAGAACCGAGAGCATCGAGATACACGCTACTCGGGTTGTGGGTAACGTTCTGAACTCCTCTTCAGCTCGGAACTTATCTGAGCATCCTGAGGAGGTTCTCGGGTCCTCTCCCCACCCTGTACGAGAAAGAGTTGACATCCTAGAGCTTGATGAGACCGATCAGGTGGAGGATGAGGAGGAGAGTGAAACCAGGCTCCAGAGAAGGAGCCAAGTTACAATTGTTGACACTCCCCCGATGGGTAAGTCTAAGAGGAGGAGATCTGAGTCTCGTCCTGCTGGTGGTGATGAGGACACCACTGAGGGGGTTCCTGCAAGTCAAGACCGTCTCTTCGAGCTGTCTGATCATGACTTGAGGCTCTTTGTGGTAAGTTTTTCTCTTACTTTGTTTTCTTTCCTTATATCAATATATCTCTCTTACGATGTGCTGTCATCTTGTAAGGGGCCCAAATTGGGCGGGAATTCTCGAAGAGGCTCATTGCCGAGTCCTCTGCAAGCAAAGAGGTTACAAGAAGACTATAGCAGATTTAAAGGCGGTTTGTCAAAGGCATAAGGACTCTGCTAAATCTAAAGATGAAAAGATTAAGGCCCTGAAAGGGCGACTTGAGCTTCGAGATCTTGAGCTTGACAAGTCAAAGATCGGTGTGCCACCGAGCTTGAGCGACTTTTGACAAGTACACCGAGGAGAATTCTGAACTGGGCCAGGCTAGCCCAACTCCGGGCTGAAAGGGATGCACTGAAAGCCTCTATTCCAACTCGGAATGCTCAGACCATCCATGAGTACAAGTCATCTGGACATTTTGTTGAGGCACTGAAGGCCTTGTTGGGACCAGTAATGTGGTGTGGCTACACCCTTGGGGTTGATGAGGCCAAGGAGCAGCTTGTTGATCTGGTTATCCCTGACCTTCCCCATCACCAGGCAATGTACAAGTCAGGCACAAGCAAGGTATATGATGACCGACTGAAAGAGTTCAAGAATGGTGTGGACATTGGAGCCAAATATACTAAGTGCCGTCATGCTCCTCGGAGCTCTGAGCCAGTTCCTTCCTCAGCTAGCCAACCTTCTTCAACAGAGCAGCAGAATCCTGCTGCTAAGAACTGAACTCTGTATTGTACTTCTCATTTGCTAAGGCTATGTTTTGTTTTGTGCAACTTTTGAAAATCTTGTAATTTTCCAACATTTTGTGGTGCTTTGCCCACCATGCTTCTATTAAGCACTTCTATTTTAAGTTTTATTTTGAGTTTAAGTACTTACCTGGTACCCTTTGCCTCCCCTAAGTATGGCATGCATTATTCATGGTATTGGATGACATACTTGGTGTTCGGTGTTAACCTCTGGCCTTGTACTTTACATCTTTCAGTTCGAAATTGCCTGTCCTGCCGACTTAGAGAGTTTGTCATTTGCGAACTTTTTTGAGTCTGACCTGCAGAGCTCAGTTCGAAATTGCCCGACCTGCAGACTTGGGAAGTTTGTCCTTTGCAAACTTTTCTGAGTCTGACCTGCAGAGCTCGGTTCGAATTTCCCTTTTAGGGTTACAAATTAACAACACCACACTTATATAAAGAAAATTTGTATTAAAATGCATTGATCTTTGATTACATCTTATTGAAATAAATAAACCGAAAAGAAAATAACACATAATTGGCACCTGCCCTAGACATAGAATTTCCTCAAGTTATTGGCGTTCCAGCTGCGAAGTATGGTCCTGCCACTTGCATCAGCTAGCTGGTAAGCTCCCTTTCCATGGACCTTTACTACCTTGTACGGTCCTTCCCAGTTCGGGTCGAGCTTACCTTGAGGACCTTGTCTGCTAACTTTATTCCTTCTCAGTACTATATCTCCTTCCTTAAAATAAGAGTGTTTAACTCTAGAGTTGTAGTATTGAGATATTATTTTCTTGTATTTGGCCATTCTAATGTAGGCCACTGTTAGGTGTAGTGCCCGAAAGACAATTATGTAATTGTTTTAGGACAGATAATAATTCATCTTATTATATGCATGTGTGCTTATGATTAAGACACTACTGAAACCCTAAGTACCTCGTTTATGTAATCACATAACTCAGTGTATGGCTATATACAAGAGGATTGAGTTAGTGAGATGTACTTAAAATTAACTTAGTCCGTAGCGTTGATTAATCTGAGTACGGGTCTCATATTTAATATGCTAATAATGTGCCCAGAGCACTTTACGGTGTGACAGTTTTATCCGGACAGTCGGTAATAGGGTACCTAGTGGGGCATTTATATATGATGATAATCATATAGGGTTGGACCGATTTGATTTGAGTTCTCGATATAATTCCGTAATCGAGAAGTCTTATCGAATCACAAGATGATCATATATGGATTAATCTCAATCCTGAGGTGATCACAGACAACTGCTTAGACTGGGTAGAGTTTTATGTGTTAGAAAGGATCACTTCGTAGTATGTGGTCCAACACTTCTCGTTGGCTCTATTCTAGAATGAGTGAGTAGTCTGTGTTATCACGATATAGAATCCATTCCTTCCTCGGAAGTAGGCGACATTCCTTTATTTGTTAACCCTAAAGCGATCGATCGGCCGAGTTCATATCATATTGGTTATGAACTAATTGATCACTAGGGGTTAATGGTAAATAAGGATAATATGTTTCGAGAAGGGTTTACGGAAATATCCCGAATGAAGTAAGCGATCTATGGAGGATTTATCCGTATGTAATGATTATATCGATTGGACGCTTTCGACTCATAAATTGAGTGTAAGTTATCTATATTCGATAGAGTTCGATTTGGGGTTTATGGTGGTGTAATCCCGAATTAATAGGTTGGATATAATTATTCATGCGATGAATAATTTTATTTAATTTATTGTAGCTACTGAATATAGGTCCATGGTCCCCGACGTGGCTCCCAAAATAACATAATTAGTTTTTCTCATCGTTTCACCTCAATTATAAATAAATAGTTGGATTGGACTATTTAATTGATATGTGGATTATTTGTTTAGTTGGACTAAATAATTAAATACATGAAAATACATTTTTCGTGGACTCGGCCCAAATAAATGGAAAATGCGCATGACCCAAATAATTAGGGTTTGGGGCGCATATTATGATATTTATTATTGGGAAATTTGTTTTTTCAATAAATAATAAGACATGTGATTAAATTATTTATGTGTTGAATAATTTAAGGAAAAGAATATCTCTTATATATCCTTATTTATTTTGGAATTATACTAGATATATCTTTTTAGGAAAAGAATTATTTCAATTGATTTTGTATTAATTAAATAAATCATTGGAGGACAAGGATTACTCTCCTATATAAAGAGAGTTCTCCCAAGCCTTTTGATCATCATAAAAAACACGCCATTATTGGAAGAAAATAGCTTAGAATTTTCGGCTATCTTTCTTCGGGTTTCGAGTTGGAATAATCTTCGGGATTATTCCGGTAGCATATCAAGGAGGTCCGGCGGCGGGAAACACCATCCACCTGGTGTTGCTGGGAGACACACGTTGGAAGGCTGTGGCTTCTCAACTTGCGTGGATACTACTTTTGTTCTTGGAGTTAAGCACCATAAAAAGGTAAAATCCAAACCCCCTTGTAGTTTGATCTTTAATTTATGTTCTTTGTTTCGTTTAGATCTAGATATGATGCATTCCGCTGCGTAATCGGGTTAATTTATGATTGATCCGACGATATTACATCTAACAGCCACCTCTCTGGCTTCTTCCAATTCATCTTTGGAATGCCTGAGTTCAGATTCCTGATCTGTCTAGATGTAAAGTTCTGACCTTAGGGAGGGAAGACCAATCTTGGCGGGAATGACTGCTTCACTTCCATAGGCTAAGGAAAAATGTGTTTCACCTGTAGCTGAGTTTGGCATGGTCCTGTAAGCCCAAATTATGTTGGGTAGGTGTTCTACCCGATTCTCTCATTCTTCCTCTAGTCTCTTTTTCAAGTCGATTTTGACCTGCCTGTTTGTTTGTTCAACCTGGCCGTTAGCCTGTGGATGACCAACAGAGGTAAAGTGCTAAGTGATGCCCAGCTCGGCACACCATGATTTGACTGTCTTGTCTTCAAACTGAGTTCCATTTGTTGGATGTAGTGCCCGAAAGACAATTGTTGCTTGTCCTTATGGGCAAGTGGGAGATTGTTGGAATAAGCACCTGAAAGACAATTTATTTAATTGTTTTTATAATTAATAAATGACAAATTTATTCTCATCTTATTACTTGCTTCGTGCTTGTAAAGAATACACTACTGAAAACCCCAAGTTGTATCATATGTAGCTATATAACTTAGTGTGTGTCACACATGAGGATTGAGTTTATGGTGATACACTTGATATATTAGTCCGTGGTGAACTTACTCAAAGTATGGGGTCTATTGATTAAACCACCATTAATGCGCCCAGAACACTTTATGGTGTGACCGTCTTATCCGGACCGTCGATATCAGCTTTCTTAGTCTGCTGATCATCGTGTTGTGGTGATGATTGTTGCTTAGCTGGTGGAGTTGTCTTTGCTGGCTCCTATGTCTGTAGAAAAATGTACTCAAGGTGATGTTATCATCAATTGCATCAGCTGTTTGCTCAATCTCTTTATCTTGTCCATCATCCTCATCATTAGGATCATCACCATCATCATCTTCATGATCATCACTATCATCATCTGATTCACCATTTTCTTCATCAGAAATCTGAGGCAAAAGCCTTTGCTGCATCTATCATGTCATAAAGTGAAGATTCATCAAGTACACCAACCAGGGTTGTGATCCCAAAAAACCAAAAAGCCAAGATTTTTCTTCAAACATGTGTTCTGAATTATGAAGCTGAAGTCTAGAATCACCCTCATTCTATTCGAGATATGCAGCAATTCTATCATCATTATCTCTTGCAGATATGGTTGATGGTTCTTTTGGAGTATCATCATCTCCATTATCTTCTTCAACCTTGTCATTTTTGGGTTGGTTGTCATTACCACTACCTTCTTCCTCTTGGTGTTCTGGTCTTCATCTGTTTCCTCTTCCTCTTCTTCGTCTACTAATTTTCAAAAATATTCCTTGTCTAGATTTCTTTGAACTTTTTGTTTCATTCTTTGGCCAGAGGTGTTTCTGCTTGGTTGTTTTCTCTTCCCACCTCCTGTTTTCTTTTGATGTTTGACGCAGGAAAACATGATTTTGGAGTCATGCAATTTGTGTAGTTTTATAATGGGTACTTTCAAGCATTGCATGAGATAGTGGAGTTGAATTCCATAAGACTTCTTTACCCAGAAGATCCCCCTTTTTGTCTTGCCTTCTCCTATTCCATTTTTAGCTACTGGTTATAGGTTCATGGTCCCTGGGTTGGCTCCTAACACGCGAGTGTTTTCTCGTTTTATGGAACCTCGAGAATAAATTAAATAGTTGGTCTATTTAATAAATATGCAATATTATTTATTTGGTAAATAATATGTAAAATAGAAAAGACATATCTATTAAAATAATGACTTAAAGGTGGCGCCCAATGTGAGAAAATTAGGAAAATAAATTTTCCTAGATTATGTCACATGTGTAATTAGTTAATTATTTATTTGTTAGATAATTAATTGAAAAGAGATAAGCGATTGATTTTTTGGGAATTATCACTTATTTTATGGCAAATATCTTTTCCTTATGGGAATAGGTAGTTGTGGTGTGAAAATGACAACTCTCTCTTGACTAGTTATTTTCCTATATAAAGAGAGATCCTCCAAGCACAAAACACACACAAAAATTTCGCCACTTTCAACTAAAAAGAAGAGAAAATTAGTTTATTGTTCTAGTCATTAAGAGAAGAAAAACCTATCAAATTCAATCTTCAAACCGGACACTGACAGAAAAAAAAAATAAGGATATAACTGCTAGGGCAATCACAATCCGGAATCAAATAGAAAGAATGACAAAAGATAAAAAAAAAAACACAAGAATATATATTAGTGCTAACAAAAGAATTTATAAAGATAAAGGGTTGGAATTTTCAAATTTTTTTTTGGAAATAATAAAACGGAGAAATGTTCGATTAATCCCGAAAATATATTTCTTTAATTCGAGGAGGTTCCACGGCGAGGATCGACGTCCACCAGTCGTTGCTAGGAGATACAATCGGGAAGACTACGGCTTCTCCCTCTCTATTGATTTATTATTCCTCTGCAATTAGGTAAATCTTCAACCTTCTCATAGTTATATAAATTATTTATGTGAATTAAAATCGTGGTAAAATTGCATGCGAATTTATTTGTAGCTTCCGTTGTGCATGATCGAGCGTCTCGATCGGTGCTGTGAATCAGATCTGACGATCCAATTATGGATTGGATCCGGATTCGGTTTCAGATATCCAAAGACCATTATGCGAGATAAGAGTCTTGGGTATACCATATCTGCGGACTATATTCTTCCAGAAGAACTTTTGAATGGCCTTGGCAGTGATGGTAGTTAGAGCTTCAGCTTCTACCCATTTAGTAAAATAGTCGACAGCCACAACAAGGAATCTGAAATTACCCGGAGCTCGGGGAAGTGGCCCGACCAGGTCTACACCCCATTGATAAAAAGGCCAAGGAGAGACTATAGGAACCATTGCTTGTGAAGGCTGATGAGATAGATTTTCATGCACCTGGCATAATTTGCACTTCAGGACGAGTTCGTTTGCATCACTTTGCATGGTGGGTCAGTAATACCCAAATAGACGACACTTTCTTGCTAGGGTCCGTGCACCCGCATGGTTTCTGCAAATACTGAGATGAATTTCTTTAAGGATATAATTCATTTCCTTCTTTGAAGCACATCTGTGCCAAGGGGATATAAAAGATCGTCGGTAAAGAACTTCATTAAATAAAGAATACCTACTCGCTAGAAGTTTCATCTTGCGAGCCAGAGATTTATCAGTCGGTAAGATGCCATGTTTCAGATAGGACACGATCGGATCCATCCATGTAGCTTGTTGAGTAACAGGTTGGATTTCGTTCTGGACGTAGCTTCGTTCTGTTAGCTGCTCCACCAGAACCCTTTTATTTGAGAAAAAGTTAGATGCTAACTTTGAAAGCGCGTCAGCTCATTTATTCTAAAAGATCGAGAGACCTGCTCGATCTGAGCTGACTTAAAATTCTTGAGCAAAGCTTGGGCCACAGACAAATACTTCTTCATTGGTTCTTCCTTTGCTTCATACTCGCCTTTAACATGATTAACTACCAGCTGAGACTCACTGAACACTTGTAAATTTGTTTCCCCTAGCTTGCTGGCTAGTCGGAGGCCGGTAATCAGGGCTTCATATTCTGCCTCATTATTCGTTGCTTGGAAGTTAAAGCGTAGGGCGTAGGGGAATTCTTCCCCTTTTGGACATATGAGCAGGAGTCCTGCCCCTGCCCTTGCCCCTTCTTTACTGGCTGCTCCGTCCACGTATAGCGTCCACAACTCCGTTTGTCCATCTGCTGTTCTTGCTCAATGTTCATTGCAATCCCTTCAACTATGAAATCTGCAAGGGCTTGGGCCTGAATCGTAGTTCGGGGTTGGAAGTCCAGGTCGTACTCTGCTAGCTCCACTATCCACTTTGCCAATCTTCCTGATGTATCAAGTCTAGGGGTGTAATCGAGCCGAGTCGAGTCAATACTCTCTAGGGCTCGAGCTCGAGCTCGACTAAAAAAGTTCGGGCTCAAAACTCGGCTTGAGCTCGATCGAGCCTTAAAAAGCAAGATCGAACTCGATTCGCTAAGTACTCGATATAGCTCGACTCGGCTCGTAAGCTCGATTATTTTCCTAGAATTCATTTAATTTTTAATGAAATATGGCAAGATCGAGCTCGACTCGTCTAATACTCGACTCAAATATATTTTTTTAATAATGAAAAATAATATTTTATAACAAATTTAATAATTTAGTTAATTAAATAATTATTTAATCAAGCTCGATTAAGCTCGCGAGCGACTTGATTAATATATTTTAAAACTCGAGCTCGGCTCGGTTAATTATTCAAGTAGCTCGACTCGAGCTCGAACTCGAAAAAAACCGAATCGAGATGATCTCTCTTGCGAGTCGAGTACGAGTAGCTCACGAGTAGCCCAACTCATTTACAACCCTAATCAGGTCGTGCCAAGATTTGTCGAAGTGGTTGATCCGTAACTACAGTTATCGGATGTGCTTGAAAGTATGGGGCCTTAGTTTTCTTGAAGCGTGTACTTAGGCCAGTGTGAGCTTCTCTGCATTAGTATATCTCACTTCTGATCCATGAAGAGCTTTACTAACATAAAAGATTTGCTTCTGGACATTCTCATTGTCCCTAATCCGGACCGTACTGACTGTTTTTTCACAAACCGCCAAGTATACCAACAAGGTTTCTCCTTCCTGAGGAGAGGTCAGGGTTGGTAGCTCAGCCAAGTATGACTTAAGATCGTCAAAGGCCTGTTGGCTTTCCTCGTTCCATTGGAATTGACTTGTTTTCCTCAAAACTTTGAAAAATGGTAAAGCACGTTGTGCTGACTTGGATAAGAATCTGTTCAGGGCGGCCATACGCCATGTTAGCCTCTGCACTTCCTTAACATTATTCGGGGGTGGCATCGTCTTCAATGCATCAATTTTGTCCAAATTTGCTCTAATTTCTTCTTTTGAGATCATATATCCTAGAAACTTACCCGATCTGACTCCAAACGTACACTTCTTGAGGTTGAGTTTCATTTGTGTCTGCCTTAGCATGTTGAACTCCTCCCTGACATCAAGTAAATACTGATAAAGAGACATGTTCTTAATTAAGAGGTTATCTACATACACCTCCATGCATCTTCCGATCTGGTTGCTGAAGATCTTGTTTACTGCTCTTTGATATGTAGCTCCGGCATTCTTAAGGACAAACGGCATAGTGATATAACAAAAGGTGCCCAACTCTGTTATAAATGAGGTCTTCTCTGCATCTTTAGGGTCCATGGTTATTTGATGGTACCCCTTGTAGGCATCTAGGAATGCAAATACTTCGAAACCAACAGTTGAGTCGACTAACTTGTCAATCTTTGGGAGCGGTGACAGGACCTTTTCTAATGCTAATATAATCCTTAACCGGCAGTGTACCGGGTCAAATCATAGTGCTAGTGTGGTGAGTCAGAGTGTCGAATCCTCAGGGAAAAATGTGGTAATTCTTTTAAGTGTGGTTAAACACCAAAGAGCTGTTATTAACTCGATCTAAACCGCAATTTTATCACACATATTACTACTATTCTACTTAACATAAAATAAATGCGTAATTTAAAAGTTATTCTAATATAATATATATAGATATATAAATATATATAAATGTACATAGATTGCAAAATATATATATATAGATATAAATATATAGATACCAATATATAGTTTATAATAATAGACAAATAGAACTAGCCAAAGTTTATATAATTGATTTATACGATCTTTTTCAGTAAACGGAATGTGCTCGATCTTTTCCTTTTATATTAGGTCCAATTGAGTAAATGAAACGGTGCACTCGATGTTAACAATTCCTCCTCACACGAAAGTATGAAATTGTCATATGTCAAATTGTCATCGATTCAATCTCCACAAGCGCCTCATGCTAATCTCGGTTAGTCAACGAGCAGTGCAGTACAAATCTACCCGGATAAAAGAGGTTATTCCGTTTGTCGAGACGGCCGATGTTATTCAAAAGGCTCCGGTTGTCGGCGGATCGATTTAACTTTCCGGTGTTAGTTTCAATTAAACCGTTGATTTTAACATTATTACGATCTTGAGGACAATTTTAATAAGATTTATCTTTCCCAAGACAAATCTGCCTCGGTAGGAAATAGGATTCCGTTGTCACGCTTTTCACGGGCCAATTTTACCCTCCGGTTTTCTATCTTTTATCTCATATCCTAACTTCTCTGGTCAGTTCATCGTTAGGTTATATGTTGCGATTCATCTTGGTTAATTACGTCAATCCGAATATTATCAATACGTTACAAAATAGAAAAGGATTCAATTAACTCAATTTTAGTAAATTTTACTTAGACAACATTCCTTTACCAAAAAGATCGAAATAAAATGATTACATAACTTTGGCTAGTTATTTAGACTTAGCTAAAAAACATTATAACAACTTAAAAAGATAAAAACAAACATAAATACTTTAGAAATTTTACCCGATTACAAATGCTGAATCAGAGTCGTATTCTTCCGGACATTACAACGACTTCAACAACACCGAATTTCCGCTAATTTCCCGAGCATTACAACGATACTACGATATTATTATTTTTGGCATAAGGCCTATTTACAAACTACTAAAATAAAATAAAAGATCTAGATAATATATATATAGGATATGGTATATATATATATTGGTACACCTCTCTGCTGCTGAACTGAGCTCCTTATATAGAAAAAAATCATTGAGCCGGACCGGACCGAGAGTAGGCCGGACTGGACCGGTATCATGATTGAATCCATCCCCCTTGATTAATCAAAGATGTATGCGGCGTAGGATTATATATATATTTATATATAATTATTAAAATTATAAAATTCATATCTCGAGTTCCCAATCTCCAAACAACATGATTCAAGATGCATTGGAAAGCTCGTTGAATGATCTACAACTTTCATGAAGGACTTTTCTTCATAAAATATCGTTTTGATGAGCCATTCGTTTGTCGAAGACATTTCTCGATTACCACTTAATCAAATCGATTAGCCACTTGACCACTTCGATTGACCACTTGACCACTTAAGCTCGTGACACTCTCTAAATCCTTCCAAAGATATAATTACACTTCACAATGTCGATTCTCGGGGTCTCGACTTATAAATCTGCAATAAAATACCACAAATACCCACGTAAATCTGACACGACACTCCGATTTACTAAAATCGGTACAAAACGATAACTTTTTACTATTATTACTAACTTTTATTACTAACTACGGTAAACTATAAAGATTAGCATTTCATACTATTTATATCATAATTTCATATATTTTATATAGAATTCGTTGATAAAACATAATAATATAACGTATATTTAATCATATAAAAGTAATACATCAACTACTCCCCACTTAGCTTTTGATCGTCCTCGAGCAAAAATAAGCGGTAATAAAAGATAATATAATTGATCAGATTATAATTTTTAATGTAATTTATATTGTCAATATTATAAATATATTACTTATTCTAATTTAAAATTATAAGAAGACAAAAAGTGTATATAACTTAAATAACTTAAACATCAAACATTATTTAGATGAAATTGTACATGTAATACTTAATAAGTATAAATAAAATATTAGAATTATTTTTAATCGCAACTATTATGAAATCCTGGAATCGGAAACTTAGTCAGGTAGTCGACAAAAATGGCTTATAAAGTTTATGCTCAAGATGTTGGTTAACCGGAAAAAAAGAAATCAAAAAGAGAAAGAGGCAAGTCGAACGTACCTACATCTTCATATTCTTGATCAAAAAACAATCTCGATTAATAGCATCTCTCTTTTTATTCCAACTATTTTTTCAGATTTTCTCTTTTTTTTTTTTTTCAATCAAGAACTAAAAGCGTGAGTGTGTGTAGAAAATCAAACTTACAAGTATTGCTTCATCAAGATTGATCGGAGTACTACTCTTTCGATCGAAAATTACAAGTCCGGTTTCCTTAAACTTGTAATCATTCTTGAGATCTTATGATTCAACTTTTTCTTTTTCATTTTATGCCTTCATTCCCAAAGAATAGGACATTTCGTGATAATACCCTAGTTTGGACTACTATCATCGAGCAATTGGGAGCTTTTAAACCTCATATAGTGATATAGGACATTTCGTGATAACACCCTCACTGCACTCAAATCATTGGTAGCTACAACCGATATGTTCTTTTTATTTTTTTATGTTGTCGATCACAGATATAGGAAGATACACGATATTTGATTAATTACATTGTAGATATGGTGCTTCGTTCTTGATTCTTTTATAGAATATTAACATATCCGAACTTATTACCAAAATCGACTATCTTGCAAGTGTCATGAGGTAAGATCGAATATACTAATACTTATCTAATTTTTCCAATCTCAAGCATATACAAAACTTAGCTTTTATGTCTTCGTCTCTTTTCATAAGAATGCATAAAACTTGCGAATTTTCAAGGAAATGTAGACCAAAATTAGCTAAAGGTTGGTTATTCCCGCTTAATCATAATGGCAATTTGAGTGAGGTCTTGATCACTCTAATCAAGTGAGTAGGGATAAAATTGGAAATTTATTTAGGTAGGCTTATTTGGCTATAGTTATATATTTTTGTGGTGCAAAAAAATCGTCATCCCTAGTCCAATTCCAAACTCATAATTCATTTTTGAAAAGAAAATTATTCTAAAAAATTTTACTTATAAATATCAACATACTTATATAATTTCATAAAAACAATATTTAATATTAATTACTTAATTATATAAACTTAAAATCTCATTAAAATCTAAATTAGACATAAAATATAATTATAATATATCTAATATACTTTACTTAATTAAAAACTTATTCTTCCAAATTATATCATTTTTTATTCATATTTATATTAACTACTTAATTTCTAATAAAAATTTGATAATTTTTATAATTTATAACTATTTTTTCGAAAATTTTAATGAATTTTCTAACCTAACTCTACTCCCCACTTACGAAGTGGCATCGTCCCGATGTTCAATGAGTAGTAAAAAGTAGGTTTGAAAATAAAATTAAAATTATATATTAACGTTATTATTTTACTTAACGTATACTAATATATTATAACAACTCAAACATATATATTAAACATGATAAAAACTATTACAAACTAAAAAAAAACATAAACTTATTACTACTAACTTAACTTAAGTTAACTTATTAAAAACTCAAACCATCATAAACTAACAACCAACAAACCATCTAAATTGTTGATTTAACAACCCGGTGTATCAACCGGTAACAAGCCAACTCTATTATCTCTGAGCGGAAAAATTTCATCCGTCTCAAGCTCTCCCACTCCATTCATTTGAACACACAATCTTGAAATCATTGACGATGAAGGCATAGGCTTCCCCCTACTACCTCTTGTTATTGCAAATTCCAAAACTGTCCTTTGAATTAAAATACCCCAATCTACAAATTCACCAAATGCCAAAGCATATAGCAGAAGCATTTCATTCTCGGCAAGGCTTGCAAAATCCCAGTGGGATATACTACAGAATTAATAAAATGCTTCCACGCCTTTAGGTGTGGAAGTAAATGCTGCGATAATAGACATATCGTGATTTGTGTCGAAAAGTGAAAACAGACATTGGAGAGACTCATGTACTTTATTCAAATGATTATATGGATTTTGTAGTTCCCATTTCATTTCAAAATGTTGCATCGTAACAGGCGGAATTTCAAAAAGTTGATTGATAATAGACGAAGAGAAGGGAACAACCACTCCTCTTACCGAGACAATTTGAGTTATTTCAATCATCGGTGTCGTCATTAAGGCAGAATAAAATTCTCGAACAATTGAGATATTTATTCTTCCTCTTGGCGCACTAACAAATTTCTTCCAACCGAATCCTCTAATAATAGTTTTACCCCATCGATCTATCTTATCGAAATTCAAACCTTTCTCCAACTGGATTGGAGAATTAGCAAAACGAGGGTGTAAAACTATATTATCGTTAGAAGCTTGAGACTCCGGAGCATCCGGTGTGTTAGGCTCATATGAATTAACAGATGGTGAGGATCGGTTTGACATTTAAAACAGATGAAAAATTTAAAACAGATGAAAGATAGAAAGTGAAAGGAATGGCAAAGTTTAATTCATGGCTGCCTTTCCTTTAATAGAAGTAAATAAAACATACGTGGCTGCATTAGACGAACTTTAGAATGACTCATCCCTCTTTTCTTCACGGCTCGGGCCGAGAATAGGCCGGACCGGTCCGGCCTCAATTATCTTTTCACCGAGTACAGAGGTAAAAGTCAATTCTGGTTTTGTTTCTTTACCTCACAAGTTGAACATTGAAATGTACTTTCAAAATATTTAATACGATACCGATAAAACGATTAAAATGTTGAAAATGATTCACTAATGATACAAAATTATTTTTGGGTTTTTATAGTTTATAAAAATTAAAACGATTTAGAATGAAAACCATATTTCGATAAAACGATTATAAAATGAAAATAAACGAAAACGAAAACAAACCAATATCTAAATGAAAATGTCGAATAAAACATGCAGTAAAAATGTTTAATCAAACATAGTCATGAAATTCAACCTTCTTCAAAATCTTCCTCAGGATCAACTTGAAAGCTTGAACTCGGAAACGACTGAGAAGCTGGCGGCTGAACTGTAGTCGTGGTCCTGACTGAACTATCAAGACCCATCGAACTCATGCCAGTAGTGATATGCGCAAACTCAGTGAATCCTCCCCAACTAGACATCGCGGGTCTCTGAATACCTGTCGAAAATACACCTGTACCACTCGATTGGCCTCCAAAAGGATATGACATTGGATGAAAGCTCGAAGGTGGTGGAATAGGTGCTACCCACTCTGGTAAGGTATATGGATCAGACTGACAAGGTGGATAGGCAGGATCATCAAAAGTAGGATTACGAAGCAACTGCTCGTTTCTCCTTAAACCTCTACGAATATCATCACACCACTGCCTATTACTTTCAGCATACAAAGCCATGTTGGCTTGACCACGTGCAACGTCTGATACTAAAGATTGGAACATATCATAAGTTATAGTGTTGGAGAAAGGAGTTTTTTGAGGCTGACTAGAAAAAGAAGGAAAGAAGAAGATGTGAAAACTGGTGGAGCTGGTTGAGTTTGACGTCTTCTGATCAAAGAGCTTATCGTACCATCCGGAAGCCTAGTCAAACTTGGTCCAATCAGAGGTGCATCTGCCAGAGCTAACTTGTCATTAGGCAGGAATTGTACTCCCACCCTACGACATAAATCTGAGATAAAACAAGGGAAGTACAGATGACTCCTTGGTCTGGCGATGACAATACTCTCGAAAACTCTTTTAAAAATTACCTTTCCAACATCCACTTTCACATCATTTACCATCGCCCAAGCGATACAAACATCTTCCTTTCCATAAGCAGTATGTTTACTCGAAGGATAGAGATTATGGCTAATAAACCTTTTAATCGCCCTTAAACCTCTAATACATTTCCCGTAGTTAAATCTATTTTCAACCCACACAGCGGTTGAATCAAAAGCATTCTGAGCTCTCAAGGCAGTCTGCTCAAATGTTGCAGGATCATCTAAATTCCAAACTACCCTGTAATCTTCATCATCCGGAAAAACTTCAACTCCCAATATTGCATTAATAACGGCAGGGTTAAAAGGAACATTTCTAGCTCTTAGGGGTACAGTTTGTGACTTAGTAAGCTCATCTTGTGACATAGTAGACAAAACCGAATAAAATTCAGCTACTAAAGTCATATTTATCTCCCCTTCTCTTCTGGCTGCTAGTTCTAACCACTGACGTCTCGTAAAAATATCCTTAACTTCATCACCTAAGTCATCAAGATCTAATCCTCTTTCAACCAAGACATCACATTTACTATAAATTCTTTGATACGCATTCTTAGCTTCTTGTGATGCTGTTCTATTGAAGCTTACGGCTTCTTCTTCAGGTGATAAAATTATTGTGCCTACTACCGGAGTTGAAATAGGAATGTTTGATTTACGCTTTTTAGAGATTCTTTTACTCGACTCAGCCATTCTACGATATTTGGTAAAGCCAATCAACAACAAAACAACAACAAAAACAACAAAAAATAAAAATGTCACAACACATTCAAAAATCAAAACAGTTGAAATTAATCTAAAAAATTATGAAAAATACGAAATTGATAACTAAATAAACTAAATAATACCTTATAATGTTGAAAACGTTGAAAAGTAGGCCGGAAAAGTTGTTAAGTCGCCGGAAAAGAATGAAGCTTGTTTTTTATCCTTTTTAATTTTTTCAACTTTTGTGGAAGAAAAGAGATGAATGTAGGAAGAAATCAAGTAGTGGTGTAGTGTGAGATGAAATATTATGGAAGATTTGAAAAAAAATTGAGTGGTGGGGTTTTGGGTGTGGGGTGCGGCGGCAATATTAGGGAAGAAGAAGATGCAGAAGAAAAAAGGGGTCCCCGTTTTTTTTTTATGCTTTTAGACACCGGATCGGTCCGGGTTAAGGCCGGATCGGTCCGTGCCCAATTTTTTACTTTTTCCGAATGTTTTACTTTTTATGATTTTTATTTAAAAACTTATTAAAATTCATATAAAACTTAATTAAACTTTGATTAAAATCTTAAAAATAATTTTATAACAACTTTTAAAAATAATATCTTTATAAAAATAAAAAAAAAATTATAAAACTTTTATAAAACTCCTCAAATTTCATAAAGATCCAATTTTATAAAAATTTTAGAAGTTATGCGAAAATTTTATAAAATAAAATATAAGAAAAGACTCGAAACTTAAGGGGTTCCTGATTCTTCGATTTCTAAATCTTCCAGGGTTCTGATGTAACGTTCAATCAACCTAACTCCTAAAAATGAAGCATTTTGAATTATCTCTCGAATTCCATCGGATTTTCGGATAACCACCTAATCGTTCCTTCCTAACAATATTCAAACACTCATCCCAGGATTTGGTTGTGTTTTTCCCACAATCCAATATGTTCACTTTTTCCACAGATTCGCATCTCATGTAAATTTTGCCTTTTTTTTATTGCACTTCTTGATGTTCCATTACAAACTTCTTTCAATCTAATCTCTCTCAACAATTTCTTGTTTTGTTCAAAACTAAAAACTTCTATAGCAAACACGACATCTTTATCAAGGCCTAATTTCAAAAGTAAAACAAAAACTCCTAATCTATCTAAAAAAGCATCCAGGTTCTTTTTTACGTCTATCCGGTAAAAGGCGAAAAGAGTTTAAACATAAATAAAAACACGAAAGTAGAGTAAAGATAGATAGCACCGGTATTCGGTGATTTCGGTTCTCTGCTTTTTCGGTTTTCGTTTTACCTTTTTCAATTTGTCGGGGATCAATCGGTAGCATTACTTCTTCTTTCGGTGTGATTCCTTCTCCTCCACAAATAACTTTACTCTATGGCCATTGGCTATAAAAGTCGATTTCCATCGATTAGTTCAACGACTCAGGATTTGTAAACCCGTGTTATTTTAAATGGACTGTCCCATCTTGATTTAAGCTTACACGAAACAACTTTAAACGTGAATTGTACAAGAGCACTCGATCACCTACATGGAACTCACGTTTAAAGATTCTCTTATCGTGGAAAGATTTTGTGCGTTCTTGTAGATTCGAGCATTTTCATAAGAATCGAGGCGAAATTCTTCTAGTTACATTAATTGAAGCAATCTATGATCACCGGCGGCCCGTAGGATCGAAATTAAAATCTAATAGCCCGTAAGGCTCGGTGTTCTAACTCAACCTGGAGATGACAAGACTTACCAAAGACTAGCTTATAGGAGAACAACCAATTGGTGTTTTAAAAGTTGTTCTCAGACGCCCATAATGCATCATCTAATTTAATCGCCTTGATTTTTACGATTTGATTCCACTGTTTTCTCCACGATTCTTTTGATTTCTCTTTGACACCTCTACACCGTCCACTAGTTTGCGGATGATAGGCGTTCTAATTTATGCGTTACACCATATTTTTCAACTATTTTAGTAAATGGTCTATTACAAAAGTGTGACCTCTATCACTAATGATAGCCCTCGAATGCCATATCTGGTAAATATATTCTTTTAAGAAATCGTATGACAACTTTGGTATCATTAGTGGGAAGAGCTTCACTTTCTACCCATTTCAAACATAATCTACCATTACAAGAATAAATCTTTTTCCAAAAGATATAGGAAAGGTCCCATGAAATCTATACCCCAAACATCAAATAACTCACATTCTAAAATAGGTTGCATAGGCATTTCATGTTTTTTAGATATATTTCCCCATTTTTGACAAGACTCACAAGATTTAACATACTTATAAGCATCTCTATATAGTGTAGGCCAATAAAAACCACATTATAAAACTTTAAAAGCAGTTTTCCAACCTCCATGATGACCTCCTGCCTCACGATCATGACAAAATGATAAAACACTTAAAATTTCATTATCAGGCACACATTTTCTGATTATCCTATCCGAACATTTACGAAAAAGGTCCGTTCCTCCCAAGAATAAAATTTTAAGTCATAAAAGAACTTCTTTTACATTTGCCAAGTCCAATGAGACGGAATATAATCACAGTTAAGTAATTAATGATATCTCCAAACCAAGGTGACATTTCCTTAGAAGGAATTCTATTCTTTAATAAGCTGCATGGTTGAAGGAGTATCTATTCTAAATGATTGTTCATCGTGAAATGAATCTTTAATTTCATTTCCTATTTCTTCATTATTTTCCATTCTACTTAGATGATCTCTACTACATTCTCACTTCCTTTTTATCTTTAATTTCAATATCGAATTCTCAAGTAAGAGAATCCATCTAAGAAGACGAGGTTTAGCATCTTTCTTACTCAAGAAATACTTGATCTTTGAATGGTCTCAGTATAAATTATTACCTTAGAACCAACAATATACGATCTAAACTTATCTAAGGCAAAAATCACAGCCAACAGTTCTTTTTCTGTAGTTGCATAATTTAGTTGAGAAGTGTTTAATGTGTGAGATGCATAGTAAATAGCTTTGAGAATTTTGTTATATCTTTGACCTAAAACAGCTCCTACAAACTAAATCACTTGCATCACACATAATCTCAAACGGCAAACTCAATCGGTGCTACCAAAGATCAGTGCGATAATTAATCTCGCTTTTAGGTGCGAAAGCTTCCATACATTTACTATCAAAGTTAAAAGGTACTTCCTTTTCAAGTAAATGACTTAGAGGCTTTGCTATTTTTGAAAAATCTGCAATGAATCTTCTATAAAATCCTGCATGTCCAAGAAATCCTCTTAGAGTTCTTAAATTAACTCGGTGGAGGTAACTTTTCAATTACTTGACTTTAGCTTTATCAACTTCAATACCTTCTTCAGAGATTCTATGACTAAAACAATTCCTTCCGATACCATTAGATGACATTTTTCCCGATTTAGTACTAGATTGGTATCTTCACAATTGTAACACTCGTTCTAAGTGTAACAAACAAACATCAAATGAATCTCCGTAAACACTAAAGTCATCCATGAAAATTTCTAAGAATTTCTCAACCATATCAAGAAATATAGCCATCATACACCTTTGAAACGTAGTGGTGCATTACATAAACCAAACGGCATTCTTTTATAAGCAAAAGTTCCATAAGGACAAGTGAAAGTAGTTTTTCTCTATCTCCTGCTTTGCAATGAATATCTCAGAAAATATCACGAATAACCATTTAAGAAACAAGAATACTTATGTCCACTTAAACGTTCCAACATCCGAAATATGAATGGAAGTGGATGATGATCTTTCTTAGTATGATCATTTAGTTTCCTAAAATCAATGCACATTCGATAACCTGTAATCTCCCTTGTCGGAATCCATTCATTATTTTCATTCTCTTTCACTGTGAAACCTCCTTTCTTTGGTACAACTTGAGTTGGACTTACCCATTCACTATCCGATATGGGAAAAATTATCCCCATTTCTAATAGCTTAATAACCTCTTTCTTAACAATTAACTGCAAATTTGGGTTGAGGCGGCGTTGCGGTTGAATACAAGGTTTAGCATCTTCCTTCAGAATTATCTTATGAACGCAAATCTCAGGGCTAATACCTCGAATATCGACAACTGTCCATCCAAAAGCTTTCTTATGATTTTTCAACATTCTAAGTAATTGATCTTCTTGTTGCTCAGTTAAAGATGATGAAATAATAACCGGTAATAGATTATTAGTTTCAAGAAAAAGCATACTTCAGATTTAAAGGTAACGGTTTCAATTCCAGATTCTTAGGTGGATCTTCCAGTGATGGTTTAAGAACTGGTCCTTCTAGTTCTAATTCTAAATACTTATGCCATGATGGTTTAAAAGTAAAACTTCCTTTATCTAGAAAAAAGGTTATCTCTTTCATTTCGGTGTCTTTCTCATCTTCCTTATAGATAGACAGAGTTAAGCATTCTTCCAATCTGTCTTTAAAAGTTGGTAACTGAATATCATAGACAGAATGAATATCTTCTATAAAAGAACATGATTCTGGTGATTTGTATGGATGTTCCATAGCTTTGAAAATATTGAAAGCAACTTCATCTTCATTGACTCTCAGAATTAACTCTCCTTTCTGGACATCTATTAATGTTCTTCCCAGTAGCTAGAAATGGTCGACCTAAGATAAGTGGCGCCTGAATATCCTTCTTCCATTTCCATAACTACAAAGTCTACTTGGAAAATAGAACTTGTCTACTTTAACCAATACGTCCTCAATAATTCCTTTAGGGTATTTAATCGATCTATCTCGCCATCTGCAGAGTCATTTCGATCTTAAGTAAGCTTTCCTATGCCTAGCTTTCTATAATCCTCATAAGACATGAGATTTATACTAGCTCCAAGATCACATAAGACCTTCTTAAACAAATCCTCCAATTTCACATGGAATGGTAAAACTTCCAGATCTTTCATTTAGGTGGTAACTTATCTTTATAAAACTCATAAAACATTCTTCATTTAGGCATATATTCTCATATTCCTCTAATTTTTTCTTGTTTGACAGAATATCTTTCAGAAACTTTCCATAAGCAGGCATACTAATTAGAGCTTCGATAACAGGGATATTAACATGAATATGACGAAAAGTATCAAGGAAACGAGCATACTTCTGATCAGTTTTAATCTTTTTAATTTGATCTTTAGGTGGGTAAGGTAAAGATTCTAAATCTATAACCTTCGATCCCAAAGTCATTTTCTCTTTTCCTTTCTCCTTAAACTTTTGAGTATTGTTTGATCGCCAAGTATCATGATCTTGAGTTTTTTCTTTTAAAACATTCCCTGAATCAATCTCTACTTCAGATTCCTTCAGTTCTTCTTGTTTTTCATCATTGTTTTCATTATCTTCTATTCTAACATGTTCCTTGAATAAACTCCTTAAATCTTTATCCATGGGATTTTTCAAAATCCTAGGGATTTTTACCCATTTCTCACCTTCATTCTCAGGTTCCAAACTTCTATTCCTTTTCAAGAAATTCTCTATAATTTCTTCTTCCTCATCAGTGAATTCAAGTTCATTTTTAGTTTCATCATTCTTTCCATCTAAATCATCTTCTAATTCATTATTTCCGAAGTTTTCTACTCCATTATTACCACAGAGTTTTCTACTTCTCGTAACTACAACATTTACCTCTCTTGGGTTTCTTTCGGTGATTGCTTGGTAATCCTCCGGAGGTCTCTTTGTTATTACGTTCACCTTCCCTACTCAAATGATCTTCCATATTCCTTAATGAGGCTTCTATCGTTCTCATTCCGGTATCATGTCCACTCATAGATGTTTTCATTGAACTCAGATCCTTAGTGACCGAACCTATAGAAGTCATCATTGTTTCCATATTCTTAGCTTGAGTAGATACTACACCCATCATATTTTCCATTAGTTTTTCCCATTTTTCAACTCCTTCTGCAGTTGAGTTGAACTCGAGTTCTTGGTATACTTTGAGTGGTATGTTGAGGATAGGATCTAGGTAATGATTGTAAATTCGATTAGATGTATTTTCTTGATAAACTTGATTATTATTCATATTCTTATATCTTTGAATCGGATATGGCGGTTGTCCTTGCTTACTAGGGTTTTCACACCATCGAAAAGTAGGGTGATCTCTTCAATAGCATTAAACGAGTTTGAATATGCATTGTTCAAATTCTATCTTTCTTTGAAGAAAACTCACCTCCTCTCTTGAATATCCTGTTGGTTCTTCAATCCCTAATGGCATATTATCCTGATTTGAGTATTCATTGGTGTACTATTTTCTAACTTTGGTTTTGTTCGATCAGAGGCCATCAAATTTCCTACTCAAATTTTATAAATATGCTAGAACTTCCGTATTAGATGTACATTCTCCTGCCAAAGCTACTTTTCTCGGTGCTAGAACCAGATTTCCACATTCTGTTATTTTTGGAAATCTTTTCTATAGCATCGTAAACTATTTGAGCTTCACTCATCATTAAAGAACCACCACATGCATGATCTACATCTGCACGTGAATCTTTTCTTAATTTACGACAGAAGAGTTGAATTTGCATATCTAAGGAATAACCATGGTCGGGACAAGCTCTTAACAATTTTTAAATCTTTCCCAAGCATTCCCAAGCGCTTTCTTGGATCCCTGTCTAAAGTTAGCAACCTCGACTTTTAATTCCAAATTTCATCACGAGTGAAATATTGTTTCAAAAATTCGGTTTGAATATCCTCCCAACTAGTAAGTGAATGATGTGGAAGAGACATAAACCAATCTCGGCTCTCGTCCTTTTTAAAGAAAAAGGAAACATAGTCATCCTCGTTAGTTCCTTATGAGCACCTTTGACATTTGGTCAGTATTGCACGATTCTTCAAAAAGATAGAGATGATGATGTGGATCTTCATCATCCTCTCCTAGGAATTGGGCTCTTGCGTCAATTAAACCAAAAAGATGAGATTTAATTTCGAAATTATTCGCTCCTTCATTGGGTAAAAGTATGGGATTATTAGTATGGTTTCTTCTTACGGTTTGATCACAGATAGGTCTCGGGTTTGGTGGGTTATTACGATTATTCTGGTTCCGATCTTGATTATTTCTATTATTATGATTTTGATTATTATTAGGGTTAACAGGGTTTTGTCCATGCCTTGGAGCATGATCTAGCCTTTGTTCATTTGTTTCATCACTAGTTTCAGCCATTTCTTTATTTCTGTTTGAAGATGATTCTTGGTCAGGATTTCCCTGACTAGTATGACCACGTTTACTCTCTACTCTTAACTGCCTTTCGTAAGTGTTTATGTCAGGCTTATAAGGAGTGAGTGGGGCCTTACCACTTCTGGTCATCAACTAACGAAAATAGAAAAATGCTCGAGTTTTATAGAAGAAGAAAATTGGTACTAAAAGAAAGTAGATACCAACGAAAAATAAAATAGAAATGAGATAAGAAAAAGTGTTGATTTATTCTCGAGAATTTTGAGCTAATACAAGTAGTAACCATAGACACAAAGAAAGAAATTAGCGACGTGTGTTCCCCGGCAACGGCGCCAGAAAGCTGACAGGACCTTTTCTAATGCTAATATAATCCTTAACCGGCAGTGTACCGGGTCAAATCATAGTGCTAGTGTGGTGAGTCAGAGTGTCGAATCCTCAGGGAAAAACGTGGTAATTCTTTTAAGTGTGGTTAAACACCAAAGAGCTATTATTAACTCGATCTAAACCGCAATTTTATCACACAGATTACTACTATTCTACTTAACATAAAATAAATGCGTAATTTAAAAGTTATTCTAATATAATATATATAGATATATAAATATATATAAATGTACATGGATTGCAAAATATATATATATATATATATATATATATATATATATATATATAAATATATAGATACCAATATATAGTTTATAATAATAGACAAATAGAACTAGCCAAAGTTTATATAATTGATTTATACGATCTTTTTTAGTAAACGGAATGTGCTCGATCTTTTCCTTTTATATTAGGTCCAATTGAGTAAATGAAACGGTGCACTCACGAGGTTAACAATTCATCCTCACACGAAGCGTATGAAATTGTCATATGTCAAATTGTCATCGATTCAATCTCCACAACCGCCTCATGCTAATCTCGGTTAGTGCGAGCAGTACAGTACAAATCTACCCCGGATAAAAGAGGTTATTCCGTTTGTCGAGGCGGCCGATGTTATTCAAAAGGCTCCGGTTGTCGGCGGATCGATTTAACTTTCCGGTGTTAGTTTCAATTAAACCGTTGATTTTAACATTATTACGATCTTGAGCACAATTTTAATAAGATTTATCTTTCCCAAGACAAATCGCCCCGGGTAGGAAATAGGATTCCGTTGTCACGCTTTACGCGACGGCCAATTTTACCTCCGGTTTTTCTATCTTTTATCTCATATCCTAACTTCTCTCGGTCGGTTCATCGTTAGGTTATATGTTGCGATTCATCTTGGTTAATTACGCTAATCCGAATATTATCAATACGTTACAAAATAGAAAAAGATTCAATTAACTCAATTTTAGTAAATTTTACTTAGACTGTTCTTTTACCAAAAAGATCGAAATAAAATGATTACATAACTTTGGCTAGTTATTTAGACTTAGCTAAAAAACATTATAACAACTTAAAAAGATAAAAACAAACATAAATACTTTAGAAATTTTACCCGATTACA
Organism: Gentiana macrophylla; assembly: GCA_026214975.1. Taxonomy (NCBI): domain Eukaryota; kingdom Viridiplantae; phylum Streptophyta; class Magnoliopsida; order Gentianales; family Gentianaceae; genus Gentiana; species Gentiana macrophylla. Next base: position 121,852,309 of record CM047811.1, on the reverse strand, counting down.
AATGCTGAATCAGAGTCGTATTCTTCCGGACATTACAACGACTTCAACAACACCGAACTTCCAATAATTTCCCGATCATTACAACGATACTACGATATTATTTTTTTTGGCATAAGGCCTATTTACAAACTACTAAAATAAAATAAAAGATCTAGATAATATATATATAGGATATGGTATATATATATATTGGTACACCTCTCTGCTGCTGAACTGAGCTCCTTATATAGAAAAAAATCATTGAGCCGGACCGGACCGAGAGTAGGCCGGACTGGGCCGGTATCATGATTGAATTCATCCCCCTTGATTAATCAGCATGTGCAGCGTAGGATTATATATATATTTATATATAATTATTAAACTTATAAAATTCATATCTCGAGTTCCCGATCTCCAAACAACATGATTCAAGATGCATTGGAAAGCTCGTTGAATGATCTACAACTTTCATGAAGGACTCTTCTTCAGAAAATGTCGTTTTGATGAGCCATTCGTTTGTCGAAGACATTTATCGATTACCACTTAATCAAATCGATTAGCCACTTGACCACTTCGATTGACCACTTGACCACTTAAGCTCGTGACACTCTCTAAATCCTTCCAAAGATATAATTACACTTCACAATGTCGATTCTCGGGGTCTCGGCTTATAAATCTGCAATAAAATACCACAAATACCCACGTAAATCTGACACGACACTCCGATTTACTAAAATCGGTACAAAACGATAACTTTTTACTATTATTACTAACTTTTATTACTAACTACGGTAAACTATAAAGATTAACATTTCATACTATTTATATCATAATTTCATATATTTTATATAGAATTCGTTGATAAAACATAATAATATAACGTATATTTAATCATATAAAAGTAATACATCAAGCGGATAACAGTCTTTTGGACAAGCCTTGTTCAGGTCGGTGAAGTCCACGCACATCCGCCAGCTTCCATCCGACTTCTTCACTAGAACTAGGTTAGCTAGCCAGTCTGGGTAAACTACTTCCTTTATGATGTTATCCGGGAGCAGCTTTTGTAACTCCTTCCTTATTTCCTCCATTCTTTCTTTAGCGAAATGCCTTTTCTTTTGCCAAATAGGTTTTCTGTTCGGGTCAACGTTGAGCTGATGTAACACCAGGTCGGGAGATAGACCTGGCATGTCCTCTATTTTCCATGCAAAAACATCTCTGAATTATTTTAGCACCTTGACAAGTGCTTCTTTATGCTGCTCTGGGATCCATGACCCTACGTTAACAACTAGATCCTTATGTTCTTCCCATAGACTGATCGCTTCAATTTTATCCTCCGAGGACCAACTTCTGCATCTTCTGGTAACAATTCTTCTACTGAAACCTGCTGTACCATTATTTTTCTATTGACAGTGGCCGTGTAACAACTCCCGGATGTCTCCATGTCACCTCTGATTTCCACTGCACCTTCGAAAGTTGGAAATTTCATACTGATATGAGCTGAGGAGATCACTGCCCGGAGGTCGATCAGTGCAGGTCTTCCCATGATGACATTATAGGCCAATGGTGCCTTTACAACCACATAACTGACCATAAGGGTCCTGCCCCTTGGTTCCTTCCCGAACGTGGTGGGTAATCAAACCAAACCTCTGGATGAACTGGTGGACCAGCAAATCCAAACAGTGGAGCTGATACTGGTGTCAGCTCAGTGTCTTGTAACTTCATAGGCTGGAAGACGTTGTAATATAATACATTGACCGCACTTTCGGTATCAACGCAGATACGCCTTACCATATGTTTATTTATCATAGCTTCAATAACTAATCCTTCATTATTAGTCAGTAAAGGTAAGGAATCCCTAGGCCCATAAGTTACCTCTGCAGAGAGTCTTTGTCTTTTACTTGAATCAGAGGGGGCAGCAGATCTGCCACTGAGTATCTCTTCAGTTCGGGCGTTGTTGCTCGGACCTCCTAAGATCGTGTTAATGGTATTGACAGGCCGATTGTCCATCCACCCCTCAGGGTCGGGTGACGGATCCCTTCTGCGTCGTTGCTCATCCCGATGGTCATGGTCCTGGTTATAACCTCTTCTTCTAAACACTCTTCGCCCTCTGGGTTCTGGGTTTTGAGATCGATCGATGACCTCATCCAGTTTTCCTTCTATTACCGCAGCGTCTATGTCCCTTTGCAGATCCCGGCACTATTCGGAATCTTGCCCGATGTCTTGGTGATACTTACAGTACTTCATCTGATCTCTCTTCTCACGAGGACCCCTCAGGGGAGGCGGAACACGGGCTATACCTTTCCTCTGCATTATCACGAGGACCTGCTCATGTAACCGGTTTAAAAGGATAAAGTCCCTCTCATGTAAGGCGCATTTTCTTCCAAGTCGGTCAGATACAGGTGCTGCTACTCGATCCCATACTGACTTGCGCTTCTTGTCAGATCTGTCTTCTGCTTTGTCTTTTTTGGAGCTTTCTGAATCTCTTTTCAACCTGTTGGCTTCTTCTCCTTGAAAATGCTTATAAGCATGTTCCATACACTCCTCCATAGTCCTGGGGAGTCTGCTATTTAACTTACCATACAACCGACCTTCTCACAGACCTGCCACAAAAGAGGAGATTGGGAGATGCTCATCTGCGTTCCGGACCTGCCTTGATTCTTCATTAAATCTCTTCAAGTATTTCAATACAGTATCTTCCTTTTTTTGCTTGATAGTGAGGAGGTATGTAGCGTTCCTTTGGAATGGCTTGGCCGTGACAAAAGATTGCAGGAACTTCTTAGCTAGGGTCTCAATGTTGGAGATCGATTGAGGGGGCAGCTTCCTGAACCACTCACGAGCCCTGCCTGTGAGTAGAGCCGGAAAGTCTTTGCACTTCATCTCTTCCGGAACACAATCCATATTCATGTGTGTCAGGTACTGGAAGAGATGATCTTGAGGATCCTTAGTGCCGTCATACGGTTCAAGTTTTGGTATTTTAAACTTTTCTAGTCGTGGGAAACTTAATATCTGCTCTGAGAATGGTGACTCGAACGAGAGATCGCCCGACTTCGACCTAGTATCCCATTGAGCTCTGCTCGGGCTGCCTCCTGGGCTTGAGTATTTATCTGCTTTCTTCATACATTATAGGTGGAGTATAAGGTGTCTCATTTATCATCCTTTTGCAATGGATTGGGTTCGGGAAGGGTTTCTTCTCGCCCCTTGAGTGCTAAACCTAGCAAATTTTTGAAAGCAGGCATGTCCAAGTTCCTCAAAGCTTTCAATAGAGCTTCATGAGCCGGATCAGCAAGCACTTCTTCCTCCTGTTGTTGATGTTGGCTGGTGGTTGTGTTTGGATTTTTCTCCCCACCACCTGTCTGGCCAGCAGTTGTTGCTGTTGGATCAGTTTCCTGGATCAACAGATTTTTAGCCTGGGTCTTTTTTTTCTGTATTCTTCGGAGGTGCCATTGCTTCTTTTTGATGAAACTGTCGATAAGAGGCCCTCCTTCTAGCGCTAATTGACGATGCTGGATATCTTCTATTCAGTAATCCGGGCCTAACTAACTCCTATGACAGTTGAATCAAAAGAAAGAACGATGGGGGTGGTTATTTTTGGTATTTTAGACTGAGCCTGAGAGTTATTCCTCTCAGGTTGCCTACGTATCCAATGTGTGTAATTGGAATCAAGTCCTTCTTAGTTCCTTAGGATCCGTTTGGTTTCGGACTGACTGGATCCATTTGGATCCAAGAAAGAGAAAGAATTATAAAATATAGTGAAGTAATGATGATAAAGTTGAAAAGTTGTATTGAAATTTGTGTAGTTAAAGTAATGATTGTTGATTTGAAATATTATATTGAAAAAGTAATGGTTAAATAGTGTAATGAGTGTATAAAGTGATGGATTAATATTATTTTATTTGTTGATGTTGATTGATTGATGAAAGAATTTATAATAAAATAATAGAATTAATAAAATAATAATAAATAAATTAGTGGGGTGAATAAAATATTGGTTTGGGATCCAAATGGATCAACCTAGTCCCAAACCAAACAAGGGCTTAGGGATTGTTTATATAGGGGGCGTCTCGCCCAATTTCTTGTCCTAGAAGTATTAGGATTTATTTCTTAACCCCTAAGGATTATCTTATGTAAATCCCTTTAATTTAGGGATAATTATAACTATGTTTGTCATTATTACTGTGGATTCTTTCCGTGTTTATCCTATAATTTAGGCACAAGTTTAGATATCGGATAAGGAAAGCTCTATCCGACCTGCGTTGAGCTCCTCAAGTCATCTCGACCTGATTTGTATTACCTGACCTCGGCTAGAGCTGAACCGACCTATGGTGGTCTAGCTAAGAAGGACAGGTAGACCTCCCACCTGGGGTTTAGGCCTTCTCTGCTTATTGATATGGGCCCCTGGCCTTTATATTTATTGTTCTTCTCTCTCTCTTCATTTATAGTGCAGCCATTCTCTAGACTCCACGTAGCGAGGGCTAATCCGATCTTTGTCACAACGCATGAGTCACTTAAAACACGACAAACGGTTTTTTTGATTGTTTTTTCTTTTAATATTTAAATTAAAGGAAGGAATCAAAGCATTACTTACTTGTTGCTAAAGCCTCTTTTTTGGTAACACCACATGCAGCTTCTGTGGGTGATCCTAATCGGATTGGTATTTGCACTTATCATCCAATCACTGGCTGCTAATCTTGGTGTTTCCACCGGTAACCACCCCATATTAATTACTACTCCTTTTTTTCATCTTATTAATTATTTGTTTCTCTCTCTACAGGATTATTTAAAGCCAATGATGTTGCTTATGACTATAATAATAAAATAAAAATAATAATGCTGATGGATGCAGGTAGACATTTATCAGAAGTATGTAAGGCAGAGTATCCGAGTTTTGTGAAATATTGCCTGTGGTTACTAGCTGAGGTTGCTGTCATTGCTGCTGACATACCTGAAGGTAATACTAATAATAAACTATTTACAGCATATTCGATCTACAGATTATTGCTGAAATGAGAAAAGCCACACAACACATGCATGATATATATATATGGTTTTTTAATAATAATAAAAACAATTGTAAGGGAAGAATAGTTACTTCATCATTTCATTTGAGAAGTGACCCGACGTGAGTGACACACCACACAGTGTAACTGATGATTTCAATGACCAGAGGAGGATAAATAAAATGTCATTATCAGGGAAGACCTTTACCTATATTTAATTAATACTATATATGTTTTTGGTTTTTGTTTTTGTGGGGGCCGGGGTACAGTAATTGGAACAGCATTTGCTCTGAAGATATTGTTGCACATCCCAGTATGGGTTGGAGTACTTTGCACAGGGATGAGTACACTCCTACTCATTGGCCTCCAGAGATATGGGGTTAGTCGCTCTCTTTATTTCTGTTTTCATTCCATACAACTTTCCTTCCTGCTACGTAATTAATGACTGTTGTAAGTACTTATGAACCCCATACGGCCATATAAAATCTGATAAATAATGTGGGTGGGGTGGGGTGGGGTGGGGTGCAGGTAAGGAAGCTAGAATTGGTGGTGGCACTTCTTGTATTCCTAATGGCAGGTTGCTTCTTTGGAGAGATGAGTTATGTTAAGCCACCTGCTAAACAAGTTATTGAGGGTATCTTTGTCCCCAAACTTAATGGCAATAGCGCCGTCGCTGATGCCATTGCCTTATTAGGTGCCCTTATCATGCCGTGAGTCGTTTTCTTTCTCTTTCTTTCTTTCTTTCTTTCTTTCTTTCTTTCCACTAAATAATTAATCATCCATCCATCAAAGCTATAGCTTGCTTTCTTATTACTATTAATCCAGGATTGATTATCGGTTACTGATCGATCACTAGTGTAAAATAATGATACCTCGATCCTTTATTGACTAAAATAAAAACGACAACCTAGGCCCTAGCTAGCTTCATTCATACTAATGTAATACTAATGTAATGCTTGTTGTTATATACTGCATGCACTGCAGCCATAACTTGTACCTTCATTCAGCACTGGTTCTTTCACGAAAGATACCAAATTCAGTTCGTGGAATTAATGTAAGCACCGCCTATTACTGTACTACTAGCTATTATTATCCAAACATTTCCTGCAATTCTTTTACACACACACACTGACACACATCACAACACAAGAAAAAGAAAAAGAAAACAACCGCCAGATGTTACTTATTTTGTTACCTGGTGGATGATGAGAATTTGTTATCTTCAGGCTGCTTGCAGATATTTCTTGATAGAGAGCGGATTTGCATTGTTTGTGGCATTTTTGATAAATGTTGCCATGGTTTCTGTATCCGGCACTGTTTGCTCTGCCGACAACCTTTCTCCAGAGGATGCTGATAGATGCAGCAATTTTACACTTGACTCTGCCTCTTTCCTTCTCAAGGTCTTTCTTTTTATTCTTTTCTTTTCCTTTCCTTTCCTTGTCAACAACACAACAAATTTTTTGCATAACAACAAGCACTAATTGCTACTTACGGATGATGATATTTTACTATAAAAATAAAAAAAATAAAAAAAAATGATCGATGATGACAGAATGTTCTGGGAGGATCAAGCTCAACAATTTATGCACTTGCTTTGCTAGCCTCTGGACAAAGCTCTACCATTACAGGCACTTATGCTGGACAGTTTGTCATGCAGGTTAACTTATTAAATACTATCAATGACCAACTACATATACCTCACATGCATTAAGTGTCGTGGATCACTATACTTTTGCTAAGAGATGGCTATAACTTATTATTATACAGGGTTTTTTGGATATCAAGATGAGGACTTGGGCTAGAAACTTGCTGACCAGGAGCATTGCTATCACACCGAGCCTTATTGTCTCTATTATAGGTGGATCTTCGGGTGCAGGACGACTTATTATTATTGCTTCGGTTAGTTAACTTGTTACAAAATGATAGTTATTCTTCAATAAGAAATCATCTATGTTATGTACTTATGTTATGTGTTTGTTTGTGGATTTCAGATGATATTGTCATTTGAGTTACCATTTGCACTTATCCCTCTGCTCAAGTTCAGTAGCAGCACTGCAAAGATGGGACCTCACAAGAACTCCATATATGTAAGTTGAGACCACAAGAGACGACAACTTTTTACTAGGTTTCTCAACTCTTTGAATGAATGAATTAATGAATGTGTGAAGCAACTAATAGCATGGCACTTGTTGTTAATTAATAAATTAATTAAATCAGATCATAGTGGTATCTTGGATACTGGGGCTTGGAATCATAGGCATCAATATCTATTTCTTGACCACATCATTTGTTGGGTGGCTGATTGACAACAAGTTAGCAACAGTAGCAAAAGTGTTTGTTGGGATCGCGGTGTTTCCATTGATGGCACTATACATCATATCAGTGATCTACCTTATGTTCAGGAAAGACAGAGTGGATACCTACATTCAGGTGCAAGCCAAACAGGACACCATAGCCATGGAAAGTGGGGTTGCTCAAAATGAAGAGCAAGTCCCACATCGACAAGATCTTGCTGCTATCCACCTTCCTGATTATTAGGGGAGGTTTTTTTTTTTTTTTTTTTTTTTTTTTTTTTTAAATTGTCTAGTAGCTCTCTGTAAAGGATGAAAGTTCACAAAATCCGCACCACAAGGTGTTATAGCCGTGGAGTTACCATACCTCCTAAAATGCTCTCTCGATTATTATAACAATGTTAAGACTCAAGTGATGTGTTGTTATATTATATTATTTATCTTTCTTTCTTCTTCTTTTTTTAAATCTGAATAAAGCAACTTTCCCCATCTGAATACTACAACAAGTTCATTTTTCTTACTTTCCTCCCCACGATACACAAGACTCACTTCATTCGATCAGCTTGATACCCGACACAATCCAAACAATATACTAACCAAAAATTCTTCACTGAATATAAACAAAGACCAAATGCCTCATGTCACAACAGACTGTCTGTGTTCCAGGAGGCAATAAGACACTGAAGACAGACGTACACAGCATAGAGATGGACTGAGAAACTTGAACTTGAGACTAAACAAAGTCTGTATCAAAAAGGATATCTAGCAAAAGCACTTACAACTTTGTGATCTTCTCTATAGTCTCTTTTGAAGGAGGTGGTGGTACATATGATGCAGCATCAATAATTTCCTGCATCATTTACTTCAGGCGGGTGATCAACCGACACTTCAACCATGTCTGCTCTGCTGCATGGGAGATTCTTGAGTAGAGAAAGACCTATTGCACTGTACCGCCAGCTGGGGACAACGTGTTTCGTCTTCTTAGTTCTTGCACATGTGTCACTCATCTAATAGTGTGGTAGTGCAATAGACTCTTCTTACAAGAATTTCCCCTGCTGCACGGTATAGCTCATTCATGTTAATTACAGAAGGCAGGTCGGATGGGAATACCTGAAATTTCTTCAGCAACCTTGTGAATACTTGTAATTTTGCTAAAGCATCTTCAACGTTGCCCCTGTGATAGATATACAATATTATTACTAGCTTGGGCTGAAAATCTACAGAAAAATATATGATAGACAAGTAGGGAGAAGTTCACTTCTGTGCCTGACTCCTTGTCGAGGAAATCACTAGCTCCCCATCCTTGTTGATTTGGTTCCTCTCCTGTTGACACTTGACAGACATTATTAGCTAGAGTGTTGGGGAAAACGCACACACACAAATAATGGAAATGCTCATCATCCGGATTCCAGAAGTAAGCCGAATATCACTATAAAAGACACCATGGTCAAAAAGCTGGAGATTCAACTACCGTAAATCTACATAACAGGAAAAAAAAGAAAAGAAAAAAAAAAGAGAAAAAACTAAAACATCATTTGTGATAAACATCAAAGCATAACATCATTGGTGTCTCGTCACTGTTCTCTGCCATATCTATTCCTTGGTTTGATGATCCTTGGGAACAGTGACGGATCCAGAAAAAAATCTCAATGGGGGCACCGGAACAGATTCGAAAGGCGAGTGGGGGCATCAATAGTGTTTTTACATTTTTTACCTATAAAAACACGTCGATTTTCGGATCTCAGTGGGAGCCATGCACCCCCCCCCCCCCCTCTTTAAAGCTGGGTCCGTCCCTGTTTGGGAAGAGTTTTCACCAAGATGTCCTTAGCTAGTTTGACCGCGTCTATTCTCTACTCTTAACTGCATTTCGTAACTATTTATGTCGGGCTTATATGGAGTGAGTGGGGGCTTACCGCTTCTAGAACGGGTCATCAACTACAAGATAGAAGTAACAAGAAAACAATAAAATAACACTTGGCTACTTACTCGAGAGGTAAGTACCAAAGAAACAAAAATAGAAATGAGATTAAGAAAAATGTTGACTCATTCTCAAGAATTTTGAACTAATACAAGTAGTAACCAATAACACAATAAATTGGCATATTCTTTAAGAACGGCGCCAAAAAACTTGATGTGGACTTTCCTACTGTTCCAATCTAACCGGCAGTGTAGCGGGTCAATTTGTAGTCTAGTCTAGTGAACAAGGTCGTCTCCTCAGGGAATCGCAATATAAAGCGTGGTTAAACACCAATTAAATATTATTATCTCTTGATCTAAGTCATGCTTTTAACATAAAAGTAATAGTTTTACGTCACTAATGAAATTAACAATTAATAAAGGTACTAACCAAGACAATTTCATTGAACTACAAGCTTTGTACGAACCTTTTCTATTTCTTTTAATAAAAGGCTTCGTTCATATATATATATATATATATATATATATATATATATATATATATATATATATATATATATATATAAAATTAATTAATTAATCTATATATACCACTATATTAATAATTTATCACTATAACACTTTATAAATGAGATAAATTTTTTTCTTATTTGGTTATCGTTATAACCACATTTTAATTCGGCTCGATGTTCATATGTGTGTGACCCGATAGGCTTCCGAATACGTTGGTTGTAAGCATAAAGTATATTTACTAAAATGCCCTTCACGCCTAACGATCATGAGTAGCGTCTTGCAACACGTCATGACCCTCAATCATCGGAAGAGTCAAGTGAATTGACTACTACTTATCATATGAAACGTTTACTGTGTAAATAAAATCATATCGCTGTTATAATATACTACCTTATCCACCCACCCCAACCCAACCTTAATCCATTACTCTGTTTTTTTCTCATCACTCAATGTGTCACATTTTATATAATTTATTTCATTATAATATTTCACATTTTAAACGCATTCATGTAATGAGTATATTCAATTACATTCATATGATTTTATTCCATTTTCATTTTATTCATGCATAACAAACATGCCACTGGAGTTACACATCTTCGAAAACAAAATATAATTTTCAAAGTTCAGCGGTGCTTAACAGTAGTCGGTTTTTGAAAGATAATTTTTAAGCCAATAATCAATTATTCAAAGATCGATTCTCACATTCGACTTCCGGAAAGTTGATTATTGAGTCTTCAAGTGTGATGCATATGTAGTGTAGTATATTGTAAAATCGCTCAGGTTGTCTAAAATGAGAAAAACCTTTTCCACCCTAATAAAGAATTATTATCATGTGAATTCTAAAATCGTTTTTTTTAATAGTTTTTTTTATGATGAATGACTTTTCCCACCTTTGCAAATAATTACAGGCGCGAACGCATAATCCTCACGTAACCGTATCATCAACGCTCTTTAAGTTCCTTCCTACAAGAAACATCACTTTTTAATATTCAAGCTAAAAATTATTTCGACAATTTGATTGGCTTCCTTACAAATCCTTTGCCTCGAAGTGACTTGAGTGTTAAATAATCTTTCTATAGATAAAAACATGTCAGATTTTATGAAACTAATTTGAAGCAAGTAGCCACGTCAACAAAACTTCTATATCAGCAAAAAGAGTTATGTGAATCGTTAGGAGAGACGGCCAGTTTGTTAAGAAAGGTCTAAACGTTGCCCTTAACGAATTTTTTCTAACAAAATAACCGCATTTCCTAATGAATCACGCAACTCTTTTAGCTGATATGAAAGCTTTCTTGACGCGGAACTAGTTGAGTTTATTGAAAAACGGTGAACATAATTTTGCATTTTGAACAATGTTCAAGCGCAAATTGCCCAGCTCTCTTCATAAGTTCAAACATAAGGCAAATCCACCATCGGGGCACCACGGTGATTTTGACCTCCCCATATCGAACTTAAAGCTAAAATTCGACTACTTCTCCATTGTCGAGTTTAAGGTCAAAATTCGACTCTAAAGAGGTCGGTAAAATTCGACATATGCAATGTCGATTTTTACTCAAAGTGTGATCTTGAGAAATTCGATGGTGTCAATAAGAATGCCAATATAGTTATCAAAGCTCACCATATGGAGATTTTTTGGTGCAACAACATTATAGGAAGATTGTCATGCCGTAACAAATATAAAAAATAAAATACTCTAATGTATGTTATTTGGTGCAACATTCATACAAACGTTACACTATAAAATTGCTCTGGTAGACAAAATTCACACAACACACTTTTATCGACTTTGAAAGGTTATAACGTATGTCATTTGATACTATCTTTATACAACGGTTGTATCGTAAAATCGTCCAACGTCCGACCATATGCCCAATTCAAGGGGAAATGGAGAGGGGATTTTCAGATGAAATGACGGGTGAAACGATTAGAACCACACAATTTAAATACAGAATGAAACTATGTGGTTTATTTTGAACCACACGGTGTCTCCACACGTGTGGACACAACACATAAATATTACCCAATTCGAGCTCACTTGACACTTTCTAGCATTAGATGTAAGTTAATAGAGTCAAATATACCTTTAATTAGTATTGTACTGTATTACTATAAGTGAAAAAGGGTCATCCAGTTACTGTATTGTACCAGACATTATATTATATCGATCGCGCTGAAACCTTAAACTCGAGCAGAGTATAGATTAGACTCATATTTCGTGCTTTGTAAATTCAGTGAAATTTTGTAATTCTTGGATGTTGCCTCTTTAACAGGCTTAATCTTAATAAAGTGATTTTTTAAATAAAAAAAGGGTCATCCAAAAAAAAAAAAGTGTAGTGGTTTAATCACTTTAATCAATGGATAACACACATATAGTGGTTTGTGCACTAAACTTTTCCTATAGGGAAAGGTAGACAAAGACGTTAGTCGTTTGTAGCATCCAAGAATACATGTGGTATTCCCTGACATAAAAAACAGATCCTCCCAAAACCAACACCTTTTATTTAAATTCGAATTTCAAATTCTTCATAGTAAACTCATAATAAATACTGGTCCTTCTCCGTAAAATAAAAATAAAAATAAAAAGAACAAAAGAACAAAAAAGGTAAAAACGACACCGGTTCATACCATGCTTCTAAAAAAAATTCAAACAAGTATAAACAAATGTCTGGTGGACCCTCATCTTTTTGTCCGCTACTAACGAATACCAAAGGGAGCCTATACAATCCAACGGTGTAGATCAATCAGAATTTCAAAATCGTAGCCCACTATTTTACCGCCTTTGATAAAAGCGTCGTAACATTACAATTTACATCCTATCCGATCCTTCCTCTTCATATAATATAATCAATCGGCAGGCAAATTAAGAGAAGGAAACAGAATCTCAGAAATCTTTTCTAAAAGGTAGTAAAAAAGAACACGCACTTCACACACTGTTGTATAGTTCCTGAATAAACACCTTCGTTTTCATGCCAATCATTCTCATTTCATTTCTTGGTGTTGAATTTACCAGTTTTTCTTTTTCTTTGACATTATATAGTGCTTTAGAAGAAGAAAGAAGAAGAAAATGTCGACGACCGCTGGTCTAAACAGAAAGTTGAGGTCATCTACGACGGCCAAGCGATCATCATCTGAGAATACTGCGTCCAGGGAAATGTCGTCGTCAGGGTTGAATCGTGCACAGCCGGCGGCCAAGAAGCGTCCGGCATTGGCTAATATCACTAACCAGAGGCCTTTCATTGCTACTCGAACTACATCAGCAGCAGCAGGGTCATCCGTCATTGTTAGTACTTTCTTCCCTTCATTTCTCTCAACGTAACTAGGGTTTTTGTTCTTTGTTTGCTATGCTCTTGCTTTACGAGCGCTCTGTTCTTGTATTTTTTTTTATTAATTTTGACTGAATTCTCTGGGCTTCTCTGAAGAATTGAACTTCTTGACGTAATTGTACTTGTCATTATACTTGTTTAAATGTTTCTCTGCCGTATGGTTTCCATTTCCTTTAAATCTTTGACCAAAGTAGCAACATCCATGAATTCTTTGAGAATTTTGTTGGCAGAGTGCATACAGAAAATCAGATTTTTATTACTACAAAGTTAAACTACCATTTGATTGATATCTTCTTGCATCGCCTTTTCGTGTGCATTTTGATCCATAACTGCTGTTACAAATCTAAAACTAAGATCAGCTTTGGGTGATTTAATTGATCTCCTCTTGAATGTGCCGATACATAGTTAATGATCGACTTCTTTTGAAGTTCCGAGCATGATTAATTACTCTGATTGTAGGTACCATGCACTACTAAAATCGTCACCATCAAGAAGACAGCCCCACCAATCAGCATTAGCAAAGCACCGTACTCAGGGTCTTCTCAGGCAGTTGTTTCATCCTTTGCAAAGCAAAACATTGCTGCTTCATCTAAAAATGCATTTTCTCAGAAGAGTGAGGTCATTTTGCCACCCATTGATGTGCCTCTGGCACCCAAGGCCATGGACTTATCACCCTCTGCATCTGATGGGCATTCTGTGTCTATGGATGAATCCATGTCAACATGTGATTCATTGAAAAGTCCAGACATTGAGTATTTGGATAGTGATGACGTAGCTGCTGTGGAATCCTTAGAAAAGAAGACATCTAGGAAGCTCTGCATTTCAGAGAACATTGACAAACCAGGTCTTCTAATTAACCTGCGCTTCTTAATTTCTTTTTGAGTGTTCTGTTTTGTTGTTTTCATTCAAATGGATGTTGGGAATGTTCCTCATCTATTCATTTTTCAACTGCTTGCAGGAATTTTATGCAAAAGGGATATACTGTCTAGCTTATCACCTGATGATGATGTTGTTGATTTGGATCAAGATCTACTGGATACTCAGGCATGTGCAACCATAGCTTGTGATATTTACAAGCACTTGAGAGCTTCTGAGGTATCTAACTCTATTTTCTGGTAAATTGTCTTGTAAATGATATGTTTTCAAATTTTGTGAAATAGCAAGGATCATTTTTATCAACAGCTTTTATTTGACTCGAGTGATATCATTAAACAAGTAAAGACATGTAGTTAATTACACACTGTCTATTTTATCTGTTACTTTTTGATCTCCAGTAGCACAATTGCATAATTCTTCAATCTACCATTGAAATTTGTTTTCAGTTCAAGTTTTTGTTCTTGTGGTTTCATTTGGGCTAATCTTTTCCATGACATCTCCAGGAAAAGAAAAGGCCTTCTATTGACTTCATGGAAAGAGTACAAAAGGACATTAATCCAAGCATGCGGGCCATACTGATAGATTGGCTGGTTGAGGTAAATTGTTTGGCATTCCCTATTGAGATTCTTTTTTTTTTTGCACCAGAAGAATCTGATTAGAATATCGGGATTCTTGAAAAGAGGGCTAATATATCTTTATCTTGTAGTTTGCCTTTTTTCTTGGAACACCTTTTCCTATGACCGTGCAAATTAGATAGCTTACCATCAATTGTATATGATAGGTTGCTGAGGAGTACAGGCTTGTACCTGAGACATTGTATCTAACAGTGAATTACATTGACCGGTATCTGTCTGGCAATGTGATGGACAGGCAAAGGCTGCAATTGCTTGGTGTTGCTTGCATGATGATTGCCTCGTAAGTTGACGTTACCTATGACTCCTCATGTATCACTGCTGGATATAGCTGCCGGATATTAATTGTTAAAACAACAAATTCTGCCAGGAAATATGAAGAGATTTGCGCCCCTCAGGTGGAAGAGTTCTGCTACATAACTGATAACACCTACTTTAAAGACGAGGTGTGCATTAGCTGAATTTTATCTTTCACCCCAACTATTGATATTAGGATGAATTCTCGGACTAAGCACAATTCTATTCAGGTTCTGGAAATGGAATCTGCTGTGCTGAATTACCTCAAGTTCGAAATGACTGCGCCAACAACAAAATGCTTTCTTAGGTGAATATATGGTTTCTGGGCTAGTTGCGGAGCCTCTTAATGGAATGAACAAATTGCTGACTATTGTTTACCATTTCAACATTGCAGGAGGTTTGTTCGTGCAGCTCAGGGCCTGGCGGTTCATGATGTGAGTGTTACCCTTACTTGGGTTTTATGTATAGATAGGGTTTTTTTATCAACCGAGAAAAAATGAAGAGAAATCTGAAATTTTCAGCAGGCAACAATTTGAATCTTGCTTGTTTTTTCAACCTGTTGTGTGGCAGTCACTGCAATTGGAATGCTTGGTGAACTTCCTAGCGGAGCTATCGCTGTTAGAGTACAGTATGCTGTGTTACCCACCATCCCTTATTGCAGCTTCAGCTATTTTCTTAGCCAAATATATACTATTACCAACAAAGAGACCTTGGGTATGGTATCTTTCTATAGACAGATAACTGTAAATAATCTTCAGAAGAAATGAATGAATATACCTTCCTTTCCATTAGCTGATTATCAGTAAACTGTTACAGAATTCTACATTGAGGCACTACACACAGTATGAGCCATCTGAGTTGCGTGATTGCGTATTAGCTCTGCATAGCCTGTGCTGCAATAACCACAGTTGCAGTCTACCAGCAACCAGGGAGAAATACAGTCAGCATAAGGTACACAAAATATTCTCATCTTAGTTGCTTTCTGCTTAATACTAGTATTTACCAAAGTTGGTTATGAATGCGCTTCAGTGATGTTTTCCAAGATTTCAGTGGATATGAAAAGTAGCTAGTTCTGTTGGTTGGTTGGTTGGTTATTACTAATGAGTGGATTCATTTGTGTAACAGTACAAATTTGTGGCAAAGAAATACTGCCCACCAACAATACCGGCAGAGATGTTCGAGATCGAAAGCAGTTGTTAACTAACATAGAAAGAGAGAGTGAGAGAGATGATAAGGCAGTTGAATGACTAGTAGTTGTTGTATGGAGCTGAGGTGGTAGCTTAGCTTAGCTTACTCTCACATAATAATAGATGAGATGATGAGAGCTTCTTCTTCAGGCAGAGTTTTCTTCTCCACAACAAGCCAACCTGCCTTGCCTAATGGGTGGCTGCATACACACCCTTGCTTTGATTGAGAAGCTCTCTCATGTTTGGCCTTTTTCCCATAGAATTCAGTTTTACCAAGCCAGCATTTGTTCCTTCTAGGGAGAGACGATTTAAATGTACAAAATAGCCATTTCTTTTATAAATTTCTCCTGTTTCTTTTATTTTCTTCATATTTATATATATATATATATATATATATATATATATATATATATATATATATATACTACTACTTTGATTTGGAAAATAGTAGTGTACTACCTACCGTCTTACTATATTCATAAAATGATTTGGAACATATGTTATAAATAAATGAATATTTCCTCAAAAGAAAAAGAAAAATGAATAAATAAATGAGTAGAAATCTTTCTTTTTTTTTTTTATACTCAAATGAGTATAAATCTAACAAAACAAAAACACTATGTCTATCGACAAAATGTTATAAAAGATAGTAATATGTTTATCTATTATTCAAATTGATTATAAGATTTTTTGTATTTACATTGTAGTCTCTAGTATAAATACGTCATGATACCACACAAACATTTCTCTCGTTTCTCCTTGGTACTTTGTTTTTGTTCTTTCTTTTATGTCGTTTTATTACACATTATTATCGGCAAGAGTCTCTACCGATCGAGATATAGGTTTAATCTACCAATCGAGTGGATCGTGATGTATCTTTCACCTATCTTCACCGGTGAAATA
Organism: Gentiana macrophylla; assembly: GCA_026214975.1. Lineage (NCBI taxonomy): Eukaryota > Viridiplantae > Streptophyta > Magnoliopsida > Gentianales > Gentianaceae > Gentiana > Gentiana macrophylla. The sequence continues at coordinate 121,835,391 of CM047811.1, read as the reverse complement.
TCGAAAGACGGCACCGGCACCGGTGTAGTGGTATAAAGCGCCGAGAGTTGGGAAGAAGATTTAACTCGATAAGTTATAATTTCTTCTTTTATTATTATCAATGCTTTCGGTTGATATTTTGTGGAAACATCAAACAAGACTTGGCTGGAAGTTCTATGGATCGCTATTTCAAGCATTGCTCCCATTGGACTTCTTATGTCGGGATATGGATCAAAAGCCCTCGGCCAAACGAGTATTTCACAGAGTATCTGTTTACTTTGGTCCATCATGATATGGTTGTGCAAATGTGATATTATGACTATGTTGAGGGAGATTGATAAATACATACTTATGTGCTATGGTTGTTCATGATATTAGATGGCTTTGGAGACTGACACATCCCTGCTTTTTGAGTAATTGTTGCTTATGTTTCAATTGCTTTGCTCTTTATCTCGCCGGCTAGTGCTTTCCGATTCTCATTGTTCGGCCTCGGGTATGGTGGATATGACTTTTCCGTACGGTGTAGCTCTCATTTACGGTTTTCTCATCATGATCCTACTATTATTAAATCCGGAGATTGAGGTTTTTATTATTATTATTATAACGCCCCAAACCCCTAGGCAGAGTAGCGCTAAATGAGTCGTAAATGTCCCATTAATCTCTTGAGACCGCCATTCTCGCTTGGTCTAAAAAATAACTTAGAGTTAATGAGAGCTTTTATGTCTCACACTTATATGGGGGTGAGTATTCTCTTATTTTACCGATGTGGTACTTTACATTTAATGTAATATTCCGATTTTCGGGAAGGGCAGACGTGTCATTTTACAAAAACGAAATATTATTATTTCTTTTCTTTTATGGGAGTTAAGTATTTAATTGATTATATATATATTTTCGAAATATGTATATGATTTAAAGGGAATTTCTGCTTTTTGGTAATTAAGGGTAATTAAGGAAAATGGATTAATTTGGGAATTGGCATTTAAGGAAAATTTAATCAGATTAATCCCATAACCTAAACACAAATTCATAAATCAGTTTCACGCCCTTCTTCTTTGCGGTTTTGAGAAGAGAAAGGGGCCAAGAGAGTTTTCACGATTTCTGAGGCAAAGCTTAACCGTTTTCAGATCGGACGAGAGATTTGGAACAGTCGTGAGAAGAGCACCGTTTGGATATCGGTTAAGTAGGAAGTGCAAAGAGACTTTTCAAAATTTCGTTGGATCGATTTTCGCAAATAGGTAAGAGGCTCTTCCTACGATCTCATCTATCGTTTATAAGGTTTAGATCGTGTTTAAGATGTTTTAATGCTAGGAAGATGTGTCTTTTCGTTGATCAATGATCATAGATGCTATGGTTTGATTAGATATGTTTTTATGTGTTTTACTGGGTTTAATTCAATGTTAATTAGGTTAGAAACGGATTAGAAAACGCGTTTCGAAGATTTTAGCGTTTTGGGAAAAACCCATGTAAACGGGCGTTCGCACTAGGCAAACGGGCTTTTGCGATTATAGCAGCTCAAACGGGCGTTTGCACAATGCAGACGGGCGTTTGAGGATAGACTTTTGATTCAGGATGTAGCCATTTTTGACGGACGGGCGTTTGGGGTTAGTGGACGGGCGTTCGATGTCAAACGGACGTCCATAGGATGTCAAACGGGCGTTTGACCTGTTTTACCTTGTTTTTACTGTTTTGTCGTTCAGCTTGGTTTCGGGCTTCATAATCCTGTTATTATTGTTTTAAACCCTTAATTTGTGATGCGTGAACATTTCATAAACATGAACAAGCCTGAATTGAGCTTCTGATTCGTTCAGTTAAAACACCGAATGTACTCTTAAAGGGAGTTGAAGTTTGGATCCGTCGGAAGAGCATGATAGGCTTGTGCTTTGATGAATTAGCATTCATCAATGCCTGTGTAATTGCTAGGCCTTGTTAATGTCTAGTGGTCTAGGAAGAGAGTAGTAAAGGTGAGGAGGTTAATTGAAAACACTTAGGTGGTTAGTTAATCATTCTAATAAAATACGATTTGACTAGTAAAAGATTAAACAACTGTCTCTCTCTGGATGACGCCATCTATATCGCAATGTGTGTGCTACCTCTGAAGGTGGAAGAACTCCGTAGGTCAAAAGAACCCTAAGTACGGAGGGACTCACTGAGGTGTGCGTGCTATCGGAGCCTACCTATTCTAGCCTCTGTGGATATTGGTGTGATCCACTAATATGTTGCAATCGATATCTCCTGGTGGATATACATCAGGCGTAGTGCCCTTGAGTACGGTTGTAACATAGATAAGTTAAGTAGAAACGTATAGTCAATTCATGTTGATGGACATGAAATGAACCCCAGATTGAGTCAGTCATACACAAACAACTAAACTTTTAAATATCGTACGTTTCTTTTGGATTTCGTATTTTTCCTTGAATGTAATAAGTTACATTTCCATCTTTAGATTTCTTGTTTCTATCCTTGGATGTTTGGAATTTTCATACCCGAGTCTTTTGCTTCCGTTTGCTTATTTTTGATACGACGTAGTAGAAGCTTACGTATAAAGTGAATTTGTTTTTATTTTATACGTGCCGAACGTTTCTTTTCCGGATAAGGACTCGGTGTCCGGGAACGGGGCGTTACAATTATTATTATAATCGTTTCCTTAGAAATTACAATTAGTTATGTTTGCTAACACGATTCAAAGATGAAAATTTTTTGTTTCTTCTTGAAGAAGAAATGAAAATCATAAGATTGATTAATGGTGATGACAATGTTTGTCTAATCAATAGTGCGACGTATGCCAGATAATAAAGAGAGAAACAAGTTTTAAATGCAATATTTGAATGTGCTGTATTAATAATGCTTCGAAAAGCAATAAAGCACTATGCATTTATGAGTCTCAAAGAAATCACAATGACTATTAAAGATATCCGTAAAAATGGGTATCATATCGAGACTATTTATTTGTTATGCATACAATTTTCCTCATGAAATGTGTATAAGCAATATGTTTGGAAATGAGTGGGATGAATCCTTTCTGAAAAGATAATCGATTGATACTGTATGCATCATTGGAACAATGATATATGTTTCATATTATATAAGATGCATCATGTCGTTCCTGCTGGATATACAGAAACCCGAATCCGGATCTGATCCATAATTGGATTGTCAGATCTGATTCGCAGCATCGATCGAGACACTCGATCATGCACAGCGGAAGCTACGAATTAAATTCGCATGCGATTTTACCACGATTTTAATTCACATAATTAATTAACAATCTACAAGAGGGTTAGTAGATTTACCTCAACGGAAAGAGATGAGACATTCGACAAAAGGGAGAAGCCACATTCTTCCATATTGTATCTCCTAGCGACGACTGGTGGACGTCGATCCTCGCCGTAGAATCTCCTCGAATATGCACAAGAAAAACCCTAGGTTGTTCTTCTCTAAATGACTAAGGCAAGAAACTATTTTTTCTTCCTTTATTTTCTTGGTGGCGCAAATTGTGTTGTATTTTGTGCTAGGAGGAACTCTCTTTATATAGGAAAATACTAATGAAGAGAGTTATCCTTTTCACTCCACAATTACCTATTCCCAAAAGGAAAAGATATTTTTGCTACAAAAATAAGAGATAATTCCCAAAAAATTAATCTCTTAATTTTTCCATTAATTATCCAACAAATGGATAATTAATTAATTACACATATGTGATAATCTAGGAAAATTTCTTCTCCCAATTTATCCATATTATAGGCGCCACTTTTAAATCATTTTTAATAGAAAATGTATTTTCTATTTTATATATTATTTACCAAATAAATAATATTCGCATATTCATTACATAGATCAACTATTTAATTTATTCTCGAGGTTCCATAAAACGAGAAAACACTCATGTCGTCGCACTCCAACCCGGGACCATTGACCTATAACCAGTAGCTTACAATAAATTGAATAAAATATTCATCGAATGAATATTTCTACTCAACTTATTAATTTCGAATTACGCCACCATAAATCAAATCCGAACTCTATCGATTATAGATATAACTTATTCTCAAAACGTCGAGTCGAGTCGATAAGTGTCCATTGATATAATCATTACATATAAACTAACCATCCATAGACTATCCGTAATGAAGCAGGAATATTTCCGTAAACCTTCTTCAATACTATTTACCATTAACCCACTAGTGATCAATTAGTTCATAACCAATACGAACTCCGCGGATCGATCAGTTTCTAGGATCAACAAATAAGGGGATTGTCTTTCTACTTCCCGCGGGAAGGAATGGATTCCATATCTATGAGACACACACTTATCACTCATTCCAGAATAGTGCCAACATGAAAGTGATTCAGACCGCGCCTCTTAGCGATCCTTAACGAACACATCAAACCCTATCCTGAAACCAGTAGGATTATGCAATCACTTCAGGATTAAGGTTAATCCATATATGATCATCTTGTGATTTAACAAGATTTCTCAATCACGGAATTATATGAGAAATGCAGATTAAATCGGACCAGACCTATATGATTCTCATCATATATTAATGCCCCACTTAGACAACCAATGTCGACGGTACGGATAAGACGGTCACACCATAAAGTGTTCTAGGCGCATTAATGGTGGTTTAATCAATAGAACCCATACTTTGATTAAGTTCACCACGGACTAACATTTCAAATGTATCACCATAAACTTAATCCTCATGTGTGACACACACTAAGTTATATGGCTACATATGATACGACTTGGGGTTTTCAGTAGTGTATTACTTACAAGCACGAAGCAAGTAATAAGATGAGAATAAATCTGTCATTTATTAATTCTAAAAACAATTACATAAATTGTCTTTCGGGCGTTACATCCAACAATCTCCCACTTGCCCGTAAGGACGAGCAACAATTGTCTTTCGGGCACACTATATCTAACAGTTCCATGAAGTGAACGTGCATAAATAATATTCCTCTGAAGATTTAAATACCGTGGGTAGCACCAAGTCTAGTTTGACTGATAATATTTCTCTACGACAGAAGCGTAGAAGACCGATCGGTGTAAAAGATAAAAATCCGCGGAAAATGAATTCATATTCCGTCACCATGAAATCTCTTAAAGAGATCCGTCTTGAAGACGAAAACCCCAAAATAAAATTGCACGTGCATCAAATGATTAAATATTAGGGCTGGGGAACAACCAATCCATATATAGGGTTTGTGCTAATATCGAATTAACAATGAGTTTTATGGGAGAAATTTATAATAAAATATCATAGTCGTTGATGACATATTTGTCTCTTTAATTGCTATTATTATATCTGGATCCAAATACCTATTGGCAGAGTGTCAGAAACACTCAGACTAGGTAAAAATGAAATAAGCAATTGAGATTGAGTTTGAATTGAAAATCTTTGTTTGTTAATGATCAGTTATATTCTCCCATTATAGATAATGTTATGTTCCGCTAATTAATATATCTGGCAGTAACTTCTAGTTTTCATATGTCATCACTGTATATTTATGGGTCATTGGACATTAATATTGATATGAAAATCTTTGGTGGATTTCAGAAATGAATTAATATGATAATCGCAACATGCATACTGTTAAGTTAAAAATGTCGTTGACATTCATGTTGAATGTAATATGGCTATAGTATAGTCCTATTGATGAAGGAATATATAAGTAACTCAAACTTAATGTCATGGATTTACAGCACTACGACGTGTGAATATATGCATGCAAATTGTGATTGTATTACTTTTCCCATTGTTTTTATAATTATAGTGATGACTGTGATCCATATGTTGCACGAATGAGTAGTTGGCGTGACAGTATTTAGCCCCTGCATTCAATTATCTACATGAAGTCTAGAAGAGACGGATATACAAAGTACGCTCTAGTAACAATCTAGAAGAATTGTTCACTAAGATCATTCCTACATCTGTTCTGGAGAAAAATGTGTTTATAGTACTAGAACGCGTACATAAGGAATATTGTTGTCGTCAGGGGGAGCGACAACTTCAAAACTATTTTAAGCATTTGGTCTTAAAACCAATGACTGTGCTCTTTATTGATTCAGCCATATGATAGACTAAGAATGGGAAAATTGATGTGCAACAGATCCGATCAATCGACAACCTGACATATTTATTTACCAAGGCATTGTCGACTGCAACATTTGAGAGACTGGTGGGAAGCATGGTGATGCAACGTTTGTAAGACCTTAATTGATGCTTGGTTCAGGGGAAGTAAATCAGCATAGATAAATATGTAGTATTTTTCCTTAACTAAGATTTTTTCCACTGGGTTTTTTTTAGTAAGGTTTTAATGAGGCATATCATATCTATTGTTTGTTGAATAATAGATATCCAATGGGAGTGTTATAAAAGATAATAATATGTTTATCTATTATTCAAATTGATTACAAGATTTTCTGGTTTATCTATTATATTGTGTTCACATTGTAATATCTGTTGGAATAGTGTCCTAAACCCAATCGGGTTGGACCGGATCCGACCGGGTCGGATCATTTCTACTATTTCTTTATGTTTATACATATATTAAATGGCTTTTCTGTTGTCATATGCTTGTTCTTTTAAATAACCAATTATGAATTGTTATATGATAACGTCCTTAGTATTAAACTGTGATAGAGAAACCATGATATGCGATTATGGTTGATGATATCTCTAATCACTTTAATAAGTTTGATACTTAAATTTCTCTAGGCTGATGTACTATTAAACAGGGCATTGATAGTATGAACATGCTAGCACGTATTAGATGTCTTCTGTATTCAAGGGCAGGGATAGATCTCGTCTATCGAAGTGTAGAGACACTTGGACTGTACGTGGACGTGTATTAGAGAATGCGTACGTTAGACCGACCCACTTACACGGTTAAGTGTCACACTATGTGACGGTTGTGTAATTATCCTTAGGACCGGAGTCTACATGGCATCACGGTGTGGATTGTCATGCTTTGACACTATTGAGGTTTCCCCTAGCTATGGGGCGATCATGAGGTAGTGATTGGGTGTGACACTGAAGCATGCGGAGTATACATGTTTGGTCGTCTGGAAATCGCGTACCTTATCAGTAGGTGTGAATATCCGAAAGGGCCTTTTTATAAGGAATGTCTTACTCTCGTGAATCTTTACAAAGTGGAAGTAAATGAGTTACTTCGAGAGAGCATGATATCCAGATTATAAGATACGGTCGTTAATGGTTGACATTCGACGTACGACCGTATGGATTTTATTACAGCGATAGGATTGTAAGTTACACGGTAACTGTTTCACATGAAAGGTAGTAGTCATTGCATTTGACTATTCCGATGATTGGGGGTCACGGTGTGTTGCTAGACGCTATCCCGTGATCGTTAGGCGTGAAAGGCATTTTCGTAAATTGCACTTTGTGTCTACGGCCAACATATTCGGAAGCCTATCGGCTAACACACATATGAACATCTAGCCGGATTAAAATGTTGTTATAGTTGATAACCAAATAAGGAAAGTTTATCTCGAGACTATAAATGTTATAGTGGTAAATTAATATGTTGGTATTTATTTATTAGGGATAAATATAATACAAGATATTAATTATGTTGATTAATTAAATATACACATAATGTATGTGTGTCGAAATTATTGTGTATATTGATACACATGTATTTTGTAAATTAATTAATTATAGTATTATATTAATTAAAGAATATTCCTAAGCCAATTTTTTTGGTCAAAGGGCGCCACTTTCAATGTGTATAAGATACACTTGGATTGTCAAGAATTTAATTAATAAGATTACCATAATATTAATATTAGATATTAATTGATTTTGGAAAAATAGATTTATGGTAATAAGATAAATATAGTCAATATAAGATATTGACAATATATTGAAAATATTTAATATAAGATATTGAATATTAATGAGATAAATCAATCAAATATATTTTCCTTATTTTACTAGTAAAATGTTTTCTTTCTCTCCACTCAACTCAAGACTTGTTCTCCAAGGATTTTGGAGGACATATGGGGCGCCACCTCTATTATAAATATGAGGGGTTGGCTAGCTCTTTTATATACTATAATTCCAAGAGTTTAGAATTATTGTGAAAAATGAGCTTCTTAGAGAGAGTTTTGAGAGAGAGAAAATGCCGGTCTAGCAGCCGGATTTTTCTAGTAGCAATCCAATGGTGGATTCCGGCGGGTTGTTCGTGTGGACTAGCGGTAGAGGCCGAACGCTTGGGCGGCTCCGTGCATCGCTACTCTCCTTAGACGTTCAAAGCGTCGATCTTTTAGATCAACCAAGGTAACCACCGTCTACTAGTTTATTTGTTTATTGCTTAAACGAAGTCGATCCTGGTTAAAAGGAAATAAATTTTTGAATTCCGCTGCGTTCCCGCGTAGATTTCTTAACAATATCTACTATAAATACGTCATGATACCAGTGAAATAATACACAAGTATTTTTCGTTTCTCCTCGTACTTTGTTTTTGTTCTTTCTTTTATCTAGTTTTATAACACAAAAAAGTTTGTAAATAAGTTTAAGAAATGGTGCAAATCACAATGCCAGAATAACTATTTTACAAACCCACAAATACAAAAACCATCAAAATGAAAATCATGCAATAGCGTATGGGAATGACTAGTTCATCAATGTGTCTTTGGCTTATAAATCTTCAATTTGTAAATAAGTTTCAAAAATTACAAAGTTAGTTAACTTCACAATAACTTGATTATGAAATTAAACTATACTAAAATGTCATGTCACCCTGAAAAAAATGTCATGTCTCACACCATCATGGATGACCATAACGCCCTGTGACGATGCTGGATCTCGTCTGAATGTAAATACGGGCCTAGATAAACTGCATGTAAGAAAATTATGTCGATGCTTTTATTGAGCCCGATTAATTTCATACCCCGTAATAGTGGTCTTATAGGAAATTCGTTTTCCCTAGGAAATATGCTATTTATTATTTATTGGTTATTTAAAAGGAGTTTTTATCCGATTAAAAATCGGCTTTGATGGACGGCTGAAATTAAAGCTAAACACTAAGTCATTCGGATTTCGGCCCTCTCTCCGCCTATAAAAGCAATGCTTTACTCCATCATAAAGCATACGAAAGAAACCAACACATCACGGTTGTAGGCAAGGAGAGAGATATCGGAATCCTCATCAATGCGGATACAACAACGGAGCAGAAGTCGAATAACAATGGATGTAGGAAACGATCCTGATGATTTATTCCGCTATTAAGGTACTCTGAATCTATTGTTTAATTTACACTGCAGTGACAAAGAACAAGATCAAGACCCTAAAAACGGAGGAGTGTCTGGTTAATTTTAGACTGAGCCTGGAATAAGTGGTATCCCAAGTTGCCTACATATCATGTAATTGTTCAGGAATCAAGTCTATCGTAGTTCCTTGGGATCGTTTATGTAGAGGACGTCTCATCCATGGCAATCTTGTGTCGTGCCCCTTAGTTAAGGATTCTCGCGATGTCAATTTAGTTTAGAAGATAATCACGGATAATTTAAATGCTAGGATCATAGTCCTAATGGGTAAAGGATCTTTTATCTTCCCATAATTATCTTGCATTATAAGCACGTGTGCTAGTATCAGATAAGGGAGGCTCTGGTTGACCTGCGTCGAGCCCCCTGAACTGTCTCGACACGAAATGTATTTACTTGTCCTCCATGACGACTGAGCCGACCTGCGGTGGCTTATACGAAAGGATAGGTCAGACCTCCCACTTGGGGTTTATGTCTCTCCTTAGGCGAGAAGTGGGCTCTTGCCCCTTAACATTTTATTTCTCTCTCTTCATTTAATGTTCAATCAGTAAGGAGATGACACGTGCCGAGCGTAGGTCCGACCTCCGTCATAAGCCCCCAGACCTGTCTGAGCCATTATGGGCGGGTCATGTCTGTTTAGAGGTGTTGCTCGACCGCTGTCATCTGTAGAGTATTTATGACCTACTCCACCAGGTGGCAGAGTTACCGTTATAACGCTGTTATAACTTCTCTAGGAAACGAGGCGTTTCTGCCCGGTCGTTTATCATGACGCACTGTTTCAGTAACCGTGCGATTTGGGGGTTATAACCCACGTCATGAATTCTAATAAAATAATCGAGTTTACGAGCCATGTCGACATATATTGAGTACTTAGCGAGTCGAGTTCGATCTTTCATTTTTTTATCATAGCCACGTTACCCGATCGAGGGACATGAGGTTTTTAAAAACCGAAAATTTCATTCTCCTTACAAAAAAAACCGTGGGCCCTTTCCTCTATTTTCTTAACGTTGCGAATAAACAAATGCGCCGTTTATTGGCACCACAATTGTTTCAGACATTCAAAAAATTGCTTCGGGTACCATGGTTGTTTTTGTGTAAAATAACATCAGTGTTAGTTTTCGATAATATCACTGGTACTGACGTAGATTTTCGGTAATAAAATAAGTTGGACCGACGTTATATTGATAAGAGTGTCACAAGTGAAAAACCTCAAAACACCGACGAACGTAAGTGACAATGACGTTTCTAGTATGATGCAGAAAATGAAAAAGAACAAATAGTGATGCCGAAAGTAAATTAAAAAAAAGTGTAGATTTGTCCATCGGCCCAGCCCACTACACAAATACAATTGATGCCTCTCCGCTCTCCGCAACCGACCACAGTGTAACATCGGTGCTTTCCACAACCGGCCGGAGGAAAATCGGTAAGAAACTGGATATCCATTATATCTAATCATTGAAGTGATTTTGTTTGTAGATTTGCCAGTGAATTGTGTGCGATTGCATTTATATCTAATCATTGAAGTGATATGATTTGATTTTTCTGGAGTTTTATTGTTTGAATGTGTTTAGAGGAATTACAAATCTGTTTTATTTTCATGCGGCTTGAATTTGTCTACCTCTTTTTTTCTAGGAGGTTACTGAATCACCCATGCTCTGAATATATATTCCCTTGCAATGATTGCTGAAGCTCAATTTGAGCTTATTTTGTTTGTATTGGTTTAAAATGGATCTCATGGCCCGATGATTCATTTATTCGTCTTGTTTGTAGAGTTGAGTTTGATTTAAATGTTATTTTGTGGTTTAGGTGTAGGGCAAATGGATAGCTTCTTCGTTTGCTTGGCAGAAGATGAGTTATCTTTCTTCCTTTTCATTTATATATTTAAGGAAAGGAGTTCTTGTGCTTCTATTCATTTGTTTATATATTTGTGTTACTTTGTATATGTGTTCAGTGACTGCTGCCATGAATACTTTTTGCAGTATTATTTCATGCCATGGATCCATGTGTAGGGTTATTTATTCCAAGTTTTTGTATAGTTGCCAAGCAATAAAACTTCAATAAAAAATTACTCGTTTAGGTACCTTTACTGGTGATGAGGAGTTGTTTAAAGTTACCAAGACGTTCTCAGTATTTGTTCTGTTGGATTAGCCTGGTATATTCATTTAGTGTCAGATTATATACACTACTTGCTGATGGTGAATAAAGTTGAACACAAAAGATCAATATAGCATGTTGTGATCTGTCTATGTACACTAGATCATGATGAATAAAGTTGAACGCGTTAAATCAAAAGGGCATGCTACATATGCATCATTTACTTATTGATTATACTTATACGATCCATGTGCAAAAAAAATTTCTATCTTCACATTTTTAATAAAATCTTTGTGTGGTGACATGTCTTAAACGGAGAAGTTGGATTACTAGGTAATTGAAGATCATACATTACAGGGCCAAGGTCTTGCGTTGCAAGGCCAAAAGACTACTAGTTTTTATATATATTATATTTTTTTAGGTGATATATTATATACTTTAATTCCATTTTTTTTAAGATAGAAACAAAAATAGGATTAGGGCTTGCAGCAAGCAGCGCCATCTTCATTTTCTCCTCCCGATCGACCGTGCGAACTGCGAAAAGGCGATTTTTGGTGATCTATGCTTGATTTCCAATTTTATATGTGATTCATGTGCTCTTTTATCCAATTTAATCTATATTGAAGAGCTTGATATGTAGCTTCTCATGTCTTCTTTCTATGTTTAAATGACATGAACTGAACTCTGAGATGAACTCTGAGTCTTTGCAGGTAGCAAGGAGTGTATTGTTGTATTCACTCCTTTTTTTTTTTGTTATTTATTTGGAACCTACCATACAAACTCCGATTCTTTTCAATCGGAAAATGGTGGAATCAGTATACTTTTAGTATACTAAAGCACCTTTTTTCTGAAGGGACTAAAGCACCCTTTTTAAGAAGTGCCAAAACAAATGAACGTGACAGTTAAATAAACAGATCATGTTAAAAACAACATTGAGTTGTACCATAACCAGTTGTGCATCAAGCGTGCTAGTTCTTTTTCTGCAAACTAACTATATCATCCATGCATTCTGTATTGTAGGGACTAGCCCATTTTATTCACAGCTTTTTGCTTTGCTTTTGATGCCTTTTGTCTGGATTGTCATTTTACATTGTTCTTGTCAATATCTATGCTATACTTTGGTATTACTTGCTACCGTATTTGTATTGTGCTCATGTTTAATGATATTTGTGATTTCATTCTAAGACTCTGATGCTCAAGGCTCTGTATATTTGAATCCTGGCTGCACTACTGATACTCATATGCGATATGCATAATAATTTGCTCTTCCCATTCCTAAAATACATGCATCTGCCTAACTGTAATTAGCATTTGAAATCTAGACTGTTTATGAAGGTCTTTATGAATACTTGTGGTGTTGTTTTTACCGATACCGGAGTATTGTTATTGGCACTCCTTTTTACTAATGAAAATTTTGTGTGTAGGTATGGGGAAAGACGCTAAGGCTAAGGATTCAGCAGGGAAGGGTAAGGGGAAACAGGCTGCTGGTGGAAGTGAAGATGGTGCTTCAAAAGGTAAAGGAAAAGGTGGGAAGGCTGATGGACTGGGTACATGCACATATGTCAAAGGTAAATTGCAGTTTTACTTGCCTCATTTTCAAGAATTATATGTTATCAATGGCAGAATGCCATACTTTTGTCATTTCTTTATTGATGACAGCTAGGCACATCTTATGTGAGAAGCAAGGAAAGATCAATGAAGCATACAAGAAGCTACAAGATGGTTGGCTTGACAATGGAGATAAAGTTCCCCCTACCGAGTTTGCGAAGGTACTCTTATAATTTTTCAACCTACCCTTTTCTTTTAATCGGTCGTAAATCTGATTGCTGAACTCTGCACAACATTCGCATTCATATATTCATATAAGAAGTGTGTTGTTTCATTAGTCTTTTATTTTTATTTTTATCTGCAACCGTGTTCCGTCAAAGATGTTACAGCTGGAACATTTGCTTGTAGCAAACCCCCCGCGACAAACCAGAAAAAAAGAAATCCCTTTTTTAGTTTAGTCCCATTGAAGGCCATTTTCAAGGGATGGTTGCCTGGCTAGATGAAGTTTATACTGCTATTCAACTCTATCCATTTACCAAGAGCGCTGCTTTTTTTTGTCTGGAGTAGATGTGCTAAGATTTTGAACTCGTTCATATTATAACAGTTATATCATAGTTGAGCCATGGACTTTGGTGCTATTTATATACTTTATCCTCTTGCTTCTTCAGCTAGCAGCAGAATATTCTGAATGCCCATCAGGGAAAAAAGGTGGAGACTTGGGATGGTTTCCTCGGGGCAAGATGGCTGGTCCATTTCAGGAGGTGGCCTTCAACACTCCTATCGGTGCTACCAGTGCTCCATTTAAATCAACGTAGGATTCAGCTGTTTGTTTAATTATTTCGCAAAGTATAATATTTATGATGATTATATATATACATATGTATATATTGTATGTTGCTGAAATGAACCGACACCTGCATGCATTTCCATTACAGACATGGATACCACATTATCTTGTCCGAAGGGAGGAAGAATTGAGGATCTGCAGTGTACATCGACACCATGATAAGGACAAGCTGAATATCAAGCTGCTTATTCTAATGCTACAGATCATAGTACATTTCGAACATGTTTGTCTTGGAGATATTTTGTTTTCAGTTATATAAATAATGTCTTGTTCTAGTTGATGTAATGTGATGTATTCATGCCAAACTTATATAATCGGATGTAAGAAGGAACAGAGGATGGTCTTGTGCTTTTAATTAATGCTGGCGATAGTTGAATGAGTCAGAGGAGTTGGTGATAAAATGTTGGTGCACTTGAACTAAATAAAATACACTTGTTTGACTTTGAAATGTAAACACTGCCCTCATATTTTGTTACTTTTGAATCAATCACAGGAATAACCGTCTCTGATATTTTTGTCCCGTCTGATAATCCTCTGTGATACCAATTGTAACGTTGCCCTCGCACTTTAGGTATGGTAGTCTTAATCGAGTCATAAAAGTTAAGTCATTTCATTAGGCCGCTTGTAATTCGCCGTCGTTTTGATGCAAAATGGCTTTAACCCGAGTCACAAGACTTTTATGTCTCACTTGTACGAATGATGTAATGTGATATCTAACACGCTTGGTCCGAATGTGGGATATCACATTAAAGAACCGCTTCTCTCATTATAGGCCAGGTGGTCGAGTAGAGAAAACTCGCTCTCAAACCACCAAAAGACCTTATGACTTTCCGGAGTTTCAAGAATTTGGAAAAATCTCTCACATCGACGTCTAATCCACTCTATAGAGGAAAGTATATCCTAGGAGCCTTACGGTAAATTTGTTCATACCTTTCACTTTTGGACGAGGTTTCAGTTATGTGTGGTGTTGGAAGCAATCCGTCACCCAATGACACAACAGGAGCCTCCGGAGGTGATTCGAGCTTATGTTCAACTTTGTCAATAGGTCTCATCTGTTTAATTAAGTCAATCTACTTGCATGATTCTCAATCTTATGAGCAAGCTGGACCTGAAGTTGTTCCAATTTCGAGTTGGAATCCTCGCTCATTTTCTGCTGAGATGATCTGAGTTAGTTTTTCAATAGATTTGGCAGCCAAAACAGCGATCACAGGGGCAGACGCAGGATCCCGGGCGACGGGAGCGAAAATTCTAAAGATTTTTTGCAATCAAAAAAAGACATAGCAGTGTGACGATGCTGAATCACGTCGGGTTATAAATCTGGGCCGGATGATCGTAATGACAATTTGTTCAAGACTTAAGACTAAGAAAATATGTGAACCGGGGGCGGTTTTGATGATGTTTTGATTGAGCCAGAGAAATTACTTCTCAAGTTGCCTACGTATCCTGTGTATCAATCAGGAATCAAGTCTCTCCTATTTCCCTAGATTGTTTATATGATAGGGCTTGTGCCCTAGGCCTGCATGGCCGGATCCTTGTTGGACTATTGTTTCGTGTTCCCTAAGGAACGAATAAACGCGGTTTAATTCCCTTGATTATAGGAGATAATCACGGGATTTGAATTAGGGTTTCAAATCAGAGACTTTATGGCTGAAGATTCTTTTCATGTTTATCTGTTATAACGTGCGCGTGGGCTAAATCGTCCAAGAGATACTCGGGGCGACCTATGCCAAATCCCTTAGGTTATGAAATCCGAGCTGCACTAGCTGAGCTCCGTTGCGGCAAACTACGAATCTAGCCGTGCTGGCCTCCCACCTGGGATTTAGGTCAAGGCTCATTTCTTAGAGGGGCTCCTGGCCCTTAATGCTTTTTCCTCTCTGTATGTATTATTATTGCGTCAATGAGGGGATGACACGTGGCGAGGTGCTGGTCCAACCTCCGTCACAGAGTTTTTTTTTTTTTTTTTGTCCCCTACGATTCGAAAAAAAACACTACTATACATTGCAAAAAAACACGATTATACATCGCATGATCCCAAACACATTAATACTTCTACTTCTATCAATAAATATTTAAAACACCACAAACAATGTTTTCGAAGAAAACCAATATTCCGAAACCGATTATTATTATTTTTTAAATGTATCACTTTGATAATAACCATGGACTCTTATATATATGAAAAAAGTTTTATGTCAAATTATCGGATTATCATAGACGATAGGGGCGTATATAACTTTTATAGGAGGCGAAAACAATACATAACATATATATATATATGTTATAATAATAGTGTATTTTCCGAATTCGAAGGGGACAAATACCCCCTCTTATTTGGGTGGATCCGCCCCTGGATGGAAGGCTATGATATCAGATGTAAACCACTTAGCAATTGTGTATAGAAAGTTTCAAATTAAAATTACATAGTTAACTTCGCAATAAGTTTTGATTATGAAATAAACTATGCCTCATGTCATGTAGTGCAGATGTAATATCAAGATGATACTGTAGTGCAGACTATAAATATATATCTAATATCTTATCATCATCATATAGTAGTATATATTATGATCGAGATCGTATCGTATCTTATTATTATTATTATTATAATCAATTATTATTAAAATATGGTTGAAGGGGCTCTCTACCTTTTCACTTTTACACTGTGCGCTTCCGGCACTTTTACACTGTGATATGATTTAATTAATGGGACAATTATTGAAAAGGACGTATTTTGGACTTAATTAGGCAAAAAGGACATCCAAAACAAACACTTAGTTATAAGGACGAAAATTAGGTAGATAGACCCAAATACCCTTAATGAAGATTATAAAAAAAAATAAAAATTTGCGGCAAAAGGAGAACGCTGAATGATATGAATGTATATCTATTTTTTTCTTTTTTATTTCCTGTTGGACGTTGAAAGTTTTGTGTGTTTTTTTTTTTTTTTTTTAATTTTAATTTTTAATATTTATTTCCTGGACGTTGAATGACATCTTTTTTTTTATTTTATTTTTATTTTTTTATTTTTTACGGTGAAATTTATTTTTTTCTTTTTTTCATTGACCACCGTGATCCATTGACCATCCATTGACCACCGCGATGCAGTGACCACCGCGATGCATTGATCACCTCGATGCAGAGACACCGTGATGCACTAACAACCGCGATGCATTGACATCGACAATCATCTATGCAGTGACATCGATAATCATATATGCGTGACATCAACAATTTATGCAGTGACATCAACATTTTATGCAGTGACATCAACAATCATGTATGAATGACATCAACAATTTATGTAGTTACATCGGCAATCATATATCACAGAGACATCGCGATGAAGTGACACCGCGATCACAGTGGCCACCCCGATCACGAGATACACACCGCGATGAAGTGGCCTCCCGATCTGAGAGACACCGCGATCACGAGACCATCGAGATCTGATGATCACCAGGATGCAGTGACATTTGATAAAACAACACCGTGATGACATTTGATATTTTTTTGACTTAATTTCATAAAATCGATTTATTTTCTTCATAAAACCGACTTCAAATGGTTATATCTTTTGATATAAAACTACTATCAACATAAATCTTTCACCTTAATTCATATTTTTTATGCAGTTACATCGGCAATCATATATGCAGTGACATCAACATTTTATGCAGTGACATCGGCAATCTTATATGCGTGACATCAACAATTTATGCAGTGACATCGGCAATTAGATATGCAGTGACATCAACATTTTATGCAGTGACATCGGCAATTTATGCAGTGACATTGGCATTTTATGCAGTGACATCAACAATTTATGCAGTGATATTGGCATTTTATGCAGTGACATCGCCAAATCATACACAAACCCACCATCAACGTATATCTTTGCTTTCTTTGTTTCAAGGTGATGCATGTTAAACTAATTGATCATTATTACATCATGATCAACGGTGTCGATACATGATGTGACACTCGTTGTGTAACAACGGTTGTATCCGGATCATTACTCATTCTAAACTTTAGGTAATTCCTCAATTCCCATAAAACTCAAAAGGGAAAACCACACAAGCACTAAATTCACTAGGGAAAGTTAGTTACACATAGTGAGCATATGATTTTAAGCAATTCTAGAGCTGAAATAGTAGCAAGGGAATCTATAGAAACTACAGGCCCCAAACTAACCAAACCACCAGCAGGATCAGACCTCAGAATAGGGCCATCAACAGCAAAATCACTAGGTAAACCAAAGATGGATGGTAGTCAAGCAACAACAATAGCAGATTTTCCAAAGAATAGCAGGCACAAAACAAAGCGAAGTGAATGAAGGCCCGAAAACAAAGACAAAAGTAGCCCTCAAATCCATCTCCACCCCTGAACCAACAGCACCAGAGAAAGGGACATCAACAAGGTCATTCAGAGCAGCATCAGGTACAGCAACATTAGAAGCCCCAACATCACTAGCTATACCATTACCCTTAAAAGGTTGCCCATCAACAGTCTTGGATTTTTCAACATCACTCTCTGGATTAGTATAGCAGCCAAGAATCATCTTATGCTCCTTCTGGTAGTCACCGGGCTGTCAATACCATTCCTTTTTCCAAAATACTCTTTCTCTCGAAATAGGAAAATATAATAATTAACATAAACCTACATAAATTGATCATGAACAATAAAAGAAACCAAAAGCGAATCGTGTCATATAAATCAAGCAAATAAGCGTAAAAACGAGATCGAAAAACATGGCATTACCTCAAATACTCCACGATCTATCGATTCACCCAACAAGCATACTAACCTTGTCCTGGAAAAAATAGATTAAGCATACCCTGGTCGAATTATACGGTGTAGTGAATCTTGGTTTTCTCATCCGGATCGTGAGCTTTTCTATAATGGTTGATGGATTCGATGTTTGGGTTTCTTGGTATCCTCCATGGGGAAGGAGGAGAAAGAAAATCTTCACCTAAAATCCACCATTTTATGCTTACCCATGGCGTCGACGGATTTGCAATTGATTCGCACCGAGAGCGGTGATTCCGAAATTTTGACGAATTGAAATGAAAACCCGAAAGCAGGCCATGGCTACAAATGAACGAAGAAAGCAAATGGGAAATAGGGGTAATTTTGTCCAGGAAGTGTTATTTTGTCCTTATAACTAATGATCTTTTTTGGATGTCCTAAGTGTCTAATTAAGTTCCAAAGCACGTCTTTATAAACAAATAACACTTTAATTAGGGACATATGTCTATCCATCGATCATTTGATTCAATCTGCTCGATCGCCGGACGTGTAGTGTGTAGATCTCATCTCTTTAATTAGTTTCTTAACGTTTGTGCTTGTGCTCGTGCTCGTACGTATCCTTCAAACTTAATTAAACACGTACAATCGCTAGAGCATATGCCATGCATGCAGTCCAAATTAAATCTACTAATTAAACTAACAAGTACACTTTACACTTATATTAATTATAAATACAGTACAGTATGTATGTCACCATCGATCGTATACACGTATGTACGTACGTATATACAAAGACGTAAAACTTGGATAATTCATTTGACACGTGTCCACAGGCATACACAAGGTCATCAAGGTGAGGGCATGTGCCCAACTGAGACCGAAAATTTCATTTTGTATAAAAACGGTATAGTTTTACTGTTATAAAATTATGTAGCAAATAAAATACTTACTCATCAAACAAGTATGAGCCTTGATTTTCTGATTGAACAATTCCAACTTGCATGATTAAAAACCGCCACATAAATTATTAAGTTCTTACAAATTCGAAGCAAATATGACGGGAGTTGATTGGATTTGGTTTCTCATAATTAAATGTATATTTGTTGTGTGATTATGTTGAGTTATTGTCTTGCAAAAAAAATTTACGTCAGGGTTTTTTGTGGGCTTTTAAAAAAATAAGAGAGTAATATTATGAGCTATTTATTAATAAGAAAAGATGTTGGATGGATTAATCCCTCCTAAGCCCTGTGAAAGGCTCCGTCCTTTAGTATATACAGGGGCGGCGGCACTAAGTGTAGGGTGGGGTCAACTGACCCCAAACACAAAAAAAAAAAAAATCAATGTATTTTTGACTATCTTTTGAAAATTTTATCACTAATATATATTAACTGATCTGTTAAAATTTTAAAATATTGACCCTTGACCTGTATCTATACTTGAAAATTTAAAGTTAATGTATTAAAAACTTGTAATAGGATGTGTTATTGTCGAACTTGTAATAGAATGTGTTATTGTCGAACCTTGACCAGTATCACAAAAATCCTCCGGCCGTCCCAGCGTATATATGTCCATACATATGCTTTTCAACATATCTGTATGCATGCCTTGTAATCGATCTACTAGCTACCACTTAATTTTCTAAATCCAATCTAACTCGATCTTTTATGCGCTAAAGAAAATTAAGATAGATATGCAACCCTTTCTCAATTAGCTAGCTTAATTAATTTATTTTTATAGTATATGTCGTGACATTCATTTTTCCCATCATGTGAAGTAATTCAACATCGCATAATTAAGGATAGAAGATTGATTTTGCTGCTTTATAGTAAATATAATTGCTTTATAATGTTGAAGCTACCATCTCTCTCTGTGACATTAATTAATTTTGAAGCATCACATGATAGCTATAGTGAACTGGAAATTAACGAGGCACATATATACAGATGATACATATGGTTTGAACGTTGAAGAGGAGCTAAAAATATCTTACTGTACTGTACCACTATATATATATAATGGGGTATTAATGGGGTTTTCTTCCATTGTTTCTTCTTCATTCTGCATTTTGCTCTTGTTTGTATTCTAAAATTCTACATGGTATCAAAGAATTGAAGCTCGTTATAGATTTTGCGCTTTATCTTTGATTTTGGAGTCTGATTCTCCCATAGTTCCAATTTTCTTCTTCATATTTCAAAAATCTGTTTTTTGGTTCTTGATCTTGAAGCCATGGATGCTGCACAGAACCATGTAATTTTTCCCAATAATCCATTTTACATTCATCCTAGTGAAAATCCTTCACTAGTTCTGGTACATCCTCCCCTCAACAACA
This sequence comes from Gentiana macrophylla, assembly GCA_026214975.1. Taxonomy (NCBI): domain Eukaryota; kingdom Viridiplantae; phylum Streptophyta; class Magnoliopsida; order Gentianales; family Gentianaceae; genus Gentiana; species Gentiana macrophylla. The sequence goes on along the minus strand of CM047811.1, from coordinate 121,814,553 downwards.
AGAATTTTTATCATTGGAGTTGGTCAATGAAAAGTCAGCTGATCACCAAGAACAAAGTAGGATTCATTGATAGTTCAATCCCCATGCCTGCTGTTGATGATCCAAATTTCCAGGTGTGGCAACATTGTAATTCCTTTGTTATTGCTTGGTTGGTTAATTCTGTCATTCCTTCCATAGCTTAGAGTATCATGTTTAAGGCTACAACAAGGGAAATTTGGCTAGATCTTGAAGCAAGATTTTCAATGTTAGATGTGTTTAGAGTTTCACATTTGTTGGAGGAGGTTCATAATATAAAATAGGGTGAATTAGATGTTACAAGTTATTTTACCAAGGTGAAAACATTATGGGATGAGATTGATCTTATGAGGCCTACACCATCCTGCAAATGTGAACCAAGATGCACTTGTGATGTGTTCAATGTTTTTGTTGGATATGCAGTGACAGAAAAGGTGGTTAGGTTTTTGAAAGGGCTGAATCCTGAATATTCCCAAGTCATGACACGGGCTCAGTTGATGCATCATGTGCCAGACCTTCATAATGTGTTTGCAATGGCATTAAAACTTGAAGCATAGAAAGAGTATGTCATAACACATTCTTCTCTGGCTCAAGTTTTGTACAATAGGTCTTTTAATTAGTCCAATTTTGGTCATATCCAGAATCAACAGTCAACTAATAGATCTAGTGCTAATCCTGGTAATGCTGGTTTCATGAAAGGAAATATTGCCCAAGATAAGAAGAAATTGCAGTGTACTTTTTGTGGTTTTACAGGTCACACTAAGGATAAGTTCTATAAAAAACATGGTTATCCTCCAGGATTTAAAACAAGAAGAAGAGTGAATATGGTGGATACTGCCTCAGAAATTTCATGTTTTGAGAACACAACAGGTTCTGTACCTTCTGCACCTGATGATGAGTCTTTTACTTTGAATAAAGCACAATATCGACAACTTATGAGGCTGCTGGATACACAGAAAACATAAGTGTTTGATCATATGTCCAACCAAGCCACAGTTCTTACTGCTAACTTTGTTCCCACTTCTGACGCATCAGGTTTGTCTAACTCTATGCTTTGGATCATAGATTCTGGTGCCACAGATCATATTGTTAATAGGCCAGCCATTTTAGTCAATCCCAGGTCTATTAATCATATGAGGGTTGGTTTGCCTAATGGTTCCAGTGTATTAGTTTCTCATATAGGCCACATAATGGCCTCACATTGACTGATGTATTGTGCATTCCTGAATTTAACTTTAATTTGATTTCTTTGGCCAAATCGACTCCTAACCCTGCTTTGTCCATAGTGTTTGTACTAAACAAGTGTTTGATACAGGACAAGTGAGTTGGGAGTCTGATTGGATCAACTAACAAGTCCAAGGGTTTATATGTGTTGGACAGTCCTAATACACATCAGCTAGACACTACACATCATGTTTCTACTGTTTCTAGTAGTATTAGTTATAATGAACTTTGGTATTATAGATTAGGCCATATCTCTCATAAGAGATTGGAGGATTTGAATCTTGTTTCTGCTTCTGATTCTGTAAACTGTGTTTGTCACATTTCTCATTTGGCAAAGTAGAAAAGAAATTCTTTCGCTTTGAGTACTTCTTCTGTTAATATTGTTTTTGATCTAATTCATGTTGATATATGGGGACCTTACAAACAACAGATTGTACATGCTCAGTCATATTTTCTCATAATTGTAGATGATTATTCCAGATTCACTTGGCTATTTTTGATGAAGTGTAAGTCAGAAGCTAGGGATTTGGTGAAGTCTTTTTGTCAGTTTGTTTTTGTGAAATTCAGTAAACATGTTAAGATTTGAAGAACAGACAATGGTCATGAGTTCAATATGCCAGACTTTTATAAGGAAAATGGCAAAACCTTCGAATCGAATCCATTCCAGGTTATCCTTAGGAAAATTTCCCCATGAGTGTGGTCTGGAATTTAGCTGCGAGTGATTCTTCAATTCGATGAGGGATGGTGATTGCCGGCTCCCCTTTGAAGGTGCCATGAATAAATTTTGGAGGAGTCGGAGAGATCGCAGAAGGATGAGAATCGGACAGATGGAAATCATTCGCCGTTGCCATGGAGATTTGGGAGATTATGGTCAAGGGTTCAGCCTCAACAGCCTCTTCTTCTTCTTCTACTGATGCTTCCTCTTGGATTCTTTGAGCCTCCAAGTTTTTGAGTTCTTTCCCTTTTCCATGTTGATCAAAACCTAGAAATCGCCATTGATGAATTTGGGGATGAAGCAGGGGGAGGGACGGTTGAGAGAGTTTTCCATTTTCACATTCGTCGATTAAGACTTCTATTGAGGATAGCTCCTAATTAGCATGTTCTACCATTTATTTTGTACTTACGTTTGACATAAGTTGAGCTCCTAATGTTAATCATCTACATCATTATTATTTTCTGTTTTCCATTGTGTACACCTTACGAATGGATATATTAAAACAGAAATTGTCTCTCGCAAAGACATAATGGGACCGTTTATGTAATCTCCGCTTATGGTCTAGTTAAGACGGTTGTCAATGTTGTGGTACATAGAAGGGAGCATGTTGCAGAATGATGTGTAACCGCTATGACTCCCATTGACAGTTAGATTAATGCTGACGCTTACGCTGACCAACTAAAGAAATCGTTTAGCATTAACGCGCGCCTTATGATCCTTACAAGGAAAACACTAATGAAATGTTCCTATCGACCAAGTGGAAGAATGTAAGAATAATTATGTCGTGGCTTTTATTGAGCCCGATTAATTTCCTTCCCCGTAATAGTGGTCTTATAGGAAATTCGTTTTCCCTAGGAAATATGCTATTTTTATTTATTGGTTATTTAAAAGGAGTTTTAATCCGATTAAAACTTGGCTTTGATGGACGGCCGAGATTAAAGCAAAAACCTAGATCATTCGGATTTCGGCCCTCTCTCCGCCTATAAAAGCAATGCTTTATTCCATCATAAAGCATATGTTGGAAATAAAATTTATGTTTTGATGATAATTCATCATATTTACTCAGAATATTATCTCAACCTCGTTGATGAAGTGCTGAAGCTAGCTATTATAGTGAAAAGCTAAAAGATGTCTAGAATTGAATGTATAGGTTTTACTGTAGTCCGATATTTGTATAGGTTACATCGCATACAAATCGTAATAGTTAGTGTGTCGTGAAATCAAAATCCGAAATCATTAAGATAAATAAACTGACTCAGAATACACCATTATGAAACTGAAAAAGATAAGTTCGCTGACGGACACAAACTCGGTTGTCTTATCTAGAAGATGAAGAACTGAGGGTTCAAACTCAGTTGATGAAGAACTGAGGGTCACAGACTCAGTTATAAAAGATTGAAGAACTGAGGGTTCAAACTCAGTTATGAAGTTTACAAGTCGAGACTATAAAGTTAGACTTCAGGCAAGTTTGTGGTGACCTGAACTGACATTATGGATCTTGTATGAAGACCTAAGAATCATAAGGACAATGAATTCTTATAAGATAATTGTTTATGGTGTACTCTGATTAAGTCAATTATAATCAGATGTAAACTGAAGTACTGATATTTGAATAAGAGTAAAATCTCAGTTAATGCTCCAAGTCACCAAGAAATCGACAATCGATGAACATGGTACAAAATCGATCAGAAACTCGCTTTTATATGTCACCATCCAACAAACCGATAGTATCGAACGCTTTAAAGGAAGCAATTTTATTGGATGAAATACTGACACATCAGAACGGTCAGAAAATATAGCCGTTACAAGATAGACGTTGATACAATTCGAATTCATAAAAATTGAACGTTGGACCTCACACTATAAATAGAGGACTTTGCACCAAGGATCAAACACGAAGATTTAATAGAATTATTAAGATCAACAAGCATTTTTGTGCACTAGTCTTAGTTATTCGAATTGCTATCATCTCTGCGCTATAACAAGATCATATCAAGAATTTCTTCAAGTGTTCAAGCTACACGTAATTTATCCAGATTCGCACACTTTGAAGAACCACAAACAAGAATCAATTTATTGATTCTCATTTACTTTGATTCTACATTAAAGGTTGAAACTGAAGCAAGCCGGGAAGGTTCTCGCCAAGGACAGTTGTTACAAGCAATCAGTTAGATGTGTTTGTGGTAGTAGCTGGTGAAGAGGCATACATAACCCTTCAAGGACCAAAGTGTTCAAGCAATTGAAGAGCAGCAATTCTACCTGCTTCTACAACCTGCTTAGATAGTGAAGCTAGGGATTAGCCAAGGACTATTGTTTAGGACTTTTTGTAACAGCTCACCTCAAGAAGTTCTAGTGGAATTTTCCTCCTACACCACAGGGGAAGAGAGGACTGATAGGATTACACCACCTGGAACCTCTATAATACTTGCCTCATTTACTTTACGCATTTATTTATTTACTTAGTATTTATCTACAACATTCTAAGGATTGATTGTTATACAACTCACAATTCACAGACTGACATTCATCATAATTCAGTTTAACACACACAGCTTTCACATAGAATAACAAGATCAAGAAAAAGGCTAGAATTATATCCGCTGCCGGTTGACTCAGTTTTTGGTTAAGTCAGTTTGACTTAAATTCAGCTCAGTCAGCTTAACTCCACACAAGTTTTAACTGAACCTTAATTTGTTTTAAATCCAGTTTTAGGGACAAGTTTATTCACCCCCCCTCTAAACTTGTGTTAGCCTTTCCAAGGGACCAACAATACGAAAGAAACCAACACATAATGGTTGTAGGGAATGAGAGAGATATCGGAATCCTCATCCAACCGGCAACAACACGATGGCCACAAACGGAGGTAATTCTGGTTCTTTATCGTGTGATTATTATGTTGTTCTAGATCTATGGATAATTGATTTAACATATTTTAGACATATTTTTATTTTATTTAAGTTTATATATATAGAACGCTTGTGCCCTAGGTTATGGTTCAGTCGTGTCCTTCAAGGACTCTTACTTGTAACCGCCGGAAGCTTGATTTACGCCTGTATCCCATGATTTTCGGGATACTTTTAACCATATATGATGTTTTGAATCAGTGCCATAATGACGGAGGATTCTTCCCTTATATATCTGATGCTATAAAGCACACGTGTAACATTGAAGGTAACTCCCGACCTGTGGTGAGCTCCCAATGATGTGATAAATCCGAGCTGCCCTGGCCCAACTTCTTTGCGCCCTAACCGACCTGCAATGGACTGGGAAGTGGGCTGGGTACACAAGACCGATCTCCCACATTGGGTAGAGGCATGTATTTGGACTTGAATGGGGCTTCTAGCCCTTAATCGCGCATCTTCTCTAACTTCATTTATTACTCAGTCATTTATGAGATGACATGTGGCAGGAGCCGATCTGAACTGCGTCAAATACTTAAATGCATGTAGTGAACAAAACCCCTAAGTGTAATTGATTTTTGTATGGTGTATATATATATATATATATATAGACATTTACATATTATATTGTGAATGCATCGTGATGATGTCTCCACGTGTGGTGTGATCAGGGGCGGCGCCAAAGAGGTTGCTTATGGGTCACTTGACCCTAAATAATATTTTAAAAAAAATATATAGGTATTTTTATACTATTTAAAATTTTATACACTATTATCCACTAACTGACCCTCTAATTTTTTGAAAAATTAACCCTTGACCCATATCATACTTATATTTTTAACATTAATACTTATAAACTTATAATTAATGTGTCGCTCTCGATCCCGATCTGTGTTGCAGAATTCCTGAAACCGTTTATGGGTGTTGATGTTAATGAGTGGGTGTGATGTTATGTAAATGAAGTGAATATGTAGGGTGTCTAAAAAATTGTAATATTCCGATTCTCGGAAAAGGGCAGACGTGTCATTTTGCGAGAACGAAATATTATATTTACTCACTATGGAAATTAAGTATTTTATTTATAATATATGTATTTTTTTGAGAATGTATATATATATAATCCTGGGGACTGATTTGTGATTATTGGAAACTTAGGGGTTTAGTGGTAATGTGGTTTATGGGAGAATTAATGGGGAAATTAATCTCCCATTATTCAAGTTGAGAGTTACATATTTCCCCTTTTACGTTAGAAGAGAAAGGGAGAGAAGAGAGAGCCTGAAATATTTTTGAAGCAAAGGAGAAGCCTAGAGACTTTCCCCGATTCCCGGTTCGTTACTTCACCGATTTTAGTTCCGTTTGAAGCAGGAGAATCGTGGAAAAGCAAAGATCGCTTTGATAGCGTATCCCCCGGTTTCACTTTGAGGTAAGAACACGGCCCTGGTTTTGGTTTCTTCACGCTTTGTCACAACGGGATTGAAGGTTTCGCTCTTTCTTGTAGTTTTTGTTGTTAGAAACTCCAATCTCAATCGGTTCTTGGTTTGGTTGTAATTTGGATAGGTTCTTGTTGGAATCTCTGAGGATTTCCTGCTGTTTTTTTTTCTGAGTTTTGGCCTGAAGGATTGCTGTGAAAAGGTGAGAAAATCTTCTCTATTGAGTTAGTTATGTTTTGGAGAAACTAGAGCCTTGTTGTGGTCATGTTTTGATGTTAGAATGTCAAGTTTTGGTTTGGTTAATACCTATGGAAGTATTGGTAACATTAGATGTAGTTTTCTGTGCCAAATATGTTGCCTTTTGCTGCTGTTTGTGCAAGAAACGACTTGGTGATTGTATTGAGGAAATTAGGGTTCAAGTGGAAGTCCAGGTGGACGGGTGTCCGCTTTATGTGGACGGGCGCCGACTTAGTCCTTTTCGCACGGGCGTTCACTTCTCTCGACGGGCGTCTGATAGTCGCTTTTGATACGAGATGTAACCCTGGTAGGTTGGACGAAGCGCCCAAAGATAGTGAACGAGCGCCCAAGCTTCTTGGGCGGGCGTCGATAGTGGTTTTATATACGAGATGTAATCGAGTTTGGTGAACGAGCGCTCAAGCTTATTGGACGGGCGCCCTCTCTTTCGGACGGGCGCCCAGCTAGATTAAACGGGCGTTCATCCGTGTTTTGCCTTTCTTTCAATTGTTAATTGTTATTCAGTTTCTTAAGCATGTTGTTAGCATGTTACACCTTTAAACATGTTATGAAAACCTTATATAAACCTGAACAAGCCATGATTAAGCTTCTGATGCGTTTAGTTCCGGCACCGAATGTACTCTTCAAGGGAGTTGAAGTTCGGGACCGTCGGAAGAGCATGATTGGCCTGTGCATTGATGAATTAGTATTTATCAATGTCTGTGTATGTGTTAGGCCTCGTCGGTGTCTAGTGGTTTAGGAAGGAGAGTATTAGGGTGAGGGAGCTTACTTGAAAATACTTAGGTGGCCAGTTAATAAAGAACGTACTTGCTTAGTTAAAAGATTAAACATCGTAACACTCTTGGTAAGGCATTTGACAATATCGCGATGCGTGGGCGTTCAGATAAAGTGAATAACTCTGCTGGCCTATAAACGGCTAAATGGCAGGGGGACTTCGCGAACGTACGTTGTCGGGTCTCAACCCGTGGCTATTGGTGTGATCCACCGATAGGTTGCAATCGATACCTCGTGGTGGGTAGCACCATGCGTTGTGCCTTGAGTGCCAATGTAACAAAGATAAGCTAAGCTTAAAACAATTAGTCACAACATGTTGATGAGCATGAAGTGAACCTGGGTCGAGTCGGTCAAACCGTGAACCTTTCCTTACGAGCTTAATTAATTCAATAAACTTCTATTTCTGCTTTGAGATTTTTTGTACTTACCTCGAATGCATCTTTTTGTTGTATTTGGGAATTGGTAAGACGAACAGGCTGGTTAGGAGAGTTTGACGAGGTATATGAAGATGATATATGAAGACTGGATATATTCTTGGATTGTCTTTGTTATTTTCATAACTTTTGATACACTTCTATTTTAGTACTTGATGTATTTCATTTTTGGACCTTGTTTCATTGTCATAGTTTTTGGGTTAAGACATCGTACTGTTTTGATTCGTGGATGTAAGTTTTCTGTCATATCTTTAGTTGATGGTGTTTCTATTCTCAACTTGTACAAAAAAAAAATACAGACCCGAGTCTTTTTAGCTCCATTATAAATTTTCAGCGTAACTCGACACGACGTAGTAGAAACTACGATAATATATAATCTTATTTTATATTATACTGTAATTAACGCTCCATTTCCTAGCGACTTTAGATCCTCAACAGGCGTTATAAAATGATGTAGAAAAAGACGACAGCAGCAACAGAACTAAAAAGCTACCGTTGAATGTTGATACGAAGAAGAATTGAAGGTGCCTCCCTCCATCAAATCTTTTTTTTCTCAAAAAAAAAAAAAAAAAAAAAGAGGAAGGAAAAATGAGGACGCACCTTTGAATTGATAAAATAACGAGACAAAGTAGGGAGTGAGTGACATCATAAAAAGTCCAAATAACTTTCTAACTTGGACTCATTTGTCGTTCCACATTGGCACGGCACCATCAAATATCAATCTAATCTTTTTTTTAGTTATATGCACAACATATTCCACTACATATGATCTCATTATTAATAAAATATAGGATATATTAATTGATTGATTTAGATCCCATCATAATCAATGGTAGGATCATGTGTAGTGCACATATCACTCCCGTTATATCAATCAATCTTTTTAGTTATAGGAAAATGATATATTCTACCAAACATTTGATTCTTATTTTATTTTCATTAACGTCATTTAATTTTTATCCTTAATTAATATGATCAACCCTAATTAGCAAGTTGATAATGTATCATCCTCATATCATGGAATCTGTTTTTTCCCACACCGGATTTTACTGACTAGGGTTTTAAGGAGGTATGACTATACATTGATGACGCAATGGGTATTTGAGAAAACCATGGTGGAACAAAGCTTATCATCTTTACTTTTAATGAATAAAATTACAGCTTTGTTAAAGAAAAGGAAAAAAAAAATGCAAAGCTCCAAGATGAAAATTAACAGACAGGTAGTGAGATTAAAAAGGTGGTGTTGTATGCACATTAGATTAGATTAGAGAGCAATATATATATATAGTATTATACAACAATTGAAATGCTAGATCCAGAATTAATTGATGGATAATACCTTGTTTAATTTCTTGCAAAAAAGAAGAAGTTGGTTAACAACAACAACAACAACAGGCTAGGCTTAGGCTAGCCAACTTAATTAAATAGCTTCAGATTAAGTACAACATTTCATTTCATTACAGATAATTATAATGAATTTTTAAACCAACTAACTAACAAACTAGCCTTTAAATGGCTTATAAACTTTAAGATCAGAAACAACCCCAGCAAAAGACCCAGCAGCTGCTGCAACTGATATTATCAAACAAGCCAAGCTTAATATTTGTAAACACAGCCATCTAGTGCTCCATTTTTCTATCTTCTTTTGCGCAATGTACATTTCCACCGGAAGTATACCGTCAATGCCAAAACCCGAAAGCACCAAGAATTCCAACCACATCGTTAAAGAAAGGCATCAGCATTGATATCACTGTCGTTATGATCACGAATATGGTACGCCAAATCAACCGGAAGATGCTGAGCTTGAATCCCAACAATGGGATTTGGATTTCTTTCTTTATGAATTCGTTTTCAGGGAACCGTTGGGCGGCAGTTTTCTCAACAAAAGCAAACAAGGGTTGGCAATACACTTGGTAGGCACCAACCAAGTGAACTACAATCGCGATGTTGGCAATGTCAAGGAGCCAATAGGGATCAAAGAAGCCAAAACCGGTTAGTAGATTCCCATGAGCAAGGTCTCCGAAAGCCGCATAACCAAAGCAACCGCACAGCATGTAGAAAATGGTTGTCACTGCAACACTAATTAGTGTAGCTTTCTTCATTGTTTTGTATTCTGATGGTGGGGACTTAACAGTGTCCTGTATATGTATATATATGCATAGGCAAACAACAATTAGTACTGCTAGGAGGTAGTAGAGGGGGGGCGGGGCGGGCATGTAGGAAGAAGAAGAACAAACCTGAATTTCAATGAGGATAAGGGAATAAGAATAGGCAAATGCAATGGCACCAAGAGCTTGGAAACTTCTCCATATTTTGTCGGTTTGAGTGACAGTTCCACTATCAGTGATGGTTCCAATACTAATTCCTGTGAGGCTTCCCATGATTTTGCCAGTTTCTTCATGTATATATAAACAAACAAACAAACAAACAAAAATCTCAAATAAGTAATTAATGGCAACTAGAAGAGATTTAATCAAAAGAATAAAGGGAATTGAAGTACAAGTAGATTAAGGATGATCTCCTACCAGCAACTCTGGCAACACCAAGGCCAAGGCCAATAGTGGAGTAGCTAAAAGACATAACAGCTGCAACAATTGATAACCACCATATCTGATCAAAGTCTGGAATTTGGGAGAAAATGATCTCAATCACACCAAAAGCAATCATGTACGGATTGCTTGAAACTATGCAAGGAGCAGTCTTTCCTCTAGTATGGAAACAATTCGACCTTTTGACAGCCCTGTTCCACAATTGTTTTGTTAAGTTAGCCATCTCCATCCATCCACAAAAACACAAAAAAAAAAAAAAACAATCTTTCTTTCTTTCTTTTGACTTACACCATACTAATAGCAGATGCTATAGTGTAGCCAATAGCAACTCCAAAAAGATTCAAATATTGAATTGCTCCACACACTTTAACCTGAAACCCACCTGAATAATTGAAAGCAATATACATAAAAAGTTAATTGTCGGTTATAATTCCTTGTTCAATAACAAGTAGTACTAGTTATGTATGTAAAATGGCCAGAAAAGAGAAGTGAATAATCATATACGTACGTACCAAGGTTTGCTCTAACAGCTTCCATATAAGTATAATTTCTCTTGCCAGTGTCACCAGTCCGATAGCAAGCAGAAAGAAGAGTAGAAGTGTAGTAAGTGACAAAGGAGAACAAGAACAACACTGTTGGGCCAGCAACCCATCCCAATTGTGCTGTAGCCCATGCTAAGGACAACACTCCTGACCCAATCACAGCTGTTATGATATGAGCACTTGCAGTCCAAACATTACCTGTTTATGAGTATTCCAAACATAAATCAGAAAACCAGCATGAAAATTTTCAAAGTCGATATGTATATATAAATATATATATAAGAGACTGACACAAGAATCGACCTTTGAAAAAAGGTCCTATTAGGTGGTAAGCCTAAATGCATCACTAGATTTGGGTGGGGGTGCAAGGGCAAGTGCCTAAATTAAGGCTGCTAACAGTAATTGTAAGCTTATCATACAGGAAATGACAAGTAGCAAGCTGTGGTGATTTCAAACTGAAATTATTCATAATCTTGCACGTTAAATTAAAAACAAGAAAAGAAAGGCAGAGGAACAGAGATTATATATACATACCAGTTCTTTTGAGGCGGCCATCATCATCAAAGCACTTGGAGGCACCCTGCATAGGAGCATTAAGTGAGACATCAAACGCCTGGATATGGCTGTGAGATTGGTCTGTTGAGTTTGTGTTGCCCGCCATCTTTTTTATGGTAAAATTACCGAAAACAATCACGGAACAAATTAAAACAAAACACAGATGGGTTTTATTCAAACTGAGATGAGATAATCTTCAACAGAAACAGCAGAAGCCCAGCACCCAAAAAAAAAAAACTAGGTCCGCCTGCCTGCCTAATATAACAGGTTTTTTTCTTCTTCTTCTTGTTATTACTTATTACAAAAGAAAGAAGAAGAAGAAAAAGGGGAGGCGAGAATAGCTATGTAAGAAGAGAATGGAGGTGGGATGGGGGGAATTATTAAATAAATAAATGGGAAAAAAAAAAAAGAAAGGGGTAGGACTCTCCTCGTCCTCGGGGTATGTGTTGAAAGAAGAAACAAGAAAAGAGGTATAAATAGCACAATGCAGTTAGTAGTAGAGGACCAGGTATGGAAGCAATAGTAGTACTGTAGTAGTAGTAGAAGAGAAAACTGTTATGATGTAGGTTAGCCACGTGCTCCTCCTATACACCCTCTCTATCTCACAAAAATAAAATACTATTACTAATCACAAATTATTATTATTATATCTACCGTTACACTCACTTAAACACATCCGAGTAACATAATATATGACTTTATATTATGAAGAAGTAATGTATGCATATTTTAATTGATAAATGTTTTATCATGACCTGTTATTTTAAATTATGTTACATTATTGGTTGTGTCGGAGTGATTATGATTAAAGAAAAAGGAAATGAAGAACACGTTGGTCAACGTTACACAGTTGGCAGAGAAAAAACGACAAAGGTCGAGGGTGGGGGTAATACCATACCCCTTCCTTAATTGCTTTTGCAATTTCTCTTTCTCCATATTCTGCAAATCTACTACTACTGCTACTACTATTATCCTTTATTTTTATTTTATTTTCTCTTCTTTTTTTTAGGGAAATTTTTCTCTTTTTTTCTTAACTGCAATGTTCTTACAGTAAATCCCTGTTTTTTCTCCTTTCTCAAAACATTGGATGATCCAAGTCTTAGTTCTTCCTCAACTTATCCTAAACAATAATTTTGTTAGGCTAAACCTTCGAGGTTATATTAAACATCAAATAGGGTTTGGATGTACTTAATATTATAAATGGAATGCTTCCCCGTTATAAGAATTACTTCACTTTTACATATTAGACTCTGCTTAAAATAAAATAAAAATTTTTGACTCTTTAAACAAGTTTTTTGACCCGTCATTGGCATCAATCAAATGTGTGACTTTCCCGATTAACAAAATTTACTACATCCGGCAATAAACCAATCTGTCGGGACAGATTGCCCTAGCGTTTTTATTAACACCAATTGGTTTTAATAGAATGGTATGCGATTGATCTTAACATTATATCAGAGCCAAAGGTCACGAGATCGAACCATGGCTGAAACATTATTTAAAAAGAAATTGTGTTGAGACATATTGCACACACTTGAGAAGGGGTGTTGGGAAAGATTTTCATACACTTGAATGAAAATTGTGCAATTGTTGGACAAATTGCCAACAATTGAGGAGGGTGCTGGGACAGGTTGCCCACACTCTTAACATATAAGAAATAAAGTTGTATATTTACTGACACCAATTGGTCTTAGTAAAATAGTAAGCGCTTGATCTTAACATGATATCAGAACCAGATGTCACGGGATCGAACCCTGGTTGGAACATTATTTTTAAAAAAAATTGTGAAAGTGTTGAGACTGAAGCCTCACACTTGAGGGGGGTGTGGGTCTTGAATGAAAATATGAAAATTGTCCAAGTATTGGACAGAGGGGGACGTGGGTCTTGAATGAAAATATGAAAATTGTTGAAGAGTTGGACAGATTGCCAACACTTGAGGTGGGTGTTGCGAGAGATTATCCACACTCAAACTAGTAGTACATCTATATCCTGTTAAAATGAATATAGTAATTAAAATAAGATTGCGTAGGAGGCTAAATCCAATAAAAATAAGGGACAATTGTTTATTTACTAATTTCTGATTTTTTTTTCGTTTAAATAGTATTTCTACAAGAGTTATTGTGTATGTAGTATCGTGAACACAACCTTATCCAAAATAAATTAATGTTCCCTAAATAGCCCCCTATCGTGAACACAATCTTATCCAAAATAAATTAATGTTCCCTAAATAGCCCTCTACATCATAAAAAAATATAACCCCGTTTTTTTATGAACGATATTTAATAAATTCATGTATAAATGGCCATTCAACAAATTGCATTCTCCTGCATTGTTGAATGTTATTACTCAGGGTACTAGTTCAGATTCAAGCCTTAGTTCATGATGGTAACATTTGTTGAATTAGCATTAATGGAAAAATGTTGTCCTAAACCCAGTTGATCGTTTTTCAGGGATTAATGTTTTAAGGCAATAAATTTCCGAAAATAAACAATTGCCCCATGATATTTTTGACAAAGATCCAACTACTGCAATGATTGAGGAAGATATGACAGATAGATTCAGGGTTTTAAGGAGGGTTATTCACTGATTTCACTCTCCATTCTAATAAGTTTTTCTTTTATCTCGTTCTCATAAACGTGTACCAAATTCATAGATCCAACACTTTAAATTAATGAATGAATATTTTCAATACCTCCCATACAAGAAGGAATTGTTAGGTAGCTAGAGGGATTTTACAGTTTTTGAAAAATTTAAATTTAATTGTTAATTTAAAAAAGAGGTGAGCGGGAGCAATAAAATTTAATATTTTATTTATTTGGGTTAACCCAGTTTAAATTAATAATTTACTTTCAGGAAATTATTTGGCTTTCTAGGCATATTTTTAAAAGAGAGAAAGTAGAGGGGGAAATTTTTTGGGTTTTCAACTTGGATCTTACTATGGTTTTGGTGAGGACCTCATGAAGTTATATAGTCCTGGGTGTGAGCCATTCATGTAATGTCACGTGGCTCATTTATGGCCACACAAAACCATGTAATATTATTGGTTTTGCTTGTGTGGCCGACACGTGTCTCGTTAGTTGTACCCCATTAACAACATTGTATGTAAATGTTCCCTCCTTTTTCCTGTAGCCCCGTGTTTGAATTTTCAAATTTGTAACAGTTTACTGAAGGTATTTTTGTCTTTTTCAATTAATAATCTTTTTGTATTGTTTTTTTATGGACTCCGCTTTATAGAGTACCATATAGAGAAGAAACTTTGAAAAAAATACTATATGAACAATTTCCTCTAAAAGGAATAAATCGTTGAAAGCACATTCTACAAATGCATAGATTGCATCAAAAGTGAAGTCCACATGTATGATAGTCAATTTAATATTACATAATGTATGTATGTATGACATATACTACTAATAAAGTGGTATTGGGAAATAATATTAAGTTATATCAACGATTTTCGCCATGCATTGACTTCCTGATACTGATCGACCCCACTTTCCCTTTTTACCCTTTTTATTTTTTATTTTTTAGGTTAAAAATAAATAATGATGGGAAAATAAATAACACTGCTGCTGCACCACTAGGCACTAGCTAGTTTGAAAAAACTGAATAGTAGTAGTATATAGTAGTATAGTCAATATATATAGCACGTGTTATTCAATAATAAAGGTACTGAGGGATCGTGGATTTTGGTTTGAGGATCAAAACGCACTCATTTTGATCGCTTTTTTTAATTTTCTATTAATCCGATTTGGATGGATGGATCGATGGATGGATGACCATGCACTATACACTAAAATCTCTATAAATTAATAATATTGAGACCGAGATATTTTATTAATTTAGCGGGATATTATTATATCGATAAATTAATAATTTATTAATTTAAAGAGGTTTTACGATAACCTTTAAATTTCCAAGTCCAATGTACTAGTTTCAATGTATATCGCTTAGAGATGAAAAATAAATTACAAAAACAGAGTTAAAGCGCATTCATGAATGTACATTCACAAATTATTTGAATTTGACAATGCCCCAACTCTTAAGTCAATGAATGAGGAGATTTAAGGATGAACTCAATATAGATTTGAAGTTCAATAAAAAAAAGTATTTATATAGATTCATTTTTTAGATAATCTTAGAATTTGAAATCTTTTAAGACATACATAATTATTAATTTATAGTTTATAGTTGGGATTAATATATATATACAATTTTATTTCAAAAATTTATTATCTTATTATTTTATCGATTGGGTCCAATTTTGTACTGGTCCCAAGTTGGGACTGGACAAATTATTAATTTTATTGAGATTATTAATTTATCGAGTATTAATTTATAGAGGTTTTACTGTATATAGCTAATGTACGTAATAAATCTGTAAATATATATAAGCTTTACTTTTGGTAAAAACCGGATATTATATTTATAAAAACCGGATATTATATTTAAACTAATCGAAATGCTGTACAACTGTTCAAAGTGAATAAAAGAAAGCTATACAGGAACGAAACAACTAAGCTAAAGCAATGGCACACCCAGAAAAATTTTCCAATGGGGGCCAAATTAGGAAGAAAAAAAAGGTGGGGGCCAAAAAAGGTGAATAAAAACTCATCTGCCAAGATTCAAACCTGTAAACTATGAATAAATAACAAAGCTTCTAACCAATTGAGCTAAATTGGTAATTACATTAGATATTGTCTGAAATAATATATATACACAATTTTAATATTACTAGAAAGGTATACTAGTTACTTCGTCCGGAAATTCGAATGGGATCCATGCACCCCACCCTATAAGACTAGGTCTGCCTCTGAGCTAAAGTATAGAGTTATTTTTGCCGGGCTACTTGCTACTGTACTACTAGTAGTTTTTATGAAACTATCTAGCTTTGACATGTTTAAAAAAAAAAAGTGAACGTCTTTTAATACAAACAAAATTTGGCCAACAGTCCAACTATTTTCTCCCAAAAAAAAAAAATAAATAAATAAATAAATACACAGTCCAACTATCCACCATCTATACATGACGAAAATTTTAAAATTTCAAAATATGCACACACAAAAAAAAATACGTGAATGAAATGAAAGAGATTTCATTAATTACCTTATTTTGGTAACCCATCTTCTTCAATTCACTTTTAATTAACTAACTGGCTGGGCTGCCTGCTGCCTGCTGCCTGCTGCCTGCCTATATATATATATAAATATAATTGCTCAAATAAGTGGATGGCTTTAATTAATTTATATGTGAAAGAAGAGAGGTATCAGGTATATATGAGAAGCAATATATGATGATCAATTAATGATCGATGTCTGTGTGCATTCTTCAATCCATCAACCCCCAACATACATATATATATACTACTATATAATAATAATAATAATAATAATAATAATAATAATGCATGGTACCCTGATATTCAAAATAAATACCGATAATTCAGACGACTCCGCCAAATCAATCACACTGAATAAAATTATTAAACGTTTATTAATTCTCATCCATTCTTTTTAAGAATAGTATCAGGTTCTTCTTTTCTTTTTCAAAAATTAAAAAAAATGAAGAAAAAGAACAAGTAGTATTATATTTAATCAAAGAAATGGACTATCTAGCCAAAAGGGAGAGGTTTTTGGGTGCACCGTGTGCCAAAATCTTAACCTTTTATTTCTAAACTGAATTCAAACTGTAATACATGTGTGATTCAGATCATTTCTTCCGTCACTTCGGTGCATGGTGAGAGTAATAAGAATGAAGTGACGGATGAAACGATCAGATCCAAACAGTTTGTATATATCCGGTTGTAAAAATGGTGATAGGAATTAAGCCACAAAACAAATACCAGTCAATAGCTAGCTATTGATGAGTGGGGGGGTGGCTTAAAGAGTAGTAGTAGAATAATTCGAAAAATGGAATTTTGGTATTCAATTCATTCATGATGATTAGCTAGCTAGAGGAGGAGGCATCATAATATTAAAAAAATAAAAATAAACAAGAATTGGTCCATTAGAGAGAAAGAGAGAGGCATAATAGGACTTTCAAGAAGACAGGGAGAGGGGTATCGTATTCCATCTTTTACGTTCGTTCGATCGTAGAGGAAAGACATACAGAAGACGACGGCTGTTTCAGTGAGGCCAAAAAAAATAACTTTGGACATATATTTTTTTTTTTCTTTTTTGAACTTTGATTTGTCTTTTTCTATTCAACACTTTGAACTAAGGGTCTATACGGATACGGATTATCCGAAAACCGAATCGAACCAATGTAATTTGATTCAATTCGGTTCGATTAATTACTGCTTTCGGCTAGAACCCTCCATTGAAGAAGACGACTATGGCCGCCCTTGAGGCTGAGAAAAAGCTTTTTTTTTACGGTGTCACGTCATCATATTTATAAATCTTTTATTTACCATACATAAACATTTTACAATTTTATAACAATGACCCATTACATAAATAATTTATTATTTCATAACAAAAACCTCGGAAAAAAAGAAAGGTAGAACACAAAAACCTCAGAAATTGGAAAATCAGGTCGTGTCAGACTTGACACTTGCAAATCAGATCATGCTTTCTCTGATATGAAAAATAAGGTAAACGTAAGGAACCTACGTCCAAACGTAGGGAAATTCTTGTGATTCTGCTCCTATCTTTAATCCAGGTGTTCGTTCTTTTCATTCAACTCCTACTGCTTCATCTGAAGCTAGCTGGAATAGTCAGATTGGTTTGCTTTCTAAACCACAGGGTGGCGTTTCTGTGTCTTTGAGGAATGTTGATGTTGATCATCATAGCAACAAAAGATCAGGTTTCTTGTTCATTCTTGACCCTCTGTTTTTAGGTTCGACTTTTTAAAAGTCGAATCTTGATTTTGAATAAGAGAATTTATCTAATTTGTCAATTTTCTTTTAATTATCAGGTGGGAAGTGGTTTTTCTGTAGAAAATGTCCATGTGCAGGCAAGAAATCATTGGAAGTAGTTGGGGAATTAGAGACTTCAACAACAAGAACATCATCAATGGGTTCAGATAATTACCAATCGAATTTTCATCAACCCAAAATTATTCAGACCCACCGTAAGAGCAACGAAAGGACAGTGCAATTGCAGAAATTATCAAACATTTCCTTAAAAACTCCAACTCCTACTACTGATGATGATTTCCCAGAAAGACATCATCTAAAAATGTCTAAATTCTTGTGCATTATTATCTGGGAAATTCCCTACGTTCGGACGTAGGTTCCTTACGTTTAAACGTAAGGATTCCCTACGTTTAAACGTAAGGATCCTTACGTTTACCTTTTTTCCATGTCCGAAAATGCATGACCTGATTTGCAAGTGTCAGGTCTGAAACGACCTGATTTTCCAATTTCAGCAAAAACCTGCAACTGTAAAAATAAAAAGAATCCAACGTGTGTATATAAACCGGTTCAACAGTTTAGGGTGGCCACAATGGCACCCTCAATCAACACCCAATAAATATTTCCGGTCTCTCAAAGCCACAATGGTCCTCAATTGTATCCCCAATTTGTAAATTCCTCCATCACTACCTCTACTTTTCAGTGGATGTTGGAGTTATTTTATTGGTTTGAAAAAATAAAAAATTCTCTCTCGTGTTCAAAATATGTGGTGTAAAATTAATGTGATGGTAGATGTAAGAGAAAAGTTGTTTATTCAAGGTTGTATAGAGGTTGCTTACTGGAATGAATTTTTTTTGAATGTTGAAAAAATATAACTACAACGAAAAACAATATGTTTGAATGGAGTAATTGGAATCTCTTACTGAGGTTACTCCTAGAGCTTTTCCAAAAAAATTTTGCTGAGTCATTGTGTTGCGATGATAGTTTTTTTTTTTTTTTTTTTTTTTTTTTTGTAAAGGTTTACAAATTTTTTTAAACCACCCGTTGGAGTGCTCTTAAGAAGCTAGACTAGGTTTTTTTTTTTTTTTTTTTTTTTTTTGAGGAATGATAGGGTATTTTAAAGACTAACAAATTTCGCATCATCCTAGATGGTTTTTTTTAATCTGTATGAAAACCTATGGAATAACTTATATTTTCGGACGGATACCAATCTTTGTAAAATCCAACTTGTAAAAATTATACAGAGTTTACGGCTGTTCCAGAAACCGATAGAAAGAGAGAGGAGCTTTAAACGACCCCAAAGAAAGAACAATAAAGTAAATTACACTATACATGTTGATGGTGGTCATCCGGATTACTCACGCATCGTTCGAAATTAAACCAAGGATCAAAAGCTGCTGAACCGATCGAATTGAAAAATGATTGGCGGAGAGGGTAAGAAGAAAGCAATCTATCACTTTTCCCCATCGCTAGCGAAATTAGTTCAATTTGCGGTTTGGGAAGACCAGAATCTAGACCTTGGATCCATAGCAAGAGCATTCGAGCTCGATCCTACTTCGTTGAAGCTCAATGGCCACTTCATAGCTAGAGGAGTCGATTTTATTGCTTCCTCTGTAACTTGGAGGTCACTTCTTTCGTTTTTCTCAGCCCTTGGGTTGTCCACCGGCGCCGCTGTCTCTAATCCCCTCATCGTTGATGGCAAACTGTCGAAACGAAACTTGGTTCCAAGCGTAAGCTCTTTCACTGTTCAATCATTTCACTGCTTCTTTTCTGTTCTTGATTTTATTTTTTTATTTATTTTCATGGTGTGTTATTAATTGAATGCATATATTTCAATACACTCATTTTGTTTCATTTCGCTTACCAATCCAAACGCACTCCAACTGTTTGTGATGGATCCCTTTATGTGTTACACGGTGCCCCTATTTATAGGCGGATCACTAATGACCATCAGGCTAATTGTGACAAGACATAATTAAGTATGATGTATCCTAATTAAATACATTCAAGAGACTAAGTAGTTGTAAAGAGCGGATCGACAGGCTCGCTGACCGCTATGATATCCTCTTGTCTGTTTAGTCTTGTCCTTGCTGATGTCAGGTATGGATCCTGCTCGCTTACTTGCTGCGGGCACTGGTTGGATGACCGGATGGCGGATTGGAGCGCAGCGTGTTTGGCCCTCAATCTGGGATATGCATCGAGCATGCGGGTTCAGTGACATGTTCGGCTTATTACCAGGCATGCTGGTGGCGATGGAAGTCAAGAGCTGTGATGTGACTGCTAGATCGGGTCCGGGTCGGGTCTGGAGGCATATCAACTTCCAACAACAATATCATGTACATATACTAGCAATGCCAAAAAATCCTGACCTAATCCTTTTGTGAAGAGACTATGATCATTTTGGGATTGTTTGTAGCCATGATCCAAAAGTTTTTGAGTCAGTTTTGCATTCCATTGTGTGCTTGCATGTCTAAGGCCATACAATGATATGTTTAACTTGCATACTAGGTCATTTGTCTGTAATCCTTGTGGAGGTCTCATGTATACTTCCTCATCTAGGTCACCATGCGAGAATGCATTATTTACATCCATTTGATGTAAATTCCAACCTTTGTGAGCTGCTAAGGCTAAACGATACCGATAGTGGTTTGTTTTGCCACTTTGATGAAAAGGTTTCCAAAAAATCCATGCCTTCTGCATGCATGTAAATCCTTTGGCCACAAGTCTTGCTTTATATCTTTCAATGCTGCCATCAGACTTTCTTTTAATCCTATATACCCATTTACATCCAGTGGGCTTGATACCTAGTGGTAAAGGAACTAATGTCCAAGTGTTTGTCTTGTCCAGTGCTTCTAACTCTTTATGCATTGCATCCTGCCAATTAGGATCTAGAGCTGCTGCTTGGTCACACAGAATACTATCTTGACTTCATTCAAATTGGCAACAACACCCCTAATTCAAGTGGGAAAACTGAATCTGAACAACAAGCTGATCCAACTAATTCCCTCTCCTACCACAGGATCAGGGGATATGGGAAAAGGGGGGAGGAAACCCATTGTGTACACTAGAAAGAAAAAGACACCAAAAGTGTCTAAAGACATGTCCCCCCATGGGATTGGTATCTCTAATATTGACACAAGAAACATCAATAATCCTTAGGAAAGTGATGATTCTGAGGCTATTGATGATGATAATGAGGATATCAGTATTGATTCTGGTACACCTTATGATAACTATGAATCGGAAAATTCTGAGGACTTTTATGTGCAGGATACACTTGATGAACTACCTATAGCACTGAGAAAAAGAAAGAGAGAATGCACAAAACACCCCATGAGAACTTTCTTATCTTGTAAGAAGTGTTCTCAAAATCACAAGAAGTTTTTGATGAATCTTCACAAAGGGGACATACCTAAGAATATGCAAGAAGCAGTTTCTGATCCAATATGGTCCACTGCTATGAAAGAAGAAATGAGCTCCCTAGAAAAGAACAGAACTTGGGATCTGGTATGCCTACCAAAATATGAAAACCCAGTGAGTTGTAAATGGGTATTTACCACCAAATGCAAGTCTGATGGCACTATTGAAAGACATAAGGCCAGACTTGTGGCTAAAGAGTACACCCAAACACATGGGGTTGATTACTTTGAAACTTTTTCCCCAGTTGCAAAAATGAACACAGTAAGAATTCTCATATCCTTTGTGGTAAATCTGGCTGGAACTTGCAACAGTATGATGTCAAGAATGCCTTGATGCAAGGCAATCTGAATGAAATCATATATATGGCAGTCCCCCCAGGATTTGAGAATTCTGATGGGAAAGTTTGCAGACTGAACAAATCCCTATATGGGCTAAACAGTCCCCTAGGGCATGGTTTGGCAAACCATGCCTGAACAAGGATATAAACCAAGTCAGGGTGACCACACCATGTTTGTAAAACATGGAAGGATTGGAAAGAAGTCTATTCTGCTGGTTTATGTTGATGACATCATTGTCACGAGGAGATGATCAAGAGGTCAATCAACATCTACAAGCAGGAATGGCAAGGGAATTTGATATCAAGAATCTGGGTAGACTTAAATACTTTCTGGGGATAAAATTTGCTTACTCTAATCAAGGAATCTTCATATCTCAACAGAAGTACATCCTTGATCTGCTTACTGAAACTGGGAAACTTGGATGCAAGCCTGCTGCAATTCCTATTGAGTACAATCATGACTTGAGTGATTCCCCTGAAGATGAAGATGTGGACAAGTACTCATATCAAAGATTAGTGGGCAATTTAATATATCCGGAAAACACTAGGCCAGATATTGCTTTTGCAGTCAATGTGGTCGGCAAATTCATGCAAAACCCTAAGGTGTGTCATCAAAGAGCAGTAGACAGAATCCTTGAATATCTAAAGAGATGTCCTGACAAGGGGATACTATACAAAAAGAAGGATAATTTGGATATCCAAGCTTATACTGATTCTAATTATGCTGGAGCTATTGAAGATAGGAGATCAACCTCGGGTCACTGCATATTCCTAGGAGGAAATCTTGTGGTCTGGAGAAGCAAAACAACCAGTGGTCGCAAGATCAAGTGCAAAAGCTGAGTTTAGATCCATGGCTATTGGGATCTGTGAACTCTTGTGGCTGAAAATTATCATAAATGATCTAAGAATAGTATGGCGCCTTCATGAAGTCGCTAAGTGACAACAAGTCTGCTATAGAGATTCTCACAATCCAGTTCAACATAATAGAACAAAGCACATTGAAGTGGATAGGCATTTTATCAAAGAAAAACTGGAAAGTGGGTTGATCACTACTGAGTTTGTGTCCTCTAAAGATCAAGTGGCATAATTATTTACCAAAGGGCTACCTGGGAAGGTGTTTCATGAGGATGTTAGCAAGCTGGGCATGTTTGATATACATCTACCAGCTTGAGGGGGAGTGTTAGAATTAATCATGACATCATGTCTGGTTAATTCTAATACTTTTTCCCTAAGTCCTTTTTACTAGTTAAGCTTGTAATTAGTTTAATTAGTTTTATCCCTAAGGGTTTTGTCCTCTATCGGGCCACAGCTCATGGCTGTAAGTCCAACTAGCCGTTGGGATGTGACAGCCAACGGCTAGTTGCTTTTCTTGCTTTTCACCGCTTTTTTACGTCAATTTGTATTATATAAACAACTAGGCCCATCTTGTAATAACTTAAGCTTTCTATTAATGAAATACCAAGTTATTTCCATCTATCTTTCTTAACCTTCCGCTCTTACGAAACCCCTAGAAATGCATGACGAAACCATGCATGGCCAAGTTCAAATATCTATCGTAAAAACCTAGAACAACCGGTTGTTTTACGTATATGGGACTCTCTATAGATGCATCACACCCAACCTATCATGACACCACAGGAGAAAATCGACTTTTTAAGAAGGGATGATTCTACTGTGGAGAGTCCTCAATGAACGACATGCATCTAATCAAAACATGACACGTGGGATCAAATCAAACACACCAAAAACAAGCTCATAAACAAGGTAGGCCACCACAAACACACTAAAATCAAGATTGGATGCAAATGAATCTCTTCACAGTAGAATTTCCCTTTAAAAAAGTCTGATTATCACATTTGCGTTTCTTAAAATTCGATTACAGGCCTTATACTCGACTTATTGAAAGTCGATTTTTGATGTGGTGCCGTGGAAGACGTGGTGCTACAGTACGTTGGTCATGAAACATCTAAGTACTTTCAATGATTCATCATCTATGCATTATTTAGATTTTCACTCCACAATGCCACGTGTCCGGCATCCAACATTGAAGGTACGGTAGACTCCAACCAACAAAAATCTTGACACGTGACAAAAATGGATTGAAAAGGTAAACAATGCCAAGATCAAAAGTTGGGAATGAAAACGCCGAAATCGTGAAACAAAATGGACAAAAAAAAAAAAAAGTGTCTTTTTATCTCCAATAATGAGCGAGTTCTACCGGCTATTTATAGAAGCATTGGTTTTTTAAGTCACTTGTCCATATGACTAATAGGATATGATGCACATATGATTTCTACTCACAAACTCAGACAAGTGAATATAGGTAAAGAAATAGTGTGTTAAAATGCAAGAGGTGGGTGGTATACTGGTATGTGCTTGAAAAATCAAACAGTTTATTATATGAATGGATGACATAATTCTTCGAAGCACAAGAACAGAAAGAGCACGAGGTAATATGGCGTTTTCAACTCACACATCGACTACTATTAAGAAAAGGTTTCAAGACAAGTTTGGAATATAAAATTATAACCCGCTTCTGTGCATAATAATTGCTTACATGCCATGCTGCAGGAATACCCAGTCAATTTCAGTTTTGCTCCTTTGTTCTGAATCTTGATTGACAATGCTAATGAAATTTGAAAACAATATAGCAGCAATAGTTAAAACACCTTCCTTTTCTCATTCTCACCATATCTAAACCCTTCATTAATTACCAGCTCTCTAAACAGACCAATTTTCACTACTAATACAAAATTAAGCCACTAGGCCCTCAACAAACAGGAACAACTGAATCATCTTTTAATCCCAGAATTGAAAATTCAATCTGCTGAATTTTTACAGGGATCCAAGCTTCTTCTCTTCCAAGGTGGGAACTTGATAGATCTCATGAAAAAGAGCTAAAACCCAAAGATGTTTTGTAGGAATACATGAAACTATATGGGCAGAAGTCATCACATCTGTTAATAAGACATACAGCAGAATAATCTCCCCTTGTCAGAACATTATCTTTGCATAATTGCTTAGAATTTAGAAATTGACGCCGGAGAATTCTCTGCTTAAAACCTAAGCTTCAAACACTACACTATTGTGAAACCAAACACACAACTGGGTATAAATGTTTGGAATCTGGATATTGAGATGTTTGAATCAAGGAAGGGAGAAAGTATAAGGAAGACTCATAAAGCTGAAAACTTTAGCAGAAAGTGATTAGGAGAGGAGAGGGTTTAAGGCCATTCAACTCTGGAATTAACTGTGACTAAACTAAACATAAACATCGTACTAATATCTTTATATTTTTTTTATTTAATTTTTTTAATTGAAAAAAGTGTTGCATTAAATAGTACCTTTAGCAGACGGGGGAATGATATAGATAAACCGTAATTTTCGATTCGGTTACGGATAACTTTATGAATTATCCCGTAACAACCGAAAGTCGAACAGAATAAAAAACCCATCCGTTGACCGACCGAAATTGAATATAAAAGCGTAACCGAAATATCTATAATTAATTTATATAACTAGTTTTCATAATAAAAATATTATTAATGTTTATGAAAAATTGCATATAACTCAACCGTTGTCTGAACAAATTTGTAACCGAACGAAAAAATCAAATAAAAACCCAAAATGTTTATAACGGAATAGAATTGTTAAATTTTATTTCAATTTTCGGTTAACCGAACCTAACCAAGCCAAATATATTTCGGTTTCGAAATCGACCGAAAATATCGGTAAGGACATTAACTCTGGTGAACCAAACCGTGTACGGCTCTACTTAGAACCAAGTTTTCTCTCCATTCATGAATTTGTAAAAGCAATCGATTGATGTTTTTAGTATTTGAACAATGCATTAAAATATATACTACTAGTTACACTAACCTGCAAAAATGCTACCTAAGTCGGTTTTACTTACTCACTCACTCACTCATTGTCACCGTTGAAAACAAAACGCACAATGACATGTTTGTTAACTAAACACAACCTCCAATCCAAAATTATAAAAGCATAACCCCACATTAATATTCATGACCTAAACCCTCATCCATCATGCAATGCAATGCAAGGCAAGTCCTACCCTAGGGATGACTCAATGGCTAATAAGATAAGAGCACCTCCATCATCTCAAATACACCCTTCAAATATTCAAATGATTCCTTCCAGGTATCATCAATCACTTGTTGTTTTCATATTATGACTATGTGTAACAGGTAGCTAATAATTACTACTATAATGTTAAAATAAAAAGAGAGAGAGAGAGAGAGAGAGAGAGAGAGAGAGATTATGGTAAAAGAAATGTGGTGTTTTTATATAAAGTTAAAAAAAATATGGCAGGCAGCTCTGATAATAAAATACTACACACCTACTACATAACTAATAATAAACATCATGTTCAACTACCATCTCTCCTCCCAAAAGCTTATGCTGACGCCGAGGTTGATAATTAACATCTTATACACTTTAACACCCACCACCATCAAGTCAAGTGTGGGTCATCTCTCCCAACACTTGCACAATCTTCAACACAACACATCAATATTTTATCAGTTAAAAAGAATCCGCGAACTAGAGTTTCCAGTTTTCAACAAGTGGTGATATGTGTCATCATCAATCCATACATGACATGAAGGATTTTGATATTTCAAAGCACCTTAGCTCGGCTCATCTTAATTCCTCTGCATCAAATGTCTTATATGCTTCCTGCAATCAATCAACTCTCAGGTCACTCAATGACTTTATTCATTTTCAAGAGAACCGTCTTTTGTTCTAAACAGCACACACACAATCAATATTATTCTTAACAGGTTCACCACGTCAATTGAACATTTTTTCCTTATACCCTCCAAATAAACCAAGCTTTCTTCTAATATAGAATATACAAGGAAGACAGTGCCACCATTTTATTCATTTTTAACAAATGAACAAAAATAAATAGGGCTTCAAAAGAGAAGTGCATTTGAATTCACACAAGTAGTAGTAGTAATAGTACCTTGAGAACATGAAAGACTTTCTCAGCAATGTATTTCTGTTGTGGACTGAACCCCTTCTGTTGTACCTTGTCCGGATGAAGGTACAATGTGGCCCTATAGTATACCTTCTTCACTGATTTTGATTCCATCAAGTCCGTCAATGAAGCCGTCTGCCAACCACTTTGAGGCCATAGTACCTGCTTATCATTCAACCACCAAACACGTCGTCAAAGTTACACACCCTAGCTTTTGTTCCTTGGGATATACTTCATCTATTAGGTGCTTTTTTATTGGATTTTTAAAGATTCATGTCAACCTTTTTTTTTACCAAGAAACAAGGGTGTTTGGTAACATAGTACTTGTTAGTTGATAGATTAGGTGATATATTGGTTTTTTTTTTTTAGCCATTTTTCTGGGACCATAGTGCTGCTTAGTTGTTTAGGGACATCTCCAGCTTTCTCTTTCGGCATAGGTTCGCCCTTTTATGGTAACAACTGTTTTGTTTCACCTCAAAACACATCAATACAATTCAGCAACATTACAATTAATGCGCAAGCACCATAATAATATTCATCTTTTGCAGCAGTCGCCTTCCATCTTTGCCTATATAATCCAAAAACTCGTTTCTTGTCCGCTCGTGAAGTTCATCATAAACAAGATTAGTATCGATTATGTTTTACTTATATCAAGCTGGGTATGAAGTGAATATCTATGTTCCGGTTCGAGGGTAGAGCGTTAAAAGATTTACTTTGTTGTGATTGAAATGGTTTTGAGAAAGTTCTTTTCTAAACAACCGTTCATGATTCTATATAAATGAATGATTAAAGGAAAAGTTATACACTATGGTTTCTTTTACAAGTCCCCATCTAGCAGAAAAAAGTTGTACAAAAATACAAACTAAACCAGATCGAAAAGTAAAAAATTACACTTACATCCTGCAGCGATGATAGCAATGCTCGCAAGTTGCCCTCTTTTCCTGAAGCCCAACGTTTGATTTTGTTATCCAGAGTGTCTGCAAGCCTCTACGGACAACATTTCCAAATAGAGATACAACTTTTAAGTTTAACAGTGAGAAAAGAGATACACAGAGACACAGATGAACAAATAAATTGCCGCTCGAGCTCCTAATGATTTTAGTTAAAGAACAGAGAAAAGAGAATGAAATGATATTTAACCCATCCATAATATTCGAAGTTACCATCAGAGCATACATGAGTACTCTGAAGCATATAAAGAGGCATATAAAAAGAAATCCAGGATTCAACGCAGTTGTCCAAATGACTATATAATAATAGAAGAACTTACGCTTCTCTCTTCCTGCTCTTGGAGTGTCTGCACATCACGTTGCTTCTTTTCAGCCAAAGCTTGAGCCTGAAAACAAATTCTACTGTGAACCAAAAGATCGGGCTACAACCACGTGAGAATATGAGGTTATGCAGTAGAACCATGATTTGCATAGCAGTGGATACAGAGGAAATTGCAGTTCTATGATGGAAAAAAAATTACTGGGAAATACAAAATTATCTTTCTCTATAGCTCATGACTAAATTTTGATGTCACATATTCTGGAATAAAATAAAACATAGTGGTGCAAAACTGATTTTCATGCAGTATGATGATAATACAAGCTGTGGTAAGATCATTTTTTTTTTCCACCGAAACGAAATTGCCTCGTTCAGAGGACCATAAACCCACACATGCACACTGTGGGACTCAAACCCAGGACCTCTTGGCCCTAGGGCCTCAGCTTAACCATTGAGGCAAGCCTCATTGGCAAGCTGGTAAGATCATTCTGAGTTACGAATTCCGCCTACAGCTCAATGTACCTTACACACTCCAGCCTCTTTTCCTCCTGGAGAACTTTCCCGTTTTGTTTATCACATGTGTACTTCGAATGGATTTCTTTTCTTTTTCTTCATTTCTTGGCAGAACTTTTATTTTATTTTAATTTTTTTTTACTTTTAGGGGAGGGGGATGGGGGTGGTCTTTGTTCGGATTGGAATCACTGCAGAAAGCTTCGAATGCTATTATGCGTACTTACGACCTAAAACTTCTAAGAACAAAAAAAAAGTCCTTCATTTGTGTGTGTGTTTGTTAGTGGGTGGGAACGAGGGTTCAACTGAATGTGGAAATCACAAACCATGCGCTCTTGGGTCCTCATATGACTGTTCAATCTTCTCCTCCTCTGTTCGTCACTTTCTCCATCTCTGTCCTTAAAGGCACCAGATGTATTCACATCATCTGCACGAAATCAAATCAGAGTATCATGAATAAGAGTAACAATTAACAAATAAAATTAAATAAAATAAAAGCAACTTGCCAAGCACGTTAATAGAAAATAACATCAGGCTTTTACATTGCTGGCTATATTTCAATAACGACGCTACCTTCAAAAAGTGAAATGAAATCCTTGGGAACACAGGTAGAAGAAGCTGGTTTCTGTCCCCCAGGAAAAGGTCTCTCAAAGACAGGCTCCTACAAAGTAATGGTCATGAACATCAAAGCAACCATGTCAGTCAAATTCAAAAAAGACACAGCCGCAAGTGAAATGGGGATAAACACAAAGATAATCACCTTCGTTTTGGAAACGGGCTTGCTAATGCTAGTTGTAGGGGTACTCATACCAAAAATGTTATCCATATTACTTTTCTTCACAGTTTCTTCTTTCTTGATTTTGGTAGCCCTCCCTAGCCTTTCAAGTTCATCATCAACTGAATTTTGAACTGGCACATTCCCTGTATTCGGCGGCAACCAGTCAGATTCAGTGAATGGCCAAGAAGCATCTGCTGGTGGTTCAAACACCAAAAACGGATCATCAGCATGACTACTTGAAGGTTGAGAAACTTTGACATCCGACCATCCTCTGCAAAAAGGATTCAAAAAATTAAAGAATTTAAAGAGTTTTCTTACACATACAGATGAAACTAAACAATAGTCTACCAAAAGTTGAGGAATTAAATTAAAATGATTTTGAATTTATAAAAAAAAATAGAATAGATATCAAAATAATCTACATAAGTAAAAATGTTCTGAGCCCAGGCACGAGCAACTCATTAATTTAAAGGGATGCAGATTAGCTGATAAGAGCAATCAGCTCATTTGGCAGAATGATCTTTCAAATGAAATATTAGACCAAAGAAGAGACTCAATCTGCTGAATTGGAACTATCCCCAGTGCATAAATAGAAGCAACATAAAATCAGAATACAGAATTATCGAATCACTAACCTAGCAGTGAAATTTGATTTACCAAAAAATTGTTTAGCTGAAGTGTATCAAGTGTATAAACTCCTTACATCCCCAACACTTAAACTTTTAGATGAGATCATAAATGAATTTATTACTAGCCATAGTTGTTATGGAGATCACCTCACGCGAGAGGCGAGGGATGTCGCTTTTGATCGCTTTATCTTACCTTTCATGAACATAAAGCTTTGAAGATATTCCTTAAACCAAGGATGGGAAATTCGAGGCATTTGCTGATCTTATTTATCATATGCATACAAATCTATCTCTATCATGTACATGTGAACAGAAACACTGTCTGATCCGTTATGAGAGCTGTTTAGTTAGGAATAGCTTTTTGTTATTCAATGGGCTTACACTTAGGTTTAGTATTACATTCTAATTTCCGGGACCATTTCAATTCAAACAGAACAGCATACAATTGCCAAAACGTTCCTGGACACAGATTATGACCCGTATGATCTTGAAAAATAACATATGCCTCTGAACGTTTACATATGACTACTTGATTCCTCTGGCATTTTCCACTTCAGGGACAATGGCCTTCAACCATGTTTTTCTCATTGAGCTAACAAAGTGAAGTGTACAAGCAACATTTAGTCCATAACTACATAATCTAGAAGAAGACTAGGTTAGTAGAAGGGTTCACCCTCAAGTCTCCCCATAATCTACACAGTACTTCCCAAAGTTAAAACTTAAACAGCCAACTAAATAGAGCAGTAAGAGAACAAACGATACACACACCAATTTTCCGTTCTCATAGACTGGATTAGCATGTAGACGCAATAAAAATGAGCATTTCTTCTACCACGCACTATCAAAAAAAGGTGAAAGTAGTAGTTTCCTGTCTACTCCTGAGCTTTACACCAATAACCAGACCTTTCTCCTTTTGTTTCTGTGTCTAAAAGGCAACTTTATTAGATAGTTGACTATAACTACGGAATGAAACCAAGAAAATTACAGAGATAGATAACTACACAGGAATCAATTTTGCATTTTTCTGCTGTATATTACAGATATTGGCATCATTCAAGGAACACTCAGCGTTTACAGTTAGTAGCTTTGTATACAGATAACGATGCAGGAGGGGGAAAAACACGTACTCATAACTGGGGGTGCTAATACCAAAACCAGGGATCAGATCATCAGCATTAGAGCCATTATCTTTCATATGGCTCTGTAAACCTGGTGCCGAAGTGGAATTTGGATGCAGCAAATCATGAATCCCGTCGGTTTTCCAGGGCGTGGAGGTCAACAAATCATCATTGGAATTCAAATTTTCAGAATTACTTGAATTTATAAAAGGAAACAGCGACTCCGGACCAATAATCCCCTGATTTTGAGGGACTGCGTTGGAACTGGATGACACCCCTCCAACTCCAAGAATATCAGTATTATTATCGTCAAGAATATTGGGCATATGGCTGGAACCACTGCCACTTTTCTTCTGGGTGTAAAATATGTCATCAAGATCAGCCACAACGAAATCGGGCATAGGAGGAATACCTATGTTTTGGGGGAAACCATTGTTGGAAATAGGATTGGCTTGGGGCTTGGATTTCAATTGCGCCAATGGAGCTGAATTCCCATGTGGTTTAAACCCAATTCTTTCCACCAATACTCCAAATTGATCCATTTTCGTCGTATCCCTGAAGTTTATTGTCTTCAGAAACTCAGCAAAACTATCCGATTTCAGCTAAAAGGAAAACAATACTACGTAATTGAACTATAACCCCGACAACAACACCGAATTTAGGTACCCAAAAGAATCTAACTAAGGAAAAATAAGCTCTTTTTTCTGTCTAAAACATATAATACGGCAAGGATGATGAGAAGGAAAAGCGAGAGAAAGACGGTTGGTGAAAGGAAAGGGGGAGATGATTGAGGAACAAGAGCGGAGATTATTGAAACTAATTCATCAACTGTTTTCCTCACGAGCCAGCTAGTTTTTTGGTGGAAAGTCGGTACCTTTGTCAATCATTACGGAATTAAAGGGATAATGAGTAAAGAAGGGTGTTTTGGAAAAAAAGTTTGGAAAAAAGGGTGTTTTGGATTTTAGTGAAGTTTGACCGCGATTTTCTCTCATTTCTTTCACAAATGCTTACACGATCTTAAGGGCGCCAAATCACTAAGGGTGCCGCTTCTTCCAAATAGGGTTTTAGTTTGGTTCAAAAACACCTAAAACGGAAGAAAAAAATTCAAATTTGGAGATAAAACCGTTTTTGCAAGTTTTTTTGTCAAAGACCCGTTTTAAGCAAATATCCCGGAATTAAATCCCATACAAGAATCAACTTATTTTCTTTATTTCTTAGAGGAAAAAAAAACATTTTCTTCTCACCTTAGAGTCAAAGACACTTTTTTTCTTTTTTTTTCATCAAACGAAATATTATTATTAAACCGAACTAACGTCGGAAAATACAACCGATAAGACTGAACAAAACGACACCTAATGGACCAAACGAGGAAAACCTACTAAACTATAAGCACAGAACAACAACCGAAACAAAGACATGTAAGGAGTTGTGATGAGGGCCGACCCAACTTGCGCCACGTGTCATCCTCTCGATAATCATATAATAAACGAAGGGCAGATAAGATGTAAACCTTATAGCCAACTTCACATAGCGAACATGATATAGGTGGGTAGCTTATAGCCAACTTCATAATAAATGAAGGGCAGATCTTCATTTGTTATATAATAGGTATGTGTATTAAACCAGCATGTTATAGGATAAGAACTCACTTTTGGAACATTTTGGATTGTTGGCCACCATCCAGCCGGTAACTTCATTCATGAACATATACCAAGCCGGCCAACATGGCCGGATCATGGGATATAATTAGTGTCATTCTTCATGTTCGTCAAAAGGCTCTTTCATGCCGGGAAAGAATAGTCATGACATGGAACTCATGCCTCATAAGAACCTAAGCAGAAGGCTCTCTATGTTGGGCTTTTCTAAACAAAATATGGTCTAAAAAGTGTCCATGATAAGGGAATTTAATGATTTTTTTCTAGACGAGTTGCAAAGTCTTCAAGTTAATCATGAAGTAGAGTTTGAAACTATTCTTGTCTCATGAGCCACCCCAATCTCCAAGCAACCATGTAGGATGGCCCTTGCTGAGTTAAAGAAACATCTTCAGGATATGTTGGATAAAAAGATAATTCAACCAGGTACCTCTCATAAGGGAGCTCTGTTACTCTTAGTAAGAAGAAGCACAAATCTATGAGGATGTGCATTGACGTGGGGTCCTTAGACCCGGCCCACGATGGAGCCCGTCCAATATTTCATGATGCAGTGAAGCTTTATTTATTTTAATCTCATTTTAATATATTTTTATTTCTTTGTTTTAAACACTTTTCATCATGTTGTTACCTTCAACATTCTATATAATAGTTTTTGTAGTTGTGGTTGATTCCATCTTAGTAACAACAGTAGTATGGCAAGGTCAATCAAACATGTTGATCACATTTTTACCATGGCTACTGCAGTAAACTTCAAGTGGACGTTTTGTCGAACACCTGATGGGCGAGAATTTATTGTGGACAAGGGACTTCATTTCTTGCCATGAATAAATCTTCGATTCCCGAACCTCAAGTCGATCAAGCCGCAGCTGCTGCCACCAATGCTCGGCTTCTCCTTCCATGGCGTAAGATGCTATTTTACATTTCAATTGCTCCGGTATGTTCATTTGCAAGAAAACTCTACCTCAACTATAATAGAAAACATGCTGAGTACTTGATGCAAACTAAACTACAACTTACAGAACTTGGAGGCTGAAAGCTTAAGATAGATATATATATATATATATATATATATATATATATATATATATATATATATGATCCAAAAGCGCAGCAAAGTTTCTTTATGCTTGAAAAAGATAGGGTGGAAAGAAGGTTCAAAGGCCAGGCTATTACATGCTAAAACTAGAAGATTATCATCATTGCACTTGTTGTTTCGTTGAACTGGAATACCAAGAGTGAAAGAAGGTTCAAAGGCTAGGCTATTACATGCTAAAACTAGAAGATTATCATCATTGCACTTGTTGTTTCGTTGAACTGGAATACCAAGAGTGTAAAGTTCCACATCGGTAAAATAATCACCTGCTCATTCCATATAAGTGTGAGACATAAATGTCTTGTCAACTCGGGTTAGCTCTTTCAGACCAAACGAGGACGATGGTCTAAGCAGTTGACCGGATCATTTTATGACTAACTTAACGCTATCAGACCCGGGGTCTGGGGCGTTACAAAATGCTAACAGAGCTGACTACCAGACGTAACTATACACTGCACCATAAGAGACGGTGTAAGGATGGCCTCTAGTTACCTCTAGTAGGGACGAAACAGGGACAAGTGTTAGGGACGAAACTGGGACAAGTCTTGGCAATCCCGGCGAGGACATCAGTCCCTTATAAAGAGGGGAGAATGTAAAGTCCCACATCGATAAAGTAATAACCTGGTCACCCATATAAGTATGAAACATAAATGTCTTGTCAACTCGGGTTACTTCTTATAGACCAAGTGAGGACGATGATCTCAGCAGTTGACCGGATCATTTATGGCTCACTTAGCGCTATAATGCATGGGGTCTGGGGCGTTACAAAGAGGTTCAATAAACATTGCTCATAACTCTAAGGTTGCAAGAAACGAAAAGACTATGATTTTTGTCTCAGAGTTGCCGCTGAGACGATAGGTGACGATGTCAAAAATATCATCTTGTATCAGTGGTGGTTTTAGTGGTGGATATCTGGCTAAAATAGTGTATAGAAGTGGTGGCACACGGTGGTGCTGTGGAATTTGTGGTGGTGGAAGTGGTGGTGCAAACATAGAAAAGAGAATGATAGAATTTGGCTTAGCTTTGTGTTTTATTGATTAGTTGTGTATATCCCAAATGGGTTACATGATACCCTATTTATAGGAGAGCCACGGACTAAAGTTCGGCTTATTTACAAATAAGGACATATAGTACAAATAAATATTTATCTATACTAGCGAGCTCGTAGTGGAGCCAGGTGTTACGACAAGGTTGTCGATGGACCCAATAACCGAAAGGATCGTCTGTCGCTCGATAGCAAAATAACTAATCGCTAACTTTAACCGGCCAGTGATCGAGTCAACAAGAGTATAGTGATAACAAGGTCGAATCCACAAGAGAACAACGTTTAAGTACCAAAGTCGATGTAGAACTTGGTTTAGGTCAAGATTGCGGTGGAGAGATATTACACTAGTCGCGAAGTAAAAATTAGCGGCGGTTGTAGTTCTAGTTATTAAAAGGTATAGCCGAATTATGATCCAACGAGTTATTTTTACCCCTAAGGGAAGACTTGACAGGAAGCGTGTTTTGACCAACCTACCTTTCCACAGTAATTTAACGACATCCACGGGTGCCAACTCCTAATTCTGGTGTTAAGGTCTGAACAACTCTCACTCAACACCCTATGTGAAGTTAATTAATTTTCCTTTTAAAACCGATTAACCCAACATGATTACGCTCTTAGAAGCGCTCGAACAACGATGACAAACCTCAGATTGGAAACGGGTCTAACAACTAGGCCGAATCTACGCAACGATCCCAAAACCGCTTTTCCACATCTCACCACCGCAAAATACATTTATAGGTTCGATGTGTGTGATGATGAACTAAATGATCGCTTTAATTCAAAGACGTTTATATTAAGTTTTAGGGCGTGGATTAATCATTAAAATATCAAATTACGCACTACACAACTCCCGTTTAATCCCCTTGGGCTGCGTTTCACTCGTTTTACATAATTCGACTATACGACGTTTAGCTATTCATTTTGGCGATAATAACGGAATGATTAACGGAAATTATATTAACGACGGAAAGTAAAAGCGAATTCATTTTTTTATAAGTACATATATATATTTATATATATAGATATATAGTTATATAGCTAATAATATATATAAGTGCATAAAAGTAAATATACTATATATATATACTAGTATCTATACACCGTGCATAATGCACGGTGCATGCCCATTCCAGATTGGTATCTATCATGTTGGTGTGTCTTTATGTGCTATGTAGTGTGAATCAACAATTAAAAGTAACGATAAAAACACAACTAAAAAACATACATATATAAAATTATAAATAATATTTTTGAAGCACAATATAATTGTGACTGGAAACATACATAAACAAGGGTTGGAAATCGAAGGGGTATAGTGTGGGTGGTTAAATGAAGGGGTAGTGTTTATTTAGCTTAGATACAATGATATGAATCCAACCCCATTCCAGTATTAATGGTGTATTTTGGCTACAACACATTCATCTTTTTACTAAAATCAAGCCGTTAACAGTTAACATACCTTAATACCACATTGTCATAAGGTTGGTCCTCATTACAAAAGAGCTGATAAAAGATCATGGACGACCATTGAAATATTTAAAAAACCAAAAGGGGAAACAAAATAAAAATAAGTACACAGTCTAAAAACACAAAGATGAGAATAATACCGGAAAAAGGGGAAAAAATCTGGGAAAAAACCATAGACCAAAGGAAAAAGCCGGCACACAAAATATATAAAAGTAAAAGAACGAAGACGAAAAAGAATAATAAATACACACAAAAAGATAAGATTACCCCAAATGATATCATGCATTCATGTCAATCATGACAAGTATTTCAATTGTCACGATTCAAG
Organism: Gentiana macrophylla; assembly: GCA_026214975.1. NCBI lineage: Eukaryota > Viridiplantae > Streptophyta > Magnoliopsida > Gentianales > Gentianaceae > Gentiana > Gentiana macrophylla. The sequence continues at coordinate 121,777,662 of CM047811.1, read as the reverse complement.
AAGACAAGTTAGGTGATTACTTCTTGCAGGTGCCGGATCCTCTCTATTCTTAAGCAGGAGCTTTGCAGCACCGTGTAGGGAAACCATGTCCATCTGAATGCCATTTTAGAACAGAAAACAAAATGTTAACGGTCATGATACATTGGTGGAAATAAAAAATTCCAGATAAAAATGGTTGAGAAGTTTCATTTACATCTAGGCAAACAAAAAGCTTTACGAAATTTTGGGTTAGTAAAGCCAAGGACTTCTCTTTCCTGTTTTCTGCAGAAGTTTACAGGGTTAGACCATTACTTCCATATAAATTAGTGGAAAACATAACAATGCCATAGAGTAGGATATACCAAATCTTGAAGAGACTGATTTTTTCACATGTGAACTTGAATCTGCATTTTAAGTCCGGGTTGGAGTACCCATCATCCTCGTCGTCATTAGAATTTCGCAAAATTGCTTGTAAATTAACAGAGGGAAACACAAGAAATGACATTTTTGCTTCTTCATTTGTATCTAAGAAAGGGTTAAAAGTCATTCTCCATTTCAGGAAACTTATAGTATTACCTTAGTTGAAGTACTTCCATCATCAAAATTTGGATCAATCTTTAAGCCTTCTTTCTAGATTATTATCAACATGATAAACTAAATTATGCAATGCATTTCTATGTTATCAACATAAATAAACCAAAAGCAATAAAATCACCTTCGAGCTTCCAAAGTAGCAGAATTGCCTTAAATCCATTTCAAGTATACCGGTTTTTGCTTTCCTTGACAGGACCTGAAACAAATCCATAGCTAAATTTCACATCATTATCAATTCACAATCCAAAAAAAGGTAGAAGATTACAAAAGAAATAAATTTCTTACACCAACACTCTCCAAGACTTTCACTATGTCATAGATCCGCCTTCTCTCCACACCTACATTACTCCCACATTTAATCAACCAATATAATTTACTATAAACAGAAACACCAATATCATGTTAACAAAATCAAACACCTAGCTAATTGTGATGCAGCATCGTCCAACCCTATTGATTCCACACCTTCTTTATGATACAAACTCAGAAAACTACAGAATCATGAAATCAGAATACTCAAAGCAATCGACAATTAAGAAGAAAAAAAACAAGATCCACCTAAGCATAGATAAAAGTAATCACTTGGAGCATAAAAGGCCGAGAGACTTCTGTTTCCGGGTATAAGTCTTTCTAGATCCAGGTTCTGTGAATGTTGTGTCCTTCGTGTTTCCGGTTATAAATTGTTCTAGAATGTCATTTCCTTCGTGTTGAAAACAAAATTTACGCATGTGAAAAAAAACGACACCGATTCGCAAAACCTACTACATATATCTATCGTTGTTGTGTAATCATTCAAATAAAGCAATTATTACTAAAATACACAAAAGCAAAAACATGCTCCATTGTATAAATAAATCTAACTTTGTCTTGGAAAAAGCCTTCTTTGGTCTGCAAAAAAACACGTTGTAATGTTCAAGTCAATCCTTGCTAAGTGCTAGAGAAAAGCAAAATAAGTCGTCAAATGAATCAAGAAAAAGTAAACAGGCAAAGAACAAAAACACACACTCTATTAAAAGCCAAAGCACAAAATTGAAGTTTGTGCAAAGGATGGTCTTGTGTCTGTAAATCCAACAACCATAAACAGCATGAAAGACTTGACAAACATGATACATATTATATAAGAACTGATATTCATGTATTTCTTTTTTTAATAAAGAAACGACTCCAAAAAAAGCGTGGATACAACCGGAGAATTATGAAGCAATTTTGCAACATTCTTACCGTGCCTCTAAAAATCATTATTGCATGCGAATGGATGTTACGATGCAGTGAAACCGAGGCAGAATGCATTGTTTACCCACAATGAAAATATAATAAGCTTCGGTAGGTATGTTGAACCCGCAAAGAAGGTCATTACTGTAAGATATGAATGGTGAATTTTACAGTTATACAAATGAATATGGAATGTTTAGAGAAGGATGAGTACCTTATGTAATTCTTTATTTGTGTGTTTATGGACATATTGGTTGAAGAATAAGGAATGCTCACTGGACTGACGTGTTTTGCTTTGTAGTGTGTATATTATATGACAGTAAAGGTGAAGTAGAATCAGAATCGATACAAACAAGTACAACCTAAAAATGTTTGAGAGCTGGCTCAATAGGGGGACAAAGGGAGGCGAATTTTCATTTGATGTGTGTTCGAACGTTGGTAGAAACCCCACATGGCGTAACACCATGAGTTTCCCCTTGCTTTGTATAAGATATTAGGACAGCAGGAAACGTATTACCAGGAACATTGGGTGCAACCTGGAATGTGTTCTACCTGCCATCAAGATTCCAGACCTATGGTATTCTAGAGGCTGAAAATTCTCCATCTTTCATTTAGGATGGTGACTTCTTTCATTCTAAAGTGGATTTTTAGGCATTTATTTAACTACATTGTCACAACCCCATAATGTAGATTAGTACAAATAGAAAGAATCATGGTGAGGTGGCAATCGAAGCAGTACTAAGATGGAACAGTAACGGCCAAATACGACGCATGTATGGACAGTAAGGAAGAAAGTCAGTCTAGAGAATTAAAAAGAACTCTGTGGATTAGGCCTTAAATATGAAGAATAATTGTCATGGATTAGGCTCAGTTGTGCAGCATATTCGTATTTCGAAATGAAGAACCAAGTGAACTGGTTGCAAATCGGTAAGTTACCTATTTGCCATCCAAGCTACTGGTTGACATCATTCTAGAACAAACTGCAATTATTTTTTTTGAATACATTATCATCATAGCCTCATTAGCGCCGACTCTAAAAAAGCCAATTAATTGGTAGTTTGATGCAGTGCAAACAATGCTTCCACATTGTTAGTATGCCATGCTCTTACACCTGTACCATCCGGTTCTAAAAGTAAGGAACTTTACTTGTCATCCACGACAAATGCAGTAGCAAGGGTGAAGGTCCTTCAAGCACAAACTTGGAAAGTAAATTTGAAATATACTTTCTAGAATGTGTTTCATGAAGACGTGCTTTTGCTCATTTACAGAAGAACAGCAAGCAACTGCATGTAACAGATCAAGTGATAGAAAAGACGAAGAACATCTAAGACCCACTTTATTAATGTCACAATTTTTCAGTTGTTCAATACAACTCACACCCTGTTCACAACCCCCCTAAACAACCACGTATATAAAGTCATCAATTTCAACCATTATATTTAATAACAAAACCCACAAAGAAATATTCTGGAATTTAAATACATGCCAACGGTAGACAAAACTTTACCTCGTCATGACAAGTAAGGAGATTTGCATCATCATCTTCGATGGCACTACCTTTTACCAGTTAAACCTCTGTTTTCATTCTATCAACAAGAAACTCCACCATTTTTATTTATTTTTTTTGTATTTTTTTTAAACTCAACATTAGTACCACAAAGAGCCAATACCCTCAATAAAAGGTTATCAATCTACTAAATGACAATTCAATTAAAAATGAAATAAAATATAACTAACGATTTGTTGTCATGAGCTTCAAAGTTCAAACGCTTCTTCTGACCATGCTACGATTGAAGAGGAGCTCCGATCTGCAAAAAAAGATTAATAACAAAATAAAAAAAGATTAAATCAAAAGTGCAAAATTCATTATTAAATGAACCATTGATCATTCAAACTAATGATTTAAAAAGTAAAATGACTGCCTTTGATTTCTGGTATTCATTTGGCATAAACCGTTAATAACATTACCTTTTCATCACCATAAATTGACAGCATAAGATAAGAAATAAAAAACGCAATTAACAGATTTGATTCAAAATTAAAGCAACAGCTTTGAGTTTAGCAAATTAAGTACATACTTAAAAGGTTTAATCACAAATATTATCCGATTTAACTCGGATTAACAGAGCATAAGAGAAAGGTTTAATCTTTTACTTGAAAATGATAAAAGAGGAAAGATATTACCGGATTGAGGTTAGTTGATGTTGATAGAACATCATAGGCCTCAGATTTTGTCCTCATCGGCCTCAGCAAAGTCTTTTTCATCACCGAAAAGCTTCAAAGATCGAAGCTTTTTGGACTGGAGTTGCAAAGCCTTCCACAGATCTTTTAAGCATTTCCGGCAAGCTAGGGTTGCTTTACCATCTTCTTGTCAGTCCAGATCATCGAAGCTTCTCGCTTTGTAGTTCCAGAAGAATAGAGAGCAGGAGTCGAAAATAGTATAAGAAAGAGGGTAGCTTCTCTGGAGATGAAGAAATAGAGGGAACCAATTTGCATATAGAGAAGAAAGAAATCAGAGGACTGCCAAAGGGAGCAAGAGAAGGCAGATTTATTTTATGGAAATGGGTTGAAGAAATTTCTGGGGAAAAGAAAGATAATGGAAGGATTTCTAAAAGAGAAAGAAGAACAGACGTTTTGGGTTAGAGCAATAAAGAGTGGGAAGAAACGAAAGAGACAGGGGCAGGTGAAAAGATAAAGGGGAGGTGGAGACATGGAGTAAAGGTGGCAGTTTCCTAGAAACTTCTCTCGGTAGTATCAGGCAAAATACAAGGGGCGGCAAAATACAAAAGGGCAAAAAGAAAAAAAAAAAAAAAAAACGGTAAAAGTAAAGAATAAAAATAAAATTTAAGGCCGGACCAATAGGGAGTCGCCACGTGGCAGCTCCACAAGAGGCGCCCCTTCTCCTTTATTAGATATAAAGATATATATATAAGTCACGTAAAAGTAAATACGTAAGTAAATGCGTAAAAGTAAATATATATATATATATATATATAAGTCAATAAATAAAATAATGTAAGTAAAATGCGTAAAAGATATATATATATATATATATATATATATATATATATATATATATATATATATATATAAGTGCGTAAATAAAATGCTGTAAGTAAAATGCGTAAAAGTAAATATATATATATATATATATATATATATATATATATATAAGTGCAGTAAAAGTAAATACGTATATATATATATATATATATATATACACACATATACGTAGATATATGAAAGCAACAAAAATGAAAGAAAAGATAAAGAACAACGATAAAAATACAAGATGAAGATATATATATATATATGACTTACAAAACGTGAAATTACAAACGACTTTTAAGAACAATCGAACTTCCGATAATTTCCTAACATTACAACGATACTACTACTACTACTAAATTATTCCTTGATAATAACAATTCTTAAAACTAAAAGAAAGAAACGAGGAGTTAGATATATATATATATATACACAGTATATATATATAGTGCCTCCGTTATGTTGTTTCTTTGAGCTTCTATATATAGAAAATGATCCTTCCTGGACCGGTCCTGAGGGTGGCGGACCGATCCTGTGTAATCATTGCAATGATTACACTCACTTGCAACATGTGAACGGTTATAATATATATATAATTATATATTAAACTTCTAAAATTAATATCTTGAGTTGTAGACTCCAAAAATCATGATTTAAACGTCATTAGAAAGCTCTTGAAAAACTCTACAACTTTCATGAAGGACACTTCTTCATAAAACCTTTTGATAGGCCATTCCCATTACGCCGTCGTTTTGGGATTTTCACCGATCTGAATCGATTAGCCACTTGACCATCATTTGAGTTGTAAAAGTCCGATTGACGTGATTCAAAATGCGTTGGAAAGATTATTTGAAGATCTACAACTTTCATTAAGGCCACTTCTTCAGAAAATACCGTTTTGAAGGGCCATTTGTTCGTCGAAGATATAAATCGTTAGTGGTTAGTATTCATCTAATCATCTGAATACTGACCACTTAAGTTAGTGGCGACACTCTTTTATCCCTAAAACACCTCTTTTAGAGCTCAAAACTTATCGTTACTCGGGTATTGGTTCATCTTAAGATTCTCGCAATGAAACACCAAAATACCAAACGTAAATCTGACATTTACACTCCTAAGGTTAAACCGGTACAAAAACTAATAAAAACACATAAAAACACGATATTTTATAAAATAGTCACGACTTATACATTTTTATGAAATCTAGGAATTAATGACTCGAAATGATACAAAAGTGCTCAAAATGAACGGGTGAAAAGTTATAAATAATAATGAATTTTTCCGTCATCACAACCCCCACTTAGCTTTTGGTGGCCCCTCGAACAAAATAAGCGATAAAATAAAATGAATGAGGAAAAATTCATGAAGATAAAAGGTATAAAGGACAACCAGATGATGCAACCAATCGAATCATAACCACACGTTAACCTTAATGTATAATGATGAGCGAAAAATTCACCCACTAAAAATACATTTATAAAGACTCGCAAAACCGTGGGTAAACTAACTCTCTAACCGCAGAGTACTGCGTCGATTCTTTAGGATAGCTACAGAGTACGAGGTCGTCCCAAGAGAAATGTGGTTGTGAGTACCAAAGCGAACGTCGAACTTAGTCTAAGCGATCAAAGTTTAGGTGGAGTGTTTTATACTAATGCAAAAGTAAAGTTTAACTAACGATTGTAGTTCTAGTGATTAAAAGGTATAGCCGAATTATGATCCAACGAGTTATTTTTACCCCTGAGGAAGACTTGACATGGAGCGTGTTTTAACCAACCTACCTTTCCACAATATTTTAACGACATCCACGGGTGCCAACTCCTAATTCGGTGTTAAGATCCAACAACTCTCACTCAACACCCTATGTGAAGTTAATTAATTTTCCTTTAGAAAACCGATTAACCTAACATGATTACGCTCTTAGAGTCGCTCGAACAACGATGAGAAACCTCAGATTGAAACGGTCCTAACAACTAGGCCGAATCTACGCAACGATCCTAAAACCTTTTTTCCACATCTCACCGCAAAATACATTTATAGGTTCGATATGTGTGATGATGAACTAAATGATCGCTTTAATTCAAAGACGTTGATTAAGTTTTAGGGCGTGGATTACTCATTAAAACATTATTTTACGCGCTTACACAACTCCCGCTTAATCCCCTTTAGGCGCTTTTACTGCTTTTACATAATTCGACTATATATGTAGATTTAGCTACTCATGATGATATCGAAATGGAAATTAAAGCATATATATATACATATACATATATATAGTATATACTATCGTAATTAATATTTATATATATATAAGTACTAGATAATTTACATATATATATACATAAGTGCGTAAAAGTAAATATAATATATATATAAGTGCGTATATAAGTGCGTAAAAGTAAATATAATATATATATAAGTGCGTAAAAGTAAATGCGTAAGTAAATGCGTAAAAGTAAATGCGAAAAAAAATAAATGCGTAAAAGTAAATGTGTTAAGTAAATAAAAGCTCGAAAACAACAAACTATTGATAATTATCCCATTACAACGGTATTTTAGCTAATTTATATAAAAACATATACATATATATATATATATATACATATAGATCTACTTATATATAGCCCAAAAGATGAAAAGAAGATGGAAGAAGATGGAAAATGATGGAAAAGAGATCTATATAGTTATATATATCGACAAAACAAAAACAAAACAAGATGAAGATCTTGATGATGATGATCATGGATGAAGATGATGGTTGACGATGAAGAAAAAAAATTGAAGATGGTGATCATGGAAGTTGAAAGAAAGAGATGGTGAAAAGAGATATATATATATATCTCTCAACAAAAATCAAAACAAAAACAAACAAAAATTGATGATGATGATGATGATCACGATGAAGAGAAAAAGTGGAGAAGATGAAGATGGAGAAGAAGAGAAGATGGAGAAGAGAAGAGAGCTATTCCTCTCCCAACTCAAACTCTCTTTGATGCAATTGAGGGTATATATAGGAGAATTATATGTATATATAGATATATATATATATCTATATATGTATATATGCATATCTATGGATATCTCCCGTATATATGAGAAATCTGATGAAGATCTGCTGCAAAATACGGTCCGGATCGATCTCGAAAAGTCCCGGATCGATCCGGTATCGCTCACTTGATCCGAATTGTCAAAATTCGCTCTACACAAGATCGCAGTTCAGTAAAATGGCCATAACTTGAGTTGTAGATATCCGATTGACGTGATTCAAAGTGCGCTGGAAAGCTCTTTCAAAGATCTACAACTTTCATGAAGGACACTTCTTCAGAAAATGCGTTTTTGATGGGCCATTTGTTCGTAGAAGATATAATTCGTTAGTGGCACTACGAACCACCGAAATACTTGACCTTTTAAGCTCATGGCAAGACACTCTTATATCCCTAAAAACACCTCTTTAGGCCTCAAACGTGTCGTTTACTCGGGATTTTGGTCAACCTAAAATTCGCAATAAACCACCAAAATACCAAACGTAAATCCGACACACACACTCCGTTTACAAAACCGGTACAAAAAACTCCAAAAACACATAAAAACACGATATTTTACAAAATAGTCACGACTTATATATTTTTATGAAACTTAGGAATTAAAGACTCGAAATGATACAAAAGTGCTCAAAATGATATCGAAAACGGGGTGAAAAGTTATAAAAATAACTGTGAATTTTTCCGTTATCATATAACAGAGTGAGTGTGTGACAAGCCTTTTCAATTTCCACTATCCTCTCTTGAATAATTCAAGCAAACGCACAAATATCCATTCAGATAATCCTAATGACTTTCCTAGGTATAGTAAAGAATATTTCCACACAAAGTCCTCCCGTGTACTTATTTGGATAATCCCTAATGCATATCATTTAGTTTATACTTTGGGATAGTCAAGATAACTTCTCTCTTTTTTTTTTTTTTAATGTGTAGCATATGCCTCATTCCCAAAGAATAGGATGTTTCGTGATAACACCTTAGCTTGGACTACTATCATCAGCAATCGGGAGCTTTTAAGCCTCGTATAGTGGTATAGGGACGTTTAGTGATAACGCCTACCGCACTCAAATCATTGGTAGCTACAACCGACATATATATAGTTTATCTTATTTTGACATTCTTTCTATCACATTCAAACCTTCGATATTCACGAAGACATGTTCGTAAGTTAGGTACTAAGTTACGCTATTTCTAGGATAAATCACTAGAATCTTTGAATGGGTCTGATTTAAAATTTTCGCTTCAATATCAAAGGCTTACGTGAAGGAATTCATGTTACACAAATAAATTTAGGCTAAAATGCACTTACGGTTCAAATTAGTTATACATATCCAAATTGATCATTACATCTTTAAATCCATGAAATAAATGTCTTATTCAGATTATTTTAATCAACTCATTAATGTTCAAAAATCAAAAACTAAGGGTTTAAACACTTATCGCCATTTCTAACCAACCATACTCTACCCCCACTTTACGATTTTACATTATTCTCATAGTGTAAATGAGATAGAGAGAAGACTTAGCTTATAAACCAGGCGTAGCGTGTTATCAAATCCCGTAATGAATGCATGAGAAAGCACGATCCGAATCCCTATATCAAAATCAAAACAAAACAAACACAGACATGGTCCTCGTGCCAAAAGTATGTAATAGGGATATGGGAATAATAAGAAAATGGCCCCATTACGTCGTAAAAATTCGATAGACAATATATAGAACATGCATAAGACATCAATTCATAGTCACTATTCCTAGATTCCTTTTTTATTACACACGCTTTATTAAGGTGGGAATACTCACCACAATACTACAACGACCATAAATTTGAAATGCATTAGATCATAAAATGAAATGTGTGAAAGAGTATTGAGTCTTTTATACCCGTATCCTCGAGGGTTCAATAACCTAAGTCCAAGAAATGATACATTTGAATTTTTATCTTCTTTTTTTTCCATCGGGATTTTCGGATAACCACCTAATCATTCCTCTTAATGAAATTCAAACATTCATCCCGAGACTTGGTTGTGCTTTGTGTTCATCTTTCATACTGATTCTACATTTCATTAAGACTAGGCTTATTCAAATTATCTTTATTATTATTATTATCGGGCCGCCTCCCGGTAGCGCTTTTGTTTAACGTCGTTCGCTCGATGAGACTCGGAAGCGATTTATCGAGGCTCGGGATCACCAAATGCACAATTTCAAGAGCCTCATCGAATGGTAACTTCTTATACTTTTTTAGACGAAGGCCGTTCGTGATGAACGCCTCCGTGCTTCGGATGCGTTACCTCGATGGCTCCTGAGTCGAAAACTCTCAATACCGTATATGGTCCTGACCACCTTGACTTAAGTTTGCCTTGAAATAAATGGAGGCGAGTATTATAGAAAAGGACCTCATCACCTACGCTGAAAATACGAGGTTTGATCAACTTATCATGAAGCAATTTGGTCTTTTCCTTATATTTCACGAACAATCGTAAGCTTGAAAGCGAAACTCATCTAACTCTCGCTCAACTCGAGCCATCCTTCTTTCACCAATTAATGCGTCATCCATATTTAAATTCTTAATCGCCCAATAGGCCTTATGTTCTAACTCTACGGGGAGATGGAAAGCCTTGCCAAAAACGAGCATGTAGGGTGACATACCTATTGGTGTCTTAAACGCAGTTCGGTGTGCCCAAAGCGCATCATCTAACTTCTTTGACCAATCCTTAAGGTTAGAATTCACCGTGTCTTTCCAAGATTCTTTTGATTCCCGATTGGACACCTCTACTTGGCCACTAGTCTGAGGATGGTAGCGCGTGCCTAACTTATGAGTGACCCGTGCATTTCATTAAAAGCTTATTGAAATCTCTATTAGCAAAGTGACTTCCATTGTCACTGATTATTGCTCGAGGTATTCCATACCGGGATATAATATGTTTCTTAAGAAACTTTATGACTACATGTTTGTCGTTAGTAGGTGAAGCAATTGCCTCAACCCACTTTTGAACGTAATCACAGGCGACAAGAATGTACTGATTCCCGAAAGAAGACGGATATGGTCCCATGAAGTCTAATCCCCATATATCAAATACTTCACACACTAATATCGGTTTCTGGGGCATCTCATTTCTCCTGGAAATCCTTCCTGAGCGTTGACAGGCATCACACATCTTAACATAAGCATATGCATCCTTGAAAATAGTGGGCCAGTAGAACCCACTTTGTAACACCTTTAACGCTGTTCTCTCGCCCGAGAAGTGGCCACCACCGTAATTTTAAATTTTCGATTTTGTTTATAAAGAGAACTTTATATAGGATTTCTAAATAATTGTCTAGATAATTTTTTTTTTATTTTTATTTTCGACTATTAAAATCTAGTGTTATATGTCATTTCCATACCAATGAATAATTTGCGAAAGGCCATGAATTTTTTTTAATGATTCCGTCATGACAATATACTAAAGTGAAATTATTGTTGTTGTGAAAACAATATTATTTCATCCTAAGATTTAAGACATAAATATATATTAGGGGTGGGAATCATGTGGACTTTTCGTATTATGAATATTTGTTGTTGAATATACTTTTTATATATTGATATACATGTGATTATGTGTTGTTGCAATTAACTAATTTGATTGCTATAATTTTCTAGTCTATATATTAATATACCTAATGTAAGATAAGTAAATGATCCACTTAAATTCAAATTTTGAAAACCGTCACTTAACTTCATTGTCTTTATTATAAATTATTGTATTATCTTTACTCCTTTAAGCTAGCTGCTGGAAACGTATGTACACATAAATTGCACAATGTTGCCATCTAATTTATTATATTTAAACGTTAACTTTGTCTTGTGTCTAATGGTAGCATTATTAAAACATTACTTTACCTTCATAGTTATTATTTTGCACTATATATATTGGGAAATTCACAGTCTTCGCATGCTTTTGTTCCTGCCAATACACCAATTCCATTCATCATTTTATTTTTATTTTTAAAAATACGTTGGCAGTAGTAAACTATGCCATGTTTTTTTTTCTTCTTTGGTTAATATTCGGATGTCATTCCAATCAATACACTTGTTGTAAATCTTAAGCAATTAACTAGAAAATAAATTGGCAAAGTGAAGAATTGCCGTAGAGTATAAAAAAAAAAAGTGGACTGCTTATTGTTCGATAAGAAACAATTAGATTGCGGTTATGTTTTTGGAGCCATTAAAATTTGTGAAGAATGTGATATGATCGAATTGCTAACTCAAGCAGCCAACAAGTACGGATCATCATGGATATTTGTGAGTTCAAGTTTATTTTCTATAAAAGTCAAGTGTGTTATTTTTTTTTATAAGTATTTTCAAAGCATTTTAATTGAATGTATTATACATATAGATATATAATATGTGTCTTGTTAAAAATGATTAATGTTTTCTCTCGTTTTAATGATAATAACTTGATTAATTGAAACCTTGTACAAATGTCATTGCATGTCCCACTTCCCGGTGGCATGGTATCGTATTATCCGCCTCGTGTGGAATGGTATATTGTACTTATACATTTCCCGCCAGGCGGCATGGCTAGTTCCCGCTTCGGCGGCATGGTTCTCGCTCGCTCGCTCGCTCGCTCTCGCTAGATGGGCCCGCCGAGGATTTCGCGATCGGGTTAGGCGTGCATTGGGCTGTGGACAGCGCGGTGTGGGGTCCGAGGCAAGTGGACTCTCCGGAAGCCCCAGAGATTGGGTGTCGGAAGGACGGACTTCACTATAAAATTACTCGTTGTGGATAGAAGGTGGTGAACGGGGAGTCATAAGGTAGAGACAATCGTATCACCAGATCGATGTCTCAGTAAGGGAACTTGATGAATTGACGGATCTCGAATGAGCTTGTTTGACATGAATTTGATACATAAATTTTAAACAAGTATATTATTACATAAATACTCGAATAAGATTTCTAGAAAAAGTATATATATTGTTACAACATTTTTTAAAAAAAAATTATATATATATATATATAACACTCTCGCACATGCTCATACCAGCGTTTTTGCTGACGACTCGTTTTCTTTGTTTCTTGTGTGTTTGTTTTGTTTTGTTTTGTTTTCTTCTGTAAATAAAATCAGGTAATGGTTCGAAGAAGATGTAATGAGGATGAAAGCGATGACATGGACCAGGATTTAGAACATTCTATATAAATTATGTTAATTACAATTGTAGTATTTCATTTGTTGTAATTTTATAATTGAAACACTTAGTGAATATTTGTAAATATAATTGTAGTTTTATTGAAATATTTTTAGAATTAAAGTCTAGTTAATGAAGTCACATGAGAGCTTTGCAACCCTCCTGAATGACTCCTGAGGGACCTAGTGGTCGGGAGTAGGTATTACACCACCGGCCTCTTTATCATGGCAAAACGAGAGAATACTCACTATCTCACTTTGTCATCAACACATCTCCTCGAGATTCCATCAAGACATAGCCTAAAAATTAAGGGGATCTTCCCACACATATCGGTTTACCTCACTAAAAACTTCTTTTCTGGTTTTCATCAAACTCAGGATCTACAAATCCACACTCGTAATAATTAACAAAAGGTGCATACCAAGGGTTCCCATTCTTTCCTCTCTCAGAAATTTCCTCGCTTAACCGGGAGCATCGATCCACTACGAACAACTCGCTTCATCCCGAAAATGATCATCAATTTCAACCCTAATAGAGTGTTTATTGTCTCCTGTTCCATCCTACTGAGGTGGTCACCACTACGCTCTCACACCCTTTTCGATTCTTAATTTCTACGTCAAATTCTTGAAGAAGCAATATCCACCTCAACAAGCGTGGTTTTGCATCCTTCTTGGCAAATAGATATCTCAACGCAAAGATGGTCGAGTGTGAACTATGACTTTCGATCCAACCAAGTATGACCGAACTTATCGAAAGCAAAAACAACACTAAAAGTTCCTTTCAGGTTGTGGCATACTTTTGTTGAGCCGAGTTCATGGTATGACTCGCATAGTAGATAGTGGCGAAACAACTTGTCAATCTTCGACCTAGGACGGCTCTACGGCATAATCACTTGCATCACACATCACTTGAACCCTTAGACCAATCAAAGCTGCTACAAGATAGGAGCCAAGTAAGAAGTTTCTTAAGGGTTCGAAAAGCATCTGGCATGCCGCATCAAAAACACAGGGGCTCCTTCATCAATTGAAGAGTAAGAGGTCTAGCAATGTGGGAAAAACTCGAATGAATCTACGATAAAAACTCGCATGTCCCAAGAACGAACGTAGAGTCTTCGATTTGTAGGCATAGGAAGCTTAGAAATTACCTCTATTTTTGCTCTATCGACCTCTATTCCTTTCCCCGATACCTTATGTCCTAAAACAATTCCCTCGCTTACCATGAAATGACACTTTTCCCAATTTAAAACCAAGTTTGTCTTTTCACAACGCAAGCACCTTATCAATGTTCGACAAACACTCATCAAAAGTATCACCAAAAACGCTAAAGTCATCCATAAAAACTTCCATGAAATGTTCTATCATATCGACAAAAATTGCCATCATGCATCATTTGGAATGTCGCGGTGCATTACACAACCCAAACGGCATTCTTCTAAATGCAAAAGTGCCATATGGACATGTGAAAGTAGTTTTATCCTGGTCATGTATATTGATGTGAATTTGATAATAGCCACTAAAACCATCCAAAAGCGAAGAAAATGCATGACCACTTAGACGCTCTAGCATTTGATCAATAAAGGGTAGGGAAAATGATCTTTCCTAGTCTTATCATTCAAAGATGCTAAAAATCAATACAAACTCGTGACCAGAGAACTAAACGAGTAGGAATAGGCACACCTTTTTCATTAAGCTCAACTGTGATGCCTCCTTTCTTAGGCACGACTTGCGTAGGCTCACCCATTCATTGTCGGAGATTGCGTAGATTATCCCTAACTCAAGCATCTTTACCACGTCTTTTCTTACCACCTCTTGCATATGTGGGTTTAGTCGCCTCTGGCCGCCTCGACCGGTTTGGCATCTTCTTCTAGAATGATCTTGTGCTTGCAGATATCAAGATCGATCCGTTTTATGTCAACCATCTTCCATCCGAAGGCCTTTTGTGTTTTTTCGAACGTGGATCAACTTAGCTTCCTCGCAAAAACGGTTAGTGCGGATGAAACAATAAGAGGAAGTAATTCATCAGTTCTAAAAACACATACTTTAAATGCTTAGGAAGTGGCTTCAACTCCGATCGAGAGGTGGTTCCTCGATTGACGGCTTTGGCGGCTTGCCGCCACCAAACCGAGCTCTAGCTTCTTATTCCACTTGCGTCAACAAAAGGAGTTGCCTCCAAATGATATACCCGAACTCTCATTTGTGGATCGTCATCCTCTGCAGTTGCTTGACTTCATCAGCATTCTTCCATTGGTTCTTGGTATCCTTGCAGTTAGTGTGCTCCAAAATACAAGGATATATAGCATCAATAGAAAAACAATCACTCTTTTCATCATCGTCAGATGCTTCATTGCCTTATACACATTTATGGCTACACTCTCTTTCCCGACTCGTAGTATAATCTCTCCCCTCTTAACGCCTATCAAGGTCTCTCCTGTGTTCAAGAAAGGCCGACCTAACAAAAGTGGGGTTTTAGAATCCATATCCATATCTAAAACTACGAAGTCAACAGGAAAACAAACTTGTCTACCTGCACCAACACATCTTCACTACCCCCAGAGGTTTCCTAACAGACTCTATCTCGCCATCCAGTAAGGTCATTCATGTTGGCTCTAACACTCCCAATCCCAATTTCTCTTAAACTCCTCTAGGCATCAGGCTCACGTAAGCCCCTAGATCACATAGCACATTTTTGAACACAGTTTAGCCAATGGTAATTGGGATGGTAAAGCTACCTCTATCCTCAGAATCTTGGGGGTATCTTATTCTCAAAGATTGCAGAACATTCCTCACTCAAATGCACCATCTGCTGCATCTTCTCCTTACTCGACAACATTCCTTTTAGAAACTTAAAGTATGGGGAATGCTCAAATTGCCTCTAATAGGGGAATATTCACCTCTACCTTCCTTAAAAGATTCAAATTTTGCCCGACCACTGGGTCGATGTCCTTTCTGGTTCCCTTAGGAGGATAGGGTAAAGTATTAACATCAAAATCGTGGGAGGAGGAGGAATTCTGCTTTTCTTACCTCTTTCTTTAGGCGGTGAGGCTTCTTCTTCTTTGATGTCCAAGACCACATAGTCTTTCTTCGGTGCGCCCTTCCAATGCTTTCTTATTTGCCTCACCAAAGCCTTTTTCGTGGCTTCCAATTCTTTCCTCATTGCTTCCATTCTCTCGCTTGATATTGCCACCTCTAAATCTTCGATCTCGACTTCACCATACATAGCTCCTTCACAATCAACCGCTTTCTCTTTCTCAAATTTTCTTTACGCTTCTTCACCCCATAATTCTTTATTTTTGTCACTCACCCGACCTCTTTACCACTTCGTGTGAACACAAAGATTCACATCCTTTGGGTTCCTCTCGGTGTTACTCGGGAGTCCACCACTTAGATTTGTCTTTAAAGTGGCGGTTATTTGTCCTACTGGGTCTCCAAGTTCGAATGGCGTAATGTGTGACCACTTTTTGCTCTATAGCATTCTTATTTAACTCAAAAACATTCTGTCTAATTTCTCCAGTGAGTATCTCAAAGGCCATCTTCCGAACACCGAAATTGTTTGGTTGTTTGATTGCTTTGATTATTCTCGTGCGAGATGAGCGTTTGATGCTTTGATAGGTGCGAGAATTATTACTTCTCAAAGATGGCTGGCTCACTTGCTGATTCTGATTGTTTTGTTGACCCTGATTCTGATTCCAGCCTTGATTTTGGTTCCAATATGAATTCTGATTCTACTGTTGTCCTTGTGACTGAGACTGTGGATTCTGACTATTCTGATAGTAGCCTCGGTTTTGATTCTGGTATGAACTCTGATTCTGGGGATTATGATTCCAATGTCGGTTGTATGAGCTTTGGTTTTGCCTAAAGTCTTGATTCTGATTATTGT
This sequence comes from Gentiana macrophylla, assembly GCA_026214975.1. Lineage (NCBI taxonomy): Eukaryota > Viridiplantae > Streptophyta > Magnoliopsida > Gentianales > Gentianaceae > Gentiana > Gentiana macrophylla. The sequence goes on along the minus strand of CM047811.1, from coordinate 121,760,746 downwards.
TTCTATTCCACTTACGATTCTCGCTTCGATTCCAACCTTGTCCAACATAATTCACATCATATTGTTGTGAACCATCATTCATACCATAATCCATTTGTGGCCCTTGCGATTATTAAAGTTTTGATTCCACTTCTGTGGCCAAACTCTTGCCGATTCATATCCATCTCGTCCCATCGCATAGACATTCATTCGTTGTTGGTCATTCCGATTGCCGATCGTTGTTGTCTTCGAGTAGGTGTCAACTCGTTGTGGATAAGTGGATTTTTCAACGATACACATTCTATGGCGAATGTCCACCTCCACAGAGTTGGCAATCGATGTGTCTTCTTTCTTTCGACTCCATTCGGTCCATCTTTAGTACCATTTCTTGCATCTTGTCATGCATGGCGATTCTCGATCGAGTTCCTCTTTCAATGACTTTACACTTTCCATTGGGGCTTTCTTCTTCTTCGCTCGATCCCCATTGTCCTTCTCCATCTCGCGCATTTTCTATCTCGTCTCATTGCTTGTTCTCGTGGTAGATTCATAATATCTCCGCCGCTTGCAAAGATTCAAATTGTTTTGGTCCATCGGCTCTAAGGCCCCTGAATAATATAATAACTTGCTCCACCGTAGAAAAACCGTGTGGAGGCATCTCTAAGCAACCCCCTAAATCTCTCATAAGTCTCTTTTAGTGTCTCTCCTCGAGACCATCAAACGAAGAGATTTCTTCTTTCGGATCTAAAATCTTTGCCGAGGAAAGTACTTTTTCAGAACACTCTCGTTACGCCACCACGTGATGTAAACGAATCATTTGGTAATGAGTCGTACTCAATCCTAGCAGACTCCTCTTAATGCAAACGGAAAAACTATTAGTTTTACCGCCTCATCACTTACTCTATTATATTTCATTGTTCTACAGATCCGGAGAAAGTGATCCGAAAAGTCGCTCGGGTTCTCGATCGACTTCCCGTGGAACAAGGCATGTTCCCCAACATGTTCAAAATATTTTGCTTAATATCCATGTTATTCGCATTAATTGGGGTGCCCTAATTGGGTTGTGCCCTATAACTTCCTGTGGGGTAGCGACGTAATCTCGACAAACCCTCGACCCCTGTGGCTTGCCGAGCCATCTGCTGTCGATAAACCGGCCGCCGGAGAGGTGGATCATACGGGTTATACGGGTTTTGGAACCCCGTTGATTTCTTTGATTCTCCAAATCCACAATTACTCGATTTACCGCCTCTTGGTCTAATTCGGTCTCAAGTTCTGCGTATCCCGAGGATCTTGTCCTCCTCTCATCTTTGCCCAATCCCTGGCCTCTCGATTAAATCGTGCGCATCCCAACCGACGTAGCCCTCGTGTTCTCTTCTCTCAATGATTCATGACGAGGGTCCTCGGTGGAGTTTGCAAAGGTATCGTTGCATTACCACCAAGAAGTGGTTGAGGTTTGCCCCTCGTAGTCTCTGCTCATCAATGGGATCTTTACCGCTTCGCCTAGTTATGATATCGCTCCATTTCTCAGAGGAATTAGAAAGTGATCTTTCTAATGTCTCTCTTCTTCAAACAAAGGGTTCGGACTAGCGACTAGATTTCTCCTCGGCGCCGATCGCTTTATGACGTGCGTAAGCTTCGATTTCTTGGATGGGTTCGATGAGAGGTTCTTTAGAGTTTCGAGTCATTCACCGACAAACAAGAAACAACACGAAAACAAAATAAAACGACTAAGCCAGGCTTTCGGTCAACTTACAAGATATCAAACGTTAGCTCCCGGCAACGGCGCCAAAAATTCTTGATAGCAAAATAACTAACGGTAACTTTAACCGGCGAGTATCGAGTCAACAGAGTATAGTGATAACAAGGTCGAATCCACGAGGAACAACGTTTAAGTACCAAAGTCGACGTAGAACTTGGTTTAGGTCAAGATTGCGGTGGAGAGATATTACACTAAAGCGAAAGTAAAAATTAGCAGGCGGTTGTAGTTCTAGTTATTAAAAGGTATAGCCGAATTATGATCCAACGAGTTATTTTTACCCCTAAGGGAAGACTTGACAGAAGCGTGTTTTGACCAACCTACCTTTCCACGATAATTTAACGACATCCACGGGTGCCAACTCATAATTCGGTGTTAAGGTCCGAACAACTCTCACTCAACACCCTACGTGAAGTTAATTAATTTTCCTTTAAAAACGATTAACCCAACATGATTACGCTCTTAGAGTCGCCGAACAACGATGACAAACCTCAGATTGGAAACGGTCCTAACAACTAGGCCGAATCTACGCAACGATCCTAAAACCCCTTTTTCCCACATCTCACCGCAAAATACATTTATAGGTTCGATGTGTGTGACGATGAACTAAATGATCGCTTTAATTCAAAGACGCTTATATTAAGTTTTAGGGCGTGGATTAATCATTAAAATATCAAATTACGCACTACACAACTCCAGCTTAATCCCTCTTATGCTTTCACTCGCTTTTACATAATTCGACTATACGCACGCTTAGCTATTCATTTTGGCGATAATAACGGAATGATTAACGGAAATTATATTAACGACGGAAAGTAAAAGCTTAATTCATTTTTTTATAAGTACATATATATATATTTATATATATAGATATATAGTTATATAGCTAATAATATATATAAGTGCGTAAAAAGTAAATATACTATATATATATATATAAGTGCGTAAAAAAGTAAATACGTAAGTAAATACGTAAAAGTAAATATATATATATATATATATATATATATATATATATATATATATATATATATATATATATATTTACTTTTTACGCATTTTACTTACTTATTTTATTTTATTTACTTTATATATATATATATATATATATATATTTACTTTTACGCATTTTACTTACGTATTTTTATTTACGCACTTATATATATATATATATATATATATATATATATATATATATATATATATATATATGTAAGTAAAATGCGTAAAGTAAATATATATATATATATAAGTGTAAAAGTAAATAATAATAAGTAAATAAATGCGTAAAAGTAAATATATATATATATATATATATATATTTTATAGATACTACTACTTATACTTATATATATATATATATATATATATATAATGTAGATATATGAAAGCAACAAAAATGAAAGAAAAATATAAAGAACAACGATAATAATACAAGATGAAGATATATATATATATATATATACTTACAAAACGTGAAATTACAAATCGACTTTAAAGAACACCGAACTTCCGATAATTTCCTTGAAGCATTACAACGATACTACTACTACTAAATTATTCCTGCATAACGCCAATTATTAAAACTAAAAGAAAGAAAACGAGGAGTTAGATATATATATATATATACACAGTAGTATATATATATATAGTGCCTCCGCTCTGTTGCTGCTGAGCTTCTATATATAGAAAATAATCCTTCCCGACCGGTCCTGAGGGTGGCCGGACCGATCCTGTGTAATCATTGCAATGATTACACTCACTTGCAACATGTGAACGGTTATAATATATATATAATTATATATTAAACTTAAAATTATATCTTGAGTTGTAGACTCCAAAAATCATGATTTAAACTTCATTAGAAATCTCTTGAAAAACTCTACAACTTTCATGAAGGACACTTCTTCAGAAAATGCCTTTTGATGGGTCATTCCCATTACGTGTCGTTTTCGGGATTTTCACCGATACTGAATCGATTAATTACTTGACCATCATTTGAGTTGTACAAGTCCGATTGACGTGATTCAAAATGCGTTGGAAAGATTATTTGAAGATCTACAACTTTCATTAAGGCCACTTCTTCAGAAAATACCGTTTTGAAGGGCCATTTGTTCGTCGAAGATATAAATCGTTAATGGTATCACTAACCATCGAAATACACTGACACTACTTAAGTTAGTGGCACACTCTTTTATCCCTAAAAACACCTCTTTTAGAGCTCAAAACGTGTCGTTACTCGGGTATTGGTTCATCTTAAGATTCTCGCAATGAAACACCAAAATACCAAACGAACTGACATTTACACTCCGGTTACTAAACCGGTACAAAAAACTAATAAAACACATAAAAACACGATATTTTATAAAATAGTCACGACTTATACATTTTTATGAAATCTAGGAATTAATGACTCGAAATGATACAAAAGTGCTCAAAATGATATCAGAAACGGGGTGAAAAGTTATAAAAATAACAATGAATTTTTCCGTCATCACTGCCCCCCTACTCTGTCTTGACGCCGCGTGGGGTTAAGGGCTTGGAGCTGGTCCGAAGGCTCGTGATCCCAATTTGGCTTGCGAGTTCGCGGAGAGTAACGGCCGGTGGCCGGACGGACCCGAATAAGGATCCGCAGACCGGATTACGATTTAGGTATATCAATAGGTTTTTGCATTCCAGGACCCACTTGATGTATTTTATACGCATCTTAACCAAAATTATATATATATTTTACTTTCATCATATATGACGTATTTCCTTACGTCACTTAACTCAAAGATGACGTATCGGCAAAAATTAGACTCGGGGTATCATATAACTGAACATGTACGGTGTCATAAACTTGTTAAGAATCTTCGTGGTAGGATTACAAGAATATCGTAATTAGGGTGATATGTTGAATTGTCGTACAAAGATACCGTAGTTAAGACGCCGAATACCAAATGCAAGTATTTAGAGGACTCGAAGTCACTAAATTTTATGGTGATAATGAAAGTGTTGAAACACAGATGAGAAATCTGCACTTGAAGAAAGATAAAACAGATGCAATCTAACAGTAAAAATGGCGGAAATTGATAAAAACACAGAAACAAAGAGAACACGGTGATTTAACGTGGTTTCCGGCGTTGTGCCGACTACTCCACGGACAGAAAAGGAGATATTTTATTATGCACAAAATTACAAGGTTTTCACAAGTGTGTGAATAACACTTTGAAAGACACACTTTGCATTGATTACAACTTTGGTATTTATAGACACAAATCCCAAACCCTAACCGCCAAAGATCTTTGTCGGAATTAACATAAATACCCTGGATGTGGACCCACTCCAATTGTATCCACCAGACATTTAAACTCACCCAAACCGACTTTCCCGGAAAACTCACTTTTCTTGAAACTCACTTGTAATCAACAAACTCGGATGTAGAACTCAAAGAAAACTGGTTTCCACAAAACTCGCTTTTCTCCAAAACTAAGTTTTCTCGGCTTTTCCCAAAACTCGCCACACTTCACAAAACTCGGTTTGACTTTCAGATTAGTTTCACCCATTTTAGAGATCAAGTCACAAAACTTAACAAATCTCCACCTTGACTTGAACTCATTCAACGTCACCGATTGCATAATTCGAATGACTTGTACCGGATGCATTCGTCAATGCCAGGATGTACTTGTACCGCACTTCTCCACAAAATCCACTCACCGACTCGCCTCAACCGAGTTTCCGAAAACGGATTATAAGCTTTGAATGTTAAGCAAGTCCGCACACAATTGAAACTTGCTTTGTTGAACTCGTTTAGTAAACATATCAGCAGGATTTTCCTTGGTGCTGATCTTCTTCACTACAACCCTCTTCTCATTTCTCAGAAAATGATATCTCACGTCAATATGCTTGGTTCTCTCATGATGAACCCGATCCTTAGCTAGACAAATTGCACTCTAATCATCACAATAAATCTCAAGATGATCTTGATGCGACCCAAATCACCGACTAGACCCTTCAACCAGATTGCTTCCTTGGCTGCTTCAGCAAGAGCCATATACTCTGCCTCAGTTGTTGATAAAGCTATTGTGGCTTGCAAAGTTGCTTTCCAGCTGACAACTGAATTCCCCAATGTGAAAACATATCCAGTCATTGATTTTCTACTGTCCACATCACCTGCATTATCAGCATCACAGTATCATGTGACCAAACTTTGAGTATCACCTCCATAAATGAGACCAACATCAGTTGTACCCCTAAGGTACCTGAACATTCTTTTCAAAGCTTTCCAGTGTTCTTTTCTAGGTTGAGCCATAAACCTGCTGACAACACTGACTGCCTGAGCCAGATCAGGCCTAGTGCACACCATGGCATACATCAGACTGCCAACTACACTAGCATAGGGAACTTTTGACATATATTCCTTCTCCTCAGCTGTCTGTGAAGCATAAACTGACAAATGAACATTTGACGCCATATGAGTATCTATTGGCATTGCAAAGAGATATACCATATACTTGGCCAAAATCTTCTCAGATATAGCCCTGCACGAGATAAAAGCAGCTTTTTTTCTTACTGCCTCTCTCCGATCTCCATCCCCAAGATTTTCTTGGCAGTACCCAAATCTTTCATTTCAAATTCAGCACTAAGAAGGTCTTTTAGATTCTGAATATCAGACTTCTCTCTTTTAACTATCAAAGATATCATCCACATACAAAACAAGATAGATGTATGATCCATCTTCCAGCTGACTATTGTAGACACAACAATCATAAGTACTTCTGCTATAACCCAACTGGATCATGTAACTGTTAAACCTTTTATACCACTGTCTAGGAGCCTGCTTTAATCCGTATAAAGACTTTTTCAGCTTACAAACAAATGCTTATTTACCAGGAACTTGAAATCCCACTGGCTGAGTCATGTATATCTCTTTGTCTACCTCACCATGTAGAAAAGCTGTCTTCACATCTAACTGCTCAAGTTCAAGATCTTGATGTGCCACCATTGCTAGTAACACTCTGATTGAAGTATGTCGACTCACCGTGAGAATATCTCATCAAAGTCCACCCCTTCTTTTTGACTGAAACCTCTAGCAACCAAACGTGCCTTATACTTGACTCCTTCTGCCTCAATCATTCTTTCCTTTTTCTTGAATATCCATTTGCATGTAACAACTCTCCTATCAGCTGGATGTTTAAGAAGATCCCAAGTCTGATTCTTCAGTAATGACTCCATTTCATCTCTCATGGCAGCAAGCCATTGAGATGACTCAGAACATGTCATTGCTTCCTTGTAAGTAGAAGGTTCAAAACCATCCACCTCTTCTGCAACTTGAAGTGCATATCCAGCCAAATCTTCAAACCCATACCTTCTGGGAGGTATCCCAACATTGGATCTTCTAGCTCTGCACGACAAATTATACTTTGTTTGACCAATATCGCTTTGACGCCAACCGGTGACTCACCGGTGGTAAACTGATTCACTTACGTTCAATAACGATCGATGAAAATCGACTTTGTTCACCGAGTGTTGCATCTCACCGACTCCACCAAGCTCCACCTTCATCGCCGCTTTCTCGCCAAAGACTAGTTTCGATTTTAGTTATCCTCCCATCGATGAATCGAGCATATAATTTTCATCAAAAATTATATCTCTGCTGAGAATAACTCTGTTTTCTGCTGATGACCAAATTCTATAACCCTTAACTCCATCACCATACCCCACAAACACTCCTTTCTTGGCTCTTTGGTTCCAGCTTTCTTCACGACATGATAGTAAATCTGTGCTTCCAAATACCCTTAGAATCGAGTAATCGCAGAACTTCTGACCACATTTAAATTGGTGTCTTGAACCGATCCTGTGTGAGGACATCTATTGATTAAGTAACAAGTCGTACTTACGACTTCGCCCAAAATCTTCTTGACAAACCCAAAGATGAGAGAGATGCATCTTGCTCTCTCCGTAAGAGTTTGATTCATTCTTTCAATTACACCATTTTGTTTGAGGAGTATTCTTGATTGTATGATGTCTGGAAATACCCTCATTTCTGCACAACTCATCAAACTCATTCCAGCAGAATTCCAGACCATTATCCGTACGAAGCCTCTTGATCTTCTTCCCCAACTGATTTTCAACTAGAGCCTTCCATTGAATGAAGCTCTTGAATGCCTCACTTTTGTGTTTCATCATCACCACCCAAGTCTTTCTTGAATAGTCATCTATGAACGACACAAAATATCTGTGACCACCCAATCACTCCACCTTTGATGGTCCCCAACAATCAGAATGAATGTAATCAAGTGATGACTTTGTGTTGTGTATCCCTTTTGAGAACTTGCCCCTATAAAGCTTCCCAAACACACAATGTTCACAAAAGTCCAGATTCCTGACCTTACATCCCCCAATAAGATCTTTCTGAGAAAGAATCTGCATCCCCCTTTCACCCATATAACCTGGCCTCACGTGTGCCATGCTTTTGTCAATCAGGATCGATGAACTTCAAAGATATGCTACAAAGAGCAGACTCCAGACACACAACCGATCCTTGCAAAATATACAAGGTTCCTTTTGATTCCCTCGAGAATCGAAATCGAGTTTTTGTAGACACTCGCTTTTCCACCTTCACCCTTAAAATCAATCCTTTGCCTAAAAGATCGAGAGATACCAAGTTCTTGGTCATCTGTGGAACATATCTAACTTCACTCAACATACGTAATTTACCATCCTCTCGTCCTCAACTGAAATAAGCCAATCCCAACTATCTTATAGACCTTGCTGTTTGCCATAGCTATATGACCACCATCTATCTGTTGATAACTTGAGAACCACTCTCTGGTGGACAAATATGATAAGATGCTCCAGAGTCCGTAATCCACACATCGGCATGATGTGCCGATTCTCCAAATACTAGAACCATGTCCTCCTCTCGAATCAAACTCACCAAGCACAAAGTTTTGCTCCAGAATCTTTTCTCCTGCTGTTTCTTTTTCTTTGGACAGTTGGACTTCCAATGTCCCATGCTCCTTACAATAATTACAAACATTTATGGATTTAGGACCTTTGGACCCTGTCTTCTTGGATTTCTTCTTCTTCCCAAACTGCTGCCCATGCCCTTTTCCACCACTACTGCTGACTACTAGTCCAACAGCCTGACTGTCTGCCCCAGCTGCCTTATGTCTCAGCTCCCTGGCATGTAAAGATGACCTTACATCTTCCAATGCAACTGTATCCTTCCCAACTATGAAGGATTGCACAAAGTTCTCATAAGAAGCTGGTAGAGATACCAACAAAATCAGAGCTGCATCTTCATCCTCAATCTTCACATCAATATTCTTGAGATCAAGTAATATTGTGTTCAACTGATCAAGATGATCTCTCAGCTGAGCTGTCACGGATTTTATCTAACAAAACAAACAAGTAATAAAATTTATAAATCCGTATTCCCAAGTGTAGGGATCGTAGTATAGAGATTAATACCGAGTCGATCACAGGGAATCGGGTATCTAGTTCATTAATTTTCCTAAGATTGATACTATTATTATTAAAACCTAAACTAAAACGGAAAATAAACTGGACAGAGGATTGTCAGTCCAAAGCCAGGAAGGATAATTGCGAACGAAATCTAAAATATAAACTAAAAAGAAAACAATAAACAACTATGAATTTAAACAACGATGATCATGGTGATTAAACAATCGAACAAGTAATTATCCACCGATCCCTCAACCCTCAATTTCCTCTCTAAAGTTGTCTTGTGATGATTTAATTAAAGATGTGGTCCACCTCTCATAAGTATGAATTTCTACTCTCGTAGATAATTCGCCTATCAATCTCTCATCTCTCGATCTATAAGATTGACGCTCTCAAACCAAGGTGTAAGATCTCTCAATCTAGCAACCTAGATATTCAACCTATCAACTCTCGTTTTGTCAAGGTTAAAAATCCCATCTTTCCTATGGTGATCTAAGGTTTACACCGACTCTCGTCATACGGTAAACATCAATAAGCAATACATCTTTCGATATTGATTGCATAGCACATAAGCATAGGAAAAATACAACTTGAATTAAAAATCACAAAACAAACTCAAGATTGAAAAGAAAGAACCTGATGAAACGGATTTAAATAACTTGAACAAATCGTCTAACCTCCAAATCATCCAGCCAAAAGCAGCAGAAGAAACGAAATAAGGATGAAAAGAAACAACCCTCGGCCGGCCAAGCACCAAGGCTCAGCCGGCCGAGGTTACTTGGCTCGAATTTAGGGTTTTCTGTGTATGCGGCTGTATAAAATTATATCCCTAAGGTTTACAAAGCGCTGGTATTTATAGAAAATAAAGTCGGCTGCTGTAAGTCGGTCGAAGGACGCCCGTCCGTCTTGTTGGACGACCGTCCAAGATACCTTGGACTTGCTTCAGACGCCCGTCCACTTCAGCGTCCAAACTCTCTGAATCAACTTCCTCCCTTGGACGCCCGTTCACTATTCTAGACGCTCGTCCACTCTGGACGCCAGTTCAGCTGGATCAACAACTTGATTTCTTCATCTTTATCCTTTCCTTCCTTCTCTATCCTTTATCAAATTCCAACTTTATCTCCTCTCTATCATATAATTCAAACTCGATCCTCATTTGATCATTCTTTGGGTCGAGAGTATGCATCTACATGACATCAAAAACATCGCAAAATGTAATAATATCCAAATAAACATGAAATCAACAATAAAACGCATAATTCAACTAATTTTGCGAATAAACCATTTAAAACCTCACTTGCTCAATAAACCAATTAAACGCTCATTTTCTATGCAAATTATACAAATATGGAGGAAATCATTATAAAATATATCAATATAAATCGTATAAATTCACCCTTAACAACTCCCCCACACTTAGCTTTTGCTCGTCCCGAGCAAAACAAAACAAAACCAAGGCTCGGAACAAAGATAGACATCTCAGCACATATAACATAGATCCAATAAATCAGAAGTTCACCACTGTGTGTGCATAGCCATAGAAAACTTCCACTAAATCCAAATTTGAGAAACTCAAAGCAAAACTAGCTAATACCCCCTCGTAGACTAGCAATAAATGACACTCATAAGATGTACCCTACAAACGCAAAATATCCCGAAAAGAATGATCGAATATATCTAGGGCCTTTCTGAAATACTCAGAGGATAATCCCTACAGCATATCTATCAGTTTCTACTGGGGATAAGATAGACGATATCTTAGTCTTATATCTATTTCATAACAATTCTTTAGTTGATTTAACTATTTCACTTTTAAACACACATCAGAATGAGCTTTTGCCCTGTCATAGCAGAATAGGATATTCGAGATATACCCTACCTTACTCAAATCATAAGGCAGCTTTCTTCCTCGATCGTCGTGAGCTTTAGTCATCATAGTGGTATAGACATACGTGGTATACCCTATCGCACTCAAATCATTGACTAGCTTTCGACACACCCAATTACTTCATTATAAACTCAACTTTTTCAACAACTTTAGTTACGCTTTACTTATCACATTCAAACCTAAGATATTCACAGTATAACATACTTCGGACCCAAATACAAACTATCATAAATCTCAAGATATATACGTAGCACTAAGCACATGACTTATAAGAAAATCAAAAATCACTGGTCAAAAGGGGTATAACTTTATAAATTAGCTCATCGTCCACTATGGCTCGTGAAAAATAGATCTCAGGTGAAACAACTAACTTATCAAACATATGATATATAGCTTGGATGACTATAAAAATAACGAACATTGAATTGATTTGCCTACTCGGGACAAAACAAAAACCAAAATGTCGAATTTTTTTGAAGATTCTAGCTCATTTTGCATAGACTCGTAATGAATTAAGCAAATGTATAGATACATATCAAATCATTCCCCTCCCCCACACTTAAAGATCAACATTTCCTCATGTTGTGCAGAATTTAAAAAGAAATAAAGTACGTAGCTGATTGTAATTCGAAAGCGGCAATTCTGAAGGTGGTCTAGATCCAGATCCAGAAATGCTTGAAGAAATCAGTAGACTGTGGACCATCCACCGGAAAACTGGCTTCATCTAAAAGCTCACAATTGCTATCGCAAATATCCTGCACACTTGAAAAACAAAACAAAACGTACCTCGGGGAATAGGGGGAGTATAACATATTACGCAGAAAAGTTTGATATAAGCACATGATATAATTGCTCAGATGGAACAATCACCACACAGGGAAAACACAGGACACCTAAGCGTCAAATAAGCCACAGAAGCTTACAATACAAATATGGACCAACATGTGCATACAGAAATATCAAACTCCAAATGAAAGTGTAAATAGAGGACACTACAAAGTAGCAGGGCTAGGTGCACTAAAAAGAAAAGAAAATAATAATAAAAAAAAAACAAAATAAAATACAATGCAACTAAATGATATGCAACCATACTAAAAAGGCAAAACGAAAATAAAGAAAATGAACTAGCCCAACTAATTCCATAGATGTCGCCCTAATCTAAGCACGGTCAAGAATATAAACGTCCACTAAATAACGCCACAGAAGCGTAACAAAATTTGATTATGCAAAGCCACATAAGCTTGCCATATGAAGTGTAGACGTGCGCTTTAACAACCCTAACACCCTCGATAGATTTACAAAAAGGAACAAAGATAAGTCAAATTTGGAATCACGTCTAGCTAGGTGAATTACTCAACATGGATTGCAATAGATGGAAAGAAAACCATAACGGTGAAAGAACAGGACATCTACGCATATACAAAGGCCACAGAGGCTCACATTAAAAAAATCCAAGTCGAATAAGAAAGCATGTATATAAAAATTAATCAATTATTTAACATGGATTCGTAGATGGAAAGATGTAAACATGCAAGTTCAGAACATCTACGTAAAAATAATTAGCCACAGAAGCTCATATGAAAGTATCCACATCAAATAAAGCATTAAAAATCAAGTCAAGAAAAATTTGGAACCTGAACGTGCGTTCCTTCTTTCAAACGGGCGTTCTCCTGGAATTTATGAATCGGACGGGCGCCTGGATTAAACCGACGCTTTCGTCTAGTTGCTCCTAAGACTTAATGAGAATAGGTGCATGTTGATGGACGGGCGCCCACTCACTATGGACGCACGTCTGAAACCACAAAGAGTGGCCGGGCGTTCACGCAGAGCGCACTCCCGCCTGGTCTTAGCATGATGCACACAAAGAGAAACACGAGCAACCTCGTAAACCCTAGATATAACATCAAAACCCTAGATACTTAAGAAACCCTAGAAATCCTTTATTTATTTATTTAAAACAGAAAACAGAAAACAATAAAAGGGGGAAAAACGTGTTGAAATCTTCTCTCGAGCCCAAAATGGAAGGAAAAACAGTGGATTTTGACCTCGAAAACGGTGTTGAACGGCCTATGGCCGTTCATTACGTCGTCGGCGTCGGAACGAGCTTTCCGAATTGGGGTCCTGCGCGCTAATCCGACACTCGAGCCAAAAGTTATGGCCAAAATACTTACGAGTGCTAAAACGATCCCTTTTATCCAAAAGTTCGATCGCTAAAAACGTGGAGTCAGATAATTCAACCTCAGATGTCCCCGAATCAATGTAGAAACTAGAAAGGATAGAAACAAGAACCTATCTACGAAAAATTCGTAACAAAAACAGAAGAATTAATAGAACTAGACAACCGTACCGATTCCCCGGCAACGGCGCCAAAAACTTGTTTTTGGTTCCGTTATGGAATACTCACCACTATACTACCTTAGAAAAATTAATAATGAACTGGACAACCGCACCGATTCCCCGGCAACGGCGCCAAAAAATTGTCACGGATTTTATCTAACAAAACAAACAAGTAATAAAATTTATAAATCCGGTATTCCCCAAGTGTAGGGATCGTAGTATATAGATTAATACCGGAGTCGATCACAGGGAATCGGGGTATCTAGTTCATTAATTTTCCTAAGATTGATACTATTATTATTAAAACCTAAACTAAAACGGAAAATAAACTGGACAGAGGATTGTCAGTCCAAAGCCAGGAAGGATAATTGCGAACGAAATCTAAAATATAAACTAAAAAGAAAACAATAAACAACTATGAATTTAAACAACGATGATCATGGTGATTAAAGAATCGAACAAGTAATTATCCACCGATCCCTCAACCCTCAATTTCCTCTCTAAAGTTGTCTTGTGATGATTTAATTAAAGATGTGGTCCACCTCTCATAAGTATGAATTTCTACTCTCGTAGATAATTCGCCTATCAATCTCTCATCTCTCGATCTATAAGATTGACGCTCTCAAACCAAGGTGTAAGATCTCTCAATCTAGCAACCTAGATATTCAACCTATCAACTCTCGTTTTGTCAAGGTTAAAAATCCCATCTTTCCTATGGTGATCTAAGGTTTACACCGACTCTCGTCATACGGTAAACATCAATAAGCAATACATCTTTCGATATTGATTGCATAGCACATAAGCATAGGAAAAATACAACTTGAATTAAAAATCACAAAACAAACTCAAGATTGAAAAGAAAGAACCTGATGAAACGGATTTAAATAGCTTGAACAAATCGTCTAGCCTCCAAATCATCCAGCCAAAAACAGCAGAAGAAACGAAATAAGGATGAAAAGAAACAACCTCGGCCGCCAAGCACCAAGGCTCAGCCGGCCGAGGTTACTTGGCTCGAATTTAGGGTTTTCGTGTATGCGGTCAGATAAAATTATATCCCTGGGTTTACAAAGCGCCGGTATTTATAGAAAATAAAGTCGGCCGTCAGAAGTCGGTCGAAGGACGCCCGTCCACTTCAGCGTCCAAACTCTCTGAATCAACTTCCTCCCTTGGACGCCCGTTCACTATTCTAGACGCTCGTCCACTCTGGACGCCAGTTCAGCTGGATCAACAACTTGATTTCTTCATCTTTATCCTTTCCTTCCTTCTCTATCCTTTATCAAATTCCAACTTTATCTCCTCTTTATCATATAATTCGAACTCGATCCTCATTTGATCATTCTTTGGGTCGAGAGTATGCATCTACATGACATCAAAAACATCGCAAAATGTAATAATATCCAAATAAACATGAAATCAACAATAAAACGCATAATTCAACTAATTTTGCGAATAAACCATTTAAAACCTCACTTGCTCAATAAACCAATTAAACGCCATTTTCTATGCAAATTATACAAATATGGAGGAAATCATTATAAAATATATCAATATAAATCGTATAAATTCACCCTTAACATGAGCCCCCTCATGCATCCTTAGTCTAAACAACCTATGCTTTAACAGCAACTTGTTGGTCAATGACTTAGTCATGTACAATGTTTCAAGCTTTGACCATAACTTAGCAAATGTGTCTTCCTCAAAGAACTTCGTGATAACATCATCAGATAAGCACAACATGATGGTGGAATGTGCTTTCTCCTCCAGACTGACGTAATCTGCTGCACTGGCATCTCCTTTACCGGATAAAGGAGTCCACAATCCTTGTTGTTTTAACAAGGCCCGCATCTTGAATTGCCACATATCAAATCAAGCTTCTCCTCAGAAATTTATCAATCTTTACGTTAACTGCTGACATCTTTCTTGATAAAGAACAGACCTTTGATCACAAAATCCTAGCACCGGTCCCAAGTCTTGGTGAAGATCAACTCCGTTCAGCCTGCAAATCTCTCTGAATCTTGAACCTGTCTCTCGATACCGGTTTGTTGAAACACGATGATAAATTGCGACTTCAAGAAAGATAAAACATATGCAATCTAACAAAAAAATGACGGAAATTGATAAAACACGTAAACAAAGAGAACACGGGTGATTTAACGTGGTTTCGGCGATGTGCGCCGCGACTACCCACTGACGAAAATGAGATATTTTATTATCGCATTGCATTATGAGTTTTTCACAAGTGTGTGAATAACACTTTGAAAACACACACTTTGATTGATTATAACTTTTGGTATTTATGAGACACAAATCCCAAACCCTAACCGCCAAAGATCTTTGTTTAATTTGACATAAATACTCAAGATGCTGACTGCATTTCACCCAATTTGTTATCCACTGCATTTAAAATCATTCAAACTAACTTTCCTAAAACTCACTTTTCAAATTCACTAATCAACAAACTCGGATGTAGAACTCAAAGAAACTCGCCTCACACAAAACTCAATTTTCTCAGACTTTCCCAAAACTCGGATTCACTTCACAAAACTCAATTTCAGCTTTCAGATTAATTTCACCCGTTTTAAAAATCAAGTCACAAAACTTAACAGAAAGGATGTCATTGTTGTTACGGCATGAAAAATAAAAAAAATAAAAAATTTACACAACACTTGCGCGTTATTGCCTTTGAGGAGTTGGCGACTTTAGTCGAACAGGTCGCAATGGAAGAGGTAGAGCCACCGGAGTGCCCCGTCTGCTTAGTCCCTTACGACGCCATTTCCACCGTCCCACGAGTTCTCTCATGCGGCCATTCCACTTGCGAGTCCTGTATCTCTCAACTTCCCAATCCCTTTCCCCACACCATCCGTTGTCCTTCATGCACCCAGCTGCTAAAATTACCCATCACTATCAGTCTCCTCCCAAAGAACATCGACCTCCTCCGCTTTTCTTCCTCCATCCAAGGCGTCTCCACCGGTTCCAGAAATCGGCAACCCCAAAACAGCTTGATCGATGTCCCGTTTATACCCAACTCATGGTCTCCTCAATTTTACTCCGAATGGAGAAGTTGGTTGCTCCCAAAAGACTCGGTCCTCCTGGAGTCAAATTCTATGGAAGACGGATCATTTTTTTACTTTACTAGCGGAAAACTACTCAAGGGCACTCAGTATTCTTATTTTAGGTCCATTCTCAGGGACGATGCCAAGGTATGGCTGCTCAGAATTGGTGAGGAAGAAAATGAATTGGGAGGACTTCGTGGAAACACTTCTACTTGTAAATTTACCTACAATTACGAATCGAAAACTATGAAAGTTCTATTCTTGATGGAAGAAATCCAGAGAAATGAAGTGAGCCTGCTTTTAAATGCAAGCTTGAGGCTTAGCAGAGTAGGCAGTATTTTTGGGATTTGGTGTAATGAGGAAGATAACATTGTATACGTTGTGTTTGAGAAGTTTACAAGCTGTTTAATGAAGGAGGAATTGGTGGATGGTGTTTTGGGGGAAATTAGTGGCGAGGGGGAGAAGGTTGGCGTCATGGGTGGTTTTGGAATGGTAGGGGTGGAATTGTGCGATGTTATAAATGATTTGCATGTCGAGGGGCTTGTTATTGGCTGTTTTAGGTTGAAAAGTTTCAGCTTTAATCAGCTCGGCCATATTTCTGTTAACTTTGCTGATGTGTTGCTGATGGGGAGGAGATTTTGCAGGATTACTAGTGAGATGGATGATTGGGAAGATATGGTGGTTGATGCAGCAGGGATGGAAGATTGTATATTTCTCAGTCCCGAAGTAGCTGCCACATTGTTAAAAAGGAACATACCTCAGACTGGGGACACGAGTTCGCTACGTGAAGTTGGCTATGGATCGGATGTTTGGTCATTGGCTTGTTTGCTCATTTTCATTCTTGTTGGAAATTCGTTTGTTACTTGTATGCGTGATTATTATCATGATATTTTTACTGCATTAGTTCATCAAAAGGACGTTGATTACGTGAAATTGTACACTGATTGGGTTGATAAAGTTATAAACATGTTAGAAGGACAACTGGCCTCAGAGTTTTTCTCTCTAAAGAAGACACTTTTAGAGTGCTTAAGTTTCAATTCTGAAAGCCGGCCTGTCTTGACTGCATTGTGGAATTGCTTGAAAGAACTCATTATCAAACCAGAATTTGATTTGGGATCCCATCCAAAGAGGGAGATGCTTACAGAGATACCAAACAAATGCATAGTTTTAGGAAGTCTCTGCTCCTTGGTGTCCAAGAATGAATTAGATAAGTTGAATACAACAGCAGATGATTTACCGGAAAAGCAGGAAACTGCTTTAGTTGAAGTTGATCGAGTCGAGGGACTAAAAGCTGAAGATGCTATTATTGAAGCTTTCTCCAAAGGCAATTTTAAATGTATAGAGCTGAAAGCTCATGTTGACTGTGTGACGGGATTAGCTGTTGGAGGTATTAAATCTTCATCGTGCTGCTTTCCTAGAGCAATACTTTACTCTCATCATCATGATTTTATCCATCAAGTCCCTTTTTCTTCACCAACGAAACATGCTGTAAAGAAGGAAAGATGCTAAAATCATCATAATCTTTTATCAGTTATAAGACTGGAGATTGCATGTCTTCACATTGTTATCTTCACTTTTTGTCTTTGTCAAAATTATGAAGTGCTTTTCTGTCAAAGAAAGACGGAAGTGTACAACTGACTTTTTGCTGAATGGTGGTCATTGTTATTGTGGAATTCTGATGTTAGGCTATGGACTTTCTTTTTGTAGGCGGATTTCTCTTCAGCTCCTCACATGATAAATCGGTCAAAGTTTGGTCTTTGCAGGTGCATTCTTAGATGAATTTGTTTAATTTAGCCTAGCGGTTTTCTCATCTATGTTAAAATTTTATGTGGCGGATAATTGACCTATATCTGAAATTGTTGCTTTTCTGGCATTGGTTTTAAGAGCTTGGCCGTTCCGAGTACATATAGATGAACCGTGCCTTTTGCTACTGGATGTATATTACTGGTAAATGCGTTTAAAAAATGAACAAACGTTAAAGAAAATGATTATGATTACGAAGGAAGTTGGAAAGGAAGTAATAGGCTTGTTTGAAACTGTTTCATTTCATTTATACGTTGTCTGGTCAGGTGTACAATTTTGTCATGTGCTTCACTCAATATAAATATTCAATCCAAAATATGAAGATGGAATTTTGGACATCTTGTTGAATAGGGGAAATTATTTCTCAAGAACGAAAGAGAATGTTGCAAGCAGCTTTGGCCCTTCTGAAATCCCTTGAATGTTGTGGAAGCGGAGCAAGTAAAATATGACTTGGCCCCTTGTGAATTAAATGTCCTGAAACTTGACCCAATATTTGTTACAAGGTGCTATTGTTAATGAAGAAATAAAATATGTTTTTACTTATTATCTATGTAGCTTGGTGTGTTTCGAAAAGGATAAAAGAAGTATTGACAATGTACCTTGGACTGACGTGTAGAAGCGTTTCTTCCTCTTGTAGAATCATGTCCAAACTGTTTCTGAGCCAGTGTGCTTGTACTTGGGTCATTGTTACGTATACCATTGAATACAGAGCAAACTTTTCTCTCGCTATTGCTGCTAAGTTGCTTACCAAAATGATTTTCATTACAAAATTCAACAGGACTTTTCTCTAGTACATACTTTCAAAGGTCACGAAGACCGAGTCACTGCACTACTTTTTATAGAGGGAGAAGAACCATTATGTGTGTCTGCGGACAAAGGAGGCGTTATATGCATTTGGGCAGCTAGAAATCCTCTAGATTCATCACCAATGAAGAAGCTATCTGAGCCAAAAGATTGGCGTTATAGTGGTATACATGCCCTAGCCTTTTCTGGCACTCATTATCTGTATACTGGCAGTGGTGATAAAACAATAAAAGTGTGGTCATTGCAGGCAATCCCCAAATACTTTTAGTTTAGTTTGTTTTCATTTGATCTTCAGCAACCGTACGTGAGTGATCTTATCTTTTTTGGTTTTTTCAGGATTATGCACTGATCAACACCATGAATGGTCACAAGTCAGTAGTGTGTGCCCTAGCTGTTTCAAATGGGGTTCTATACAGTGGAAGCTGGGATGGTACGGTTAGGTTATGGTCTTTAAGCGATCACAATCCTTTGGCTGTTTTGGGGGAAGATGTGCCTGGCAATCCAAGCTCTGTTTTGTCGATTGCTGCTGACGATAACATGTTAATAGTGGCTCATGAGGATGGTTCAATCAAGGTATTATTGCATCTTTTTGGAGCTAATGAAGACATAATTTTTGTTTTAGCCGTTGATCATGTCAAGTGCATTTGTTTTTTTTTTTCTTTTGGCTGCACATAGTCTTAATTAGGGGTGTGCGTGTGTGTCTGTGTTTTTGTTATATACAGACCTGGTATGAAAGCAGGCTTTTGAAATCCAGAAGTGTCCACATTGGAGCAGTTTTCTCCGTCTGCAAAATGGGGTCTTGGCTTTTTACCGGGGGCTGGGACAAGACCGTCAATGTGCAGGTGAACGTGAAACTTAATTATGTAATAAACCGGTGAAGGAGTGGATATACTGTGTACACATATACATATACATATACATGCATGGATGCATATACGCTTACATCCATCTGTACAGATATGCATGTATATGTGGAGTGTGAGTACCGGTTCCTGCTCAAATCAGTAATGAACTTCAATGGAAAAGTTTTGAGGCAGGATCAATCTTGTTTATATGGGGTTTTGCAGTAAAATTAGCTTGCCATATACTAGTGATTGGTGGGTGATATGAAAAAAATGATTACTGATTATTCTCCTCTTTTATTGTAAGTTTCAGGATATGTCATCGGGGAGTGGTGTTGAAGAAGTTGATGGTGTGCTTAGTGGTTCAATTTCAACAGATTCTGTAGTTACAAGTCTAGCATACTTTGAGGGAAAATTGTTTGTCGGACTGGCTAATAGACTTGTCAAGGTTATAGCTCAATGCTTTCTGTTTCCATATGCACCATGAGTAATTGCAGAAAACAAAACAAATTAATAACAGGAAGATGAAAACCATTTTTCTCAGTTGCATGCACATATATGTGAGCGACTTTAAAATCGTGTCTTCCATTGAACTTGTCAGGTGTACTATTGTGGGGTGTGATGATGCTCTGGACAATGATCTTATCCTGTGCTTTGATTTATTCAAGAATGTACATGAGGTTTGGTGGAGATGATTGACATGGGGAACAGGAGATCGATGATAGTTTAACTCGTGAAGTAATCGCCTAACCTGCTGTTTAAGATGACAATACTCAGTATCTGCGGCGGTGCAACCTTCTACGAGCAATCACGTACACTTAGTTACAACATGTATAGTATATACTTCATTTATACCAATAGATTTGTGCATTTGAAACGACGTTGCTAACGTATGTATGTATATATGGCAATCATCAAAAGATTTGTGCATTAATTTGAAACAATGTTGCCCATGACTAGTATCTTAGTATATTGATCATGAAAAAAGACATGGTTTACAACAACAGCTTCAAGTCTTCAACTTTGATCATTACCCACCGTAACAGAAATATGGTTCTGAACAAGAGGGAGGTCTAATGGAGAGCAGCTTTCTCCAAAACCAAAAAATCCTTAGGCCCAGGTATCTTTAAACTAAAGTGGACAACACTTTTTCTCTGTACTGTAGTGTAAAATAACCCTTCTTGTCGTTATTAATAGCAGTAATAACATTTGTATGCTGCCAAACTCCATTCTGGCTACTTTTGAAGTTTGACACGACTAGATTATAGTAGTAAGACTTTTCTATGCAACTTAGAGCGATAGTATTGTCCCCTGCTCCATATTTTATTTTGAAATTCAAGGATTTGTAGTTTCAATTACGAGGCTTTCTTCCAACAGCCAAAACGGAAGGAGGCTATGTAAGGTTAAGAAGTTAAACAAAATTAACCTCATTGAAAGCAATTTTGATCATCATACAATGATGATGATCGAATAAGAAGTAATATAAAGTACAAAAAGAATGAAATGATCGTGGAGAATAGGTGTGTTATCTGATTCACATGTTCTGTTCTGTATGAATTAAGAGACTCCATGCATAAGAATTCTGAAGCATGTTCATGAATTCCAAGCCCAGAATCCGAAAAGCTTGATCTATATTATTCAACTGGATGGAAACAGTAACAGGAATGCAACAAGTGCTTGAAATATTGACTTTGGACTGCCCCATGCTTTTTGACTATGACAAGTATCATTGCTGCCTGTTGCTGCCCATAAACCATAATTTTCATCTTCCTTCTTGCTATTATCCTGTCAGATAAGGTAGGAAACTAGCATGAAGTCATGAATGCAGCAGGACTGTGATACGGCATGTTTTTTTTTTCTTCTTCCTATTAGGCCAAAAGTAAGCCGCGGAACTTGTGTTTATACTATAGATGGAAGAAAAATAAGATAGGATTACCAATGTAGCTTCCCTTAGCGGCCCCCAATATTCAACGCGGTTGTACTTTTTGGAACTAGAATGGAAGAACACTCTGACCAATGCGTCCATTAGCTGTGGATGCTCTTCAAAATGGCCTGAATCTCCATGCAGAACAGCCTTGAGTACCTGATGATCATTTTCATCAAATATATAGTAAAACGTGCAATGTCTGGTGTGCATTGATTTGCTAATACGCAAGCACTATTTGGAAAAGAGAAAGAATCTAAAATCTGTCAAATGTGGCATTCAAAAACAGATAACTTGATGGTTTTCGCAATGAACTCACCAGAGGCAACTCCTTGGAGAAAATGTGATACCTCAACTCTGCAGCCAACTCTGACAAGAAATTTTGTCCGCTAACGTAACAGTGTACGTCAAGGAACAAATTCCCCCTTACTTTAGTCCATTCAGCCACCACGTCGTCTTTACTATACCAACCTTGCAACTACGATTCAGAGCACAACAAAAGAAGCAGCAGTTATAGTACTTTTAAGCTTGGGTCGTCTCATGGAGCTCAATTCTCAGCAAACCAGGCACAATTCAAACTGATCAATTGATGATTTTCATACAGCCACATAGCTTGATACAAACTGAAAGCTCATATTCAAAAAGTTTTTGCTGTTGCATTAAACAGGACATTACCTGATCTTGGTATATGATCTTTGAGATTGTTAAAGTCAGGTTTGCTGTGAAATCACAATGGGAAAGTGTGTACGTTCTTGGAAGAATCTCAGTAGTAGCACAAATCTTATCCTCCTTAAATACAACCTTGAGCTTGGAAGCTTCAAATTTCGCAGGGGGGCCTAAAAGCATTACAGCCTACCAAGATCAAAGTTCACCAAAAATAAGTATATAATGATGATACTGTAATGGCTTGCCCAAAATTGCTTTCTTTTCGAATCGAAGCAAAGAGGCTATTGGAAACAAAGACCTAACTAAAGGGCAGATGCATACAGAATTTCTTCATTCATATGCCCAAGTAAACAGGACCCGGGTTTAGCATATTGCTATTTTTCTACCAAGAATACAGATATTAGTACCACTAGGCTGTGTCTGTTATAATAAAGCTTCAAGAATTCAAACAGAAAAACCCACAACATCTGCATAATTTCATTAGTCTTGGAGAGTAAAAGAAAGATAAAGTCAACAATTTGTCAATGAATTAGATAGAAATGGCACATTGCAAAATCTAATTAAAGCACAACTCACCAAACTTAAATAGCAAAACTGAAGTTGAAAATAAAAGGTAGAGTGAACAATTCATTCAAGAAAAGGGTACCTGGAAAACAAGAGGGTTGTAAGAGGAGGGTCTTGTGTCAGAAATAGAAGAAAGCAGAACAGCAGGATCAGGAGACTTGACATTGCAAGAATGGACACGATTAGGGAAGTAATATTGGGTCATAGAAAGAGAAGATGGTGAAAATGGGTGAAGGGCAAAGCGAGTAATGGCCATGGACAGCATGACAAACTCATCCTCTCCCCCAACACCTCCTCAATTATCTTCTAATTTGGTCAGCAGCGCCATTGTTGTAGGCTGTCACCTTACTTTACAAATGCTTGTGGTTGTGGATGTGGATGTGAGTGACTGACAGAGAGAGCAGCAGTAGCACTAGCAAGAAGAGGGAGAGGTGAGGTACAATCAACAATCCAACCAGAAAAGTAAAGAAGAAAAATTAAACACACAGAGAGACGAGAAGATGCGTGTGTGTGGTGGATCATGGATGGGGGAGTGACCAGACAAAAGTTTGAAAATTTGTGGGTTAAGTAGAGCCACAAAATCAATGGTAAGCCAATCAAACCAAAGATCGAGAGTTTTTTTGTTTTTATCTTGCCGTGGTCGTAGGTAGATTATATCAGGTGGTCTCTCATTTTAACTCTCTTTCTCATATTACATTTTTATTGTGAGTGAAAGGTTAAAAATAAATAGTTGTAATATATGTCGCTTGATACAACCTTTATACAACAGTAGTATGATACTGCACTTTTTAAGTTTTATTTTAGAGTTGTGATTGAATGTACATGCATAGTCATCGGTGAACGTCTGATTTAAATTCCAATTGGTTTCTTCTTCTTCTTTTCATTTGAAATCATTTTGCTCATTAGGCTATTTATATGGATGGATTGAATTTTATCTTATAAAATCGACCTGCATCAATATCTATATGAAGTCGTATTATTCGTATGTGTTGTTTCACCGCTTCCATATGATGTATTTCAGGGATTTTTGTTGGTTGATTGAAATTTGACCTAGATATTTTTAGACTTCACTCGAAATAGGTCGGGACAAAAAAAAAATCAAAATTCGACCCAATTATTTTTAACCTGGCAGTGTGTCGTGGAATGTGAGATCCAAAGAGCAATCTAGTGACCATCTAGGCAGACAAATGGTAAATCTGTGTTTTTACTCTTTTCATATTTGTTTGATGAAGTTAAAAAACTTTTTGACGACTTGACTCTCGTTAAAGTATGTGCATCTTATGGAATATCTAGAAGCCTAAAAAGACTGTGTTTTCTAGGAAAAACATGTCCATATAAGTTCAATTTTGAACCGTGCAGAGGTTGAAGCATATGATTATTTTTTTGCGATAACAAGAAACACATAAGCTCATGAGTCATGAACAATCTGCATTACTGGTAATATGGACACCTCTCCCAAGTGACATCCACAAATTTGTTGATGGTGATGCCACTCTCAATGAGTCAATAGTTGGTGTGAGTGTAATATTGTGAAATAGTAATGAAGTGATCATTAGATCTTACTCAAGACGGCTTGAAGGCGGATTTGATGTTCATATTGGCGAAGCACTTGCTATTTACCATGCTCTCATCTTTGCTCTCACTTGGGGCTACTTTAGAGTGATGTTCGAGGGAGATTCATTGCAAATCCATAACCGCATTTTCTTCCTCCCTAGTTGATTGCTCATCTATTGGTAATGTCACTGAAGACCGTCGCACTCTTCTTCTTGCTTTTGTGTCTGTTACGTTTCTTTTTATCAAACGGGATGGTAATGTGTGTGTCCATTTGTTAGTTAAGAAAGATCTTCATCGTTGTGGATGTATGGACTGAGGCTCGTCCACCTTATCATGTTATGCGTGCTTATTTGTATGATTGACCGTGATTAAGATTTTTTTTTTGAAGTTCTAATAAAACAATAAAATGACTAAAAAAAAAACCCTTAAATATATGATAAATAAGAGAGATTTCACGATAAATATAGCCTTATTTTCTACTACCTTACATCCGATCATAAAAACATATCCCATTAACAATGGTTTGAAAAAAAAAAAAAATCCATCAACAATTACAGAGAAATTTGAAAATCGGTATAATCAGAATATCCGACATTTTTTTCGCGTCAAACAGCTTTCGACATTTTTTTGGTTTCATTCCACTTTTGGATGATTTCGTCCAAATACAGTCAAAACCGTCCAAATTTGGATTTCTTTCCGTCCAAATCCATTAACTGACCAAAATGGACGGAATTCGTCCAAAATTCGGACGCAACGTCCGATCATGATTTAATTCCGTCCAAATTTGGACGGTGTCGCCCAATTTGACGTTTCTTCCAAATTTCGTCCAAATTGAGTTAACTTTTGGCAGGTAAGAAGTGACATGTGCAGTGGGAATGTGGGCCTAGCATTGCCCATGAAGTTTGAACTAAATTTGTTCTGTTCCCTTCAAGAGGTGTGTATTTCTTTTGATATCCATTTTCAAGAACTTCAGATTCTCCCATACTCCTGTAGCCTCCATATTCAAACACTCAAAGTCAACACTCAAGCTCAGTATTCTGATAAACATATACTAATTCTTGAATTGATTAGGGGAGCTAAAAAAAATGGGCTCTCTTCTGCAATTTTCTCTCTTAGACAAAAGACATTAATTTTGAAAAGAATAAAGAAGAAAGAAGAAGATTGAAGGCAGTGTAAGTAATATGAAACAAATTGGATTTAATATAGAAATATAAAGCGTGTGGGTGTTTGCAAATAATTGGAGTAAAAGATGATGCAAACGATAAGATTGGATAATCAAATGTTACCAGCCAAAAGTTGACTCAATTTGGACGAAATTTGGAAGAAACGTCCAAATTGGGCGACACCGTCCAAATTTGGACGAAATTCGTCACAATTTGGACGTTGCGTCCGAATTTTGGACGGATTCCGTCCATTTTGGTCAGTTAATGGATTTGGATGGAAAGAAATCCAAATTTGACGGTTTGATCAGATTTGATTTAAATCGTCCAAAATCGAACAGAAAACCTAAAAAAATGTCGAAACTGTTTGACCACGAAAAAAATGTCGACGATATTACGATTACTTTGATTTTCAAATTTCTCACAATTAGATACAGAGATACAGACAATATACAGTAATATTTATTTTATTTGGGTATTGTTTTAAGAGTAGTTTTATGGTGGTCCAGGACCACCATGTCATACTTGTCCTCCAATAAGATTTCTTAAAAGAGGGGTAAATTTGTAAAAACATGATATTTATATTTTACACTACGACTGTGTGTTTTATAAATTTCATTTGTCCCTGATCACTGCTCATACTTGGTCCAGTACCACTTAAAATTTCCATTGTTTTAACTTACCACAGACACACGCAATAAAGAAAAGCTGCCTCTGTAAACGTGATGGTTTCAGGAAGACGACAGGACAGGATATAAATGAGGAGGAAGCTTCACTCCAGCACTCCAGCTGAGGGAGGAAGCCCTAAAAGAAAGTAACACTGAATTCGTCGGTCTTATTTTATATCCTGTATAGTATCTCAGTTCCCGGCGACCTTCGCCGGCGCCTAGTTTACTGCACTCTTCTTCCTTCCACTTCGCTGCATTCTTCTTTCGCTCAGTAGCTGCCAAGTCTCAGATCTGAGGAATCGACCTCAGTTTTGTTTATGCAACTTTGATGCGTGCTTCTGTATAACTTTGAGATTACCAAAGGTAACTAAGTACAGATTTTAGATCTAATATTAACTATGCTGCTAATTTTTTAATTTTTTTTGGCTTCTAGAAATTACTTTTGAATGGTAGTTTGCCTTAGTTAGGTTCTTAGAACTTCTATGAATCAGCTACCATTGAACATTTGAACGTGTTGCTTGAGTGGCAAATTTGATGGAGATGGGTGTGGGGATAGGGGAATAGATCAAGGTAGGCTGTGAAGATATTTAATTGCCAGTTGCATTTTCTTGAAAGTGATACATAGATTCTAATGTACTTTTCTGTAGCATTTATGCCAGCAGTATGCTTACACTTCCATTTTTTTTTCCTCCAGGTTTATGCACATATAAGTCCCTTGTACCACTTACCTGATTACATATGAATGCTGCTGCTATGGCTTCTATAAAGAAAAAATAAACTGCTGCTGCCCTGGCACTAAATCCTCATATCAGGCTAAAAGGTTTTATTGGTATTCATTTACTTCGGATTAATGGTTCAAACGAAACATACTGAATATTTTCTGAGAAGGAAACTGGACTGAGGGCGTATTGGAGACCGAGCAAGATGATCATCAACAAGCAAGTTCTCCTGACCTATCTGTATCTCCTGGTGTATATAGTACTCTCGTCGGCAGTAATTTTGTACAACAAGGTATGTGATGCACGCCACTGCCATGTGCCATGTGCCAAGTGCCAAGTGCCAACAAAACTAATATGATACTGTGTCCATTGCGCTTCTGCTTCATTTTCCGCATTTTTCTGCTTCAGTTGCTCTATTGAACAATTTTTGTGGAATCATGATGTGCGTGACACGTGTAACTTTGTGATGGATTAATTATACTCCCCTCCCTATTCATTCGTTTTTATACTTTGGATGGGGAGAAGCAACATAGACATGTAAGATAGTGCCTAGAAAGGTAAAATTTTATTTGACCGCATTGCTGTTCAGAAGGCTAACCTTATAGCTGATTAACATGGGCCATGTCAACGCCTAACCTTACTCTTTCACTGTCCTGCTGGTTTTTTTTTTTGTTCTTATTCATTGAGGAGACCAGGTGCTTTAATGAGGATCCATGGGTGTTTTGCCATGCTACCACTTTCTCTTAAGCCTATATGTTTTAACGTGTTTCCCCATCTATAAGCTTGCACTTTGATTGCTTCTGCATGATTCTAGCCCATCCACCCCCCCCCCCTCTCTCTGGTCTGGGCTTAGGTTGCTGCTTTACTCTGTTAAGAGTTAACTATAGTGTTGTACTGTTGTTCGAGGCAGGCATGCCTCAGTTTCCTCTTTTTTTTTGGTAGGTTTCTCTTTTTGCATTGTTGGGTAACAAGACAAGTTAGGATCTTTTTCTTGATGCTTATTAGTGGATCTTCAAATAATATAATTTGAAATATTTTCAAATCTCGTCCCGCTTTTCTTGTCCTCCGAGTCATTCCAGAAAAAAGAACGGGCAATCCTATCCAATTCATTCATAATCGATACGGGGAGCCTCACCGTTTGCATCTGATAATAGGGGACCGTCTGCTCTTTATTGTTTGGCTTTTGGGTTTTTCTTGATGCTTATATTTGGATCTTCAGATCATTTAATGTGAAATCCCTTTATTTGATTGGCTTTTGGGTATTGATTTTACCCATGTACTCTGTCTGTCAGAACTGGATGAACGAATCAGTTATGCTTTTATAAACTTACAACAGGGTTGTGTTTCACAATTTGAGTAAAATATTGTGTGAAAGTGGGAGATGGATATGTAAATGAGGTGTCTGCTTTTTTGAATTGTTCAAAGAACATGAAATTTGAGCATTCATCACATGAAATGTTGACTAGGGTCTAGGAGTATTAGGTTACTTGTACAGGACTATGATATGTTCGAACATGTAAGCACTGATTATCTTGTTATTACGCATAATTTTCTCCCTCCTTTCAGTTATGCACCTAGTCTGCAGATTTCCACTCATAAGTCATAATAGCAAACCAGGTGTCTTCTACACCACAGTTAGAGAAATAAAGGACGAAAGAGTCTCACTAGGATAGTGTGCTGATTTATTGAATAAAATTTCCTTCTCCTTTCTATGTTAGGATCCTCCTTTTTCTTGCTCTGAATTTTTGGGCTACATGATAAGTAAAGCATTCTATGCTAGGTTTGTAGGCTTTTATTTGCTTATTGGGATTGCCTTTCAAGAAATATAGTATAAGTTTGCTGATTAGCCTTCCAATGCACGCAAGTACTAATATTATATTAGCAAATGTTTTTTTGATCAGTTTCCTGTAGTCATGACAAAAGAAGAACACTTTCTTGTCGCTAGCCTTACTTAAGTTGCTATCAATCGGGATGGTTTATTGTTCAGGTGCTACTTGTACTTCTTTTATAAGATGCAGTGTTTTCTACTTTGTTACTGCTATGTTCTTTTTGTGGGAACAAGACTTGTGTGTTGTTATTGTATTGCTTTTGCCTTCTGAAAATTAGCTCTGCCCTTCGTCATCAGCTACAGTTATCATTCTGTTTGTCGCTCTTCTTTTGGTACTGAAATATTATTTCACAGAATTGGTACAAATACGTTGTTGTTCTTTTCGCTGTTTTTTGTAATCTAGACTGGTTATAAGTTCTCTCTTGTTTATCTATTTCTCGTGCCTTATATGCAGTGGATGCTCTCACCAAAATATTTCAATTTCCCCTTTCCAATTACTCTTACTATGATCCACATGGGCTTTTCGGGATTGGTGGCATTTTTTCTTGTTCGGGTTTTTAAGGTAAGCAAGTTCCAACTCAAATACGAAGTTATCTTATGTGAACATGTACCTTTTTTTTCTTTCTGAAATATAAGTGTGATTCTTGTATAACGAATTCCATTTCCTGAAATATCTCAAGCCGGCGGATCTTTTACTCTTTAAAACTCTAATTATCCATGTTTTATGACTATAATTCACCTAATTCTCATCCAACATATTTTGAACAAGTATTTTGTTTCCTTTTATTCCTTCACAAAGTCTACAGGGTCACTGGAATTTCATCAACTCTAGTACTCGTATTATAAGAATAGCATGTTAACCTCTTCTCTTGCTGCAGGTTGTTACGCCTGTCAAAATGACATTTGAAATGTAAGACAATTACATCTAAAATACTGTTGTTTTTACTCAGAAAAAATAAAATACTGTTAATCTTTTCATAATACTATTTCGTATTTGTTTCATACTGAATTGACAGATATGCGACATGTGTGATTCCCATTAGTGCGTTCTTTGCATCCAGTCTTTGGTAAGCTCTTCATTGTTTAACTGTAAATGCTGAATCCTGTGTAACTCTATTATATTTGAATGAGAGAATCACAAACTACCATAGATGTTTAAGGAGGATTTCTCATCCAGATCCTAATTTTTGAAAGATAAATGAAAGCTCAATGCACTTGCCTGTTTTCTTTTCTTTTTGTACTGACTATGGCCACTCATGTTCTCATTTCAGGTTTGGAAACACGGCTTATTTGTTTATCTCAGTTGCCTTCATCCAGATGCTCAAATCGTTAAGTATGTTTCGGTCTTTCTTCTTTATGTTGTTTTGTATAACACTAGAACTAATGAGTGTTTATTCTGCATTTCCCTGCAGTGCCTGTGGCGACATTTATGATGGCTGTCATTTGTGGTACTGATAAATTAAGATGTGATATATTGTTGAACATGGTATTGGTCAGTATCGGCGTTGTCATATCATCGTATGGAGAGATCCACTTCAACATAGTAGGTACAGTTTATCAGGTCACGGGAATTTTACAGAAAGCTCTTAGGTTGGTGTTAACTCAAGTGCTTCTCCAGAAGAAGGGCTTAACACTTAATCCTATCACTAGCTTGTATTATATTGCTCCTTGCAGGTATTCTTTCAAAATTAGGTCTAATTTATCTGTGTCTACATGTATTATCTTATCCATTGAATATTTATTAACTGCAATTTTGAAATGCAGCTTTGTGTTTCTTTTTGTACCCTGGTATCTGTTGGAGAAACCTGAAATGGAAGTATCACAGATACAATTCAACTTTTGGATATTCTTCTCAAATGCGCTTAGTGCTCTGGCTTTGAACTTTTCAATATTCTTGGTCATTGGTAGAACTAGTGCAGTGACAATACGAGTAGCTGGTGTTTTGAAGGACTGGATACTTATTGCACTATCTACAGTTGTTTTCCCCGAGTCTACAATCACCAATCTTAACATCATTGGCTATGCTGTTGGTAAGCTTTACTTGTACTCTGAATGTAGTAGTAAGAGAATATGCAACCTTTCCCTAGGAGAGGGAGGTTTAAAACGTTTACAATTATTATTTGGCAGCAATATGTGGTGTAGTTATGTATAATTACTTAAAGGCGAAAGATGTTGGTGCATCGCATCTTCCCCTGGAGAGTATTGCTGATCGTACAGCCAAGGTGTGTTGTATATTTATTGTCTGACAGACTCAGGATTCTTATAGTTGATAATGGCTGTCAAACTATTACTAGTTGTTTCTGAACTTGAAAGAGATGATATGTGGCAGGAAATAAAAATGGAAAAGAAGTCATCAGACCTGTATCTGGCTGATGACACAGTCAGAAATAGTCACCTTTCAGACGGCGGTGGTGGGGATGAAGAAGCTCCTCTGATTCCTTCATCAAGGCTAATGAAATCTTATCTGGGGCAAAGCCCACTAAGCAACCACTCAACGTGATGGATGTTGGTTTTTTTTTTTTTTGTTGTTGTTGAAATGGAAGTTTTTCCAGTAAAAGTTACTACTATTCCTTATAGATCATGTCATTATTATTATTATTATCTACGGAAAAGGATTGACGGGCAGGCGGGGCAATACAAGAGCAGGTTTTTGGAGCAACATGTATGTAGAGGAAGAGGAGCCCTTTGGTGACAAAGCTGTGCCCGTTGATGTTGTCTGTGCATTTGTCATATTTCAACCATTTTTTTTTGTGCTTATTCGTGTTTCTTGAAACTGATAATATCTGCCCATTGGTGACTTCACTTGCCTATCATTTTTTTTTTTTTTTTTTTGATTGATTGGGTTTACCTTTGGGTTCAGGCAGGAGTATATTTGCCTTCAAAGAAGTAGGGAACCGAAAATAATTTGATTTTATTTCCTCCTCCTTATTCAAAGCCTCGAGGTTATTGAGTTCCCTTCCAAAAAAAGAAAAAGAAAAAGAAATGGTTATTGAGTTGATTGGATTTTAAATATTTTAATTACTCCATATAAGAACGAAGTAACCACACTTAACGCCACACACTCAATTTGCTCCCAACAAAAAACTAAAATGTATCAATTAACGAACTAAGAAAGAAGCAGCAGGATAAAGATAATGAATATTTTGTGATTGATTTCCTTGAGTGTTACACCAGAGTATTTATACTCACGATACACCAAAACAGAAAATGCTCAAGACATCGACGATACATTGCCATGTGTCCATGACACTACTCATCTATTATCCAGGGATAAACATTACAAATAAATAAATCTATAAATCTATTTCTTAACATCCCCCCTCAAGTTAAATGTAGGGACAACAACTACATTGAGCTAGGTTCTGGACTCCATAAGTTGTGGTCCTGGTAGAGCTTTTGTTAATGAGTCTGCAATCTGCATTGATGAGGGCACAGATCTCGATCGATTGCGATTGCTTATTCAAAGACTTGGTCTCTCACATAGTGAACATCAACTTCATGTGTTTTGGTTACACACATGATAGATGTGGTTATGAGCAAGAAAGGTAGCACTTAAGTTATCACACCAAGCCACTGGGAAACCAAACAATTTAATACCCATTTCAAAGAAAGAATCGTTTAATCCGAACATATATTCAGATTCAAAGACTTGACCTAAAACAACACCTTGCTTTTTAGAACTCCAAGAAACTAGGGAATTTCCTATATATGACACATAAGAACTCGCAAAAGATTTTTTGTCCGGAGGATAGCATGCCCAGTCAGCATCAGAAAAGCCATTCATAGTATGGGAACCATCAGAGCTAAAGAACAATCCACAGTGCAATGTGCCTTTGACATACCTAAGAAGCCTTTTCAGTGCTTGCCAATGAACTTGAGTAGGACTCAGCATATATTGACTTAAATAATTCACAGAATAGGATAAGTCTGGTCTTGTATTGGTGAGATACTGAAGTCCTCCTATTGCACTTCTGTAGATGGTAGGATGATGCATAGGCTCTCATTGATTAGGCAGTAGGTGTTGTCCAGGCACCATTGGTGCGGCGCAGGGCTTGAGGTGGTCTAACTGCAATCTTTTTAATAACTGGAAAGCATAGTGGCCTTGTGTTAAATATAGACCTTCTGAAGTCTTGTGTGCCTCCATGCCTAGGAAGCGTGAGATGGAGCCTAGATCTTTTAGAGCAAATCTGGAGTAAAGCATATCCACAAATTTCTTTATCAGTTTCTGAGAGCTACCTGTCACCAATATATCATCAACATACACCAATACATAAAGAAGTTGATCAGTAGTTCTAAGTATAATAAAGAGGAGTCTGCAGCAGACGGTTTGAACCCCCGTTCCAGCATTTGAAGTCTTAGGGCAGCAAACCATGCCTTAGGGGCCTGTTTAAGGCCATATAAAGCCTTATTTAACTTACAAACATGATGAAGCCTTGTCTAGTCTTCAAAATCTTCTGGTTGAACCATATACACATCCTCCATTAAGGGGTCCATCCATTGAGGAAGGCATTATCTATATCAACTTGATGTATATGCCAATTTAAGCTAACAGCAAGAGCTAAAACAACTCTGATTGTGGATGCTTTGGCTACAGGACTAAAAGTTTCTGTGAAATCAACCCCATAGGTTTGGTGAAACCCTTTTGCCACTAATCTGGCCTTATGCTTGAGTATGGTCCCATCTGGTTTCATTTTGAGCTTAAATACCCACCTACAGCCAACTGGATTCTGTTTACTAGAAGGGGGAACAAGAGTCCATGTCCCATTCTTTTGCAAGGCATCAAATTCAGTGATCATAGCAGCCTTCCACTCAGTGCAGCTCGATGCTTCTGAGAATTTAGTTGGTTCAGAAAGATGATCAGGAAGGATGGAAGACTGGATTTAGGCTGAGTAGGTTTTAGGCTTGAAAATTCCACTTTTGGAGCATGTTTGCATAGGATGACCTTGTGTTGAAGGTTGTGGAGGTTGTGGTATGACAGGCTCATGTACAGAAGAAGTATCAAACAAGGATGGAACAGAGACCATGGGACTAGGGGAGTTTTGTTGTGAGGCATGTGAGGAAGTTCTTTCTGGTGAAGGACAGAAGGGTATAGGACTTTGATTAGGAGAAGGAGAATTCTGAGCTGAGCCTTGTCTAACTGAAGTTGAAGACACAAGTGTGTTAGTACTGACTGGAGAGTTTTGGTTTTGCTGTGTGTGTTGTGGTATCTCAGGATTGTTGTTGGATGCAGCAGACTTGTCCTATGATGTTGTTTCCATAGATAATGGCTCTTGCTGGGAGTAGGCTGAGTTACCAATTGGTAGACTAGTGACCAATGTAGGATCAGTAAGAATTTCTCTATGAGGTCCTAGCAAAAACTTGTCTTTAAAAGGGAATTCTGACTCATTAAAAACCACATTTCTAGTGAAAAAATTCTCCCAGACTCATCTAAACACCTATAACCTTTATGGTAGGGACTGATGCCTAAGTAGGTGCACTTAGTAGTGTGAAACCTGAACTTAGTTGAGTTGGAAGGCCTGAGGTGTGGGAAACAAGTACATCCAAAAACTTGTAAAACTTATAATTAGGTTTCTTTTGAAACATAACCTCAAATGGTGATTTGTTATCAAGGACAGGAGTGGGAAGGACATTAATAACAGACACTGCTTCAACAAAACTATCCCACCAAAAATTTAAGGGTAAAGAGGCTTGAGCTAATTGAGTCAATCCAAGTTCAACTATGTGCCTATGTTTCCTTTCTGCTCTTCCATTTTGTTGGTGAGCATGAGGACAGGGGTGCCTGAAGTGTATCCCTTGTTGTTCAAGATAGGGTTCAAGTGATCTATATTCTCCTCCCCAATCAGTTTGTAAACATTTGATTCTAGTGGAAAACTGATTTTCAACCAGATTTTTGAACTTAAAAGGTGGAATAAACCTCTGATTTGTGTTTTAAGGGAAAGATCCAAGTGTATCTGGACCAGTCATCAATGAAATACACATAGTAAAGATATCCAGATGAGCATGAGGACAGGGGTGCCTGAAGTGCATGCTGTCCGGTAGTGATTCCGGTGCTCTGTATTCCAGTAGAGGAAATAGGGGTAGAGATCTCGGTGGCCATGGGCGCCAAACCTTGGCTCCGATACCAAGAAAGAAGCAACAGGATGAAGATTGTGAATATTTTGTTATTGATTTCCTTAACTGTTACACCAGAGTATTTATAATCACAATACACCAAAATAGAAAATGTCATGGCACACTGATACACTGCCATGTGTCCATGACACTACTCACCTATTATATTATCGAGGGATAAACATTACAAAATAAATAAATCTATAAATCTATTTCTTAACAAACAATTAATGTTGCACGTCTACTGAGTATGCAATGTATTGGAGGAGATGATACCTAAGACTGTAGCGCTAAACATATTCTCCGTCTACAATGCCATACCATACCATGTTATGATCAATATGAGGAACCCTCCAACACAGCATTTCTTATTAGTAAGTGTTGGACTGGACTGGCCGGGTTTTTATTGGGGGTGGCCGGGGGGGCACTAGTTCAATTTGTTTTTCCTGCGCGATCTTTGACGGTGTAAATGAAGTTAGTTATTTCAATAGAACCACTCCAATATACATATATATATATATTGAACAGCTAGCAAAAAATAATCTGGTGGAGTGTTACTATATACGTACCGTGGCTCGTGGATCAAAAAAATTGATCCACTGCTGGAACAAAACTGAAAGAACAATAATGGTGCTATATATATATATTCTTTTTTCAGCAACATAAAAAACTCCCTTCACAACAGTACGTGTAGATCCGTTCCTGATTACTCCATATATAGTAACAATGATGCAGAATGATAATTGGGTTATAGAAATTAAGGAGAGCTAGCTATTTCCAATATTATTAATTTTTATTGTTTCTTCATGATCAAATATCAGTTTTTCAATCTTAATTATGAGTTTTGACATGTTCCGATCAGGCTGGCCTAGAAAATCTCTCTCTCTCTCTTTTTCTTTTTCTTCTTCTTCTTAAACAATGACTTCTCTCAACAAAAGAAAGAAAAAAAACGACCACATTATACATGTATATAGTATCAGAACTATAGATAGAATGTATGTATATGCTTGCAATGAAGTTGTTGGAGGTGCTGGTGCTTCTGATCGAGACGTACCGCCTTCTTATATGATCTGTCCGAAGGGAGGGGCAACGAGGGCAAGCCAAAGCAGGGATGCATGGGTGAAGTTGTTAGTAGGGGTTAATATCCTTTTACATCATAATTTCTCTTAGCAGCTTCGATCGGCCGGGGGTTGCGTTGTTACGTCCTTTCTTTGTTGCCTTCTTGTTCACTACCGGTGCCGCCGGCCTTGTTTCCGATGGACGTACTTTAATTCCTCTTATTAGCTGCATCATATATGTTATTTTTTCAACAGCTGAACTAACTTATCTTCCAAAAATTATAACTTAACAATATATTATTAGTACACACACATAAAATAAATAAAAATAAATAAAGATGTAAAGGGAATAATATACATATTTGCCAGATTTTGTGTCAGAATACAACACAATGAAGTCTCCTTCTTGAAGGCCATTTGCCCGAACAAATTCCCCTGCAACAAATTTAAAAAGTTGATCATCATAATCAATCAATGGAACTTCAAACTAACCATAATTAAATTTGTGTTCATTAGTATTATAGATAATTTAGTCTCCTTAATTAATAAATCAACTACCGGCCTACCGGTGTTCTCAAAAAGGTACATCCTGCTGTTGTTATTTGGCCAAAATCTGCAAAATTAAACACAAACATCGATCGGCCATGCACCAATTAATCATCGATTCGATCAAAACACCCACAAATTAACAGAGGAATGAATAATTACATATAAAATATAGAATTTTTATTATAGATATGTAATTAAAACATAATATATGCAAGTAAAAATAAATAGTAAATGCATACCGATAGCGCATGGTCCAAACATTGGAGGTAGCAATGTCTTGTATAGTGATTGGGATACCATCCCTGGATTTGAGTTCAGGAAGATGCATTTCTGCTTCTTTCTGTAACATACATATCTTATTTATTTAGTTTAATAAATCAAATTAATTAATTAATTAACCATGTCGCGCGTAGTACACCAACTAGCTATAGCTAATTGAATGATCGAGATTGAAATTAAATTATACGAAATAATCCTGCATGCAGCCTGCAGGTACTAATTAATTAGCTAGGTATAGTATATGACGGAAGTACGTACTTTAGGCAAGACGATCCTTCCCAAGTTACCAACATCGCTTTGCTTCAACACTTTCTGCAGTAGGAATTGCAGGTTATTCTCCTCCTCCTTCTTCTTTGTGTTTACCTACATACGTACATTTTTACGTACCACGATTAATTCATTATTCAATACTATATATTATATCTATCTCTATATCTATATCTATTTCTATCTATCTATATCTATATACTTTTATTATAATAAAAGTGCGATCAGACGTTTCTCCCCAAAAAAATGTTTCCTGCCCTCGGTGTTTCCCCCAAAAAGTGTTTCCTACCCTTGATGTTTCCTCCTCTTTTTTTTTGAAAATATCACTCAAACTTATTGTGTTTATCCTTGTCATCTCATAAATACATGCATCGTGGTTTTTTTTTTTTTTTTTTTTTTTTTTTTGGAAAAATACATGCATCAATTAAACACATGCATATTCGTACTTTTTTTCACATTAAATTTCCATGCATCGTTTTTTTTTTTGTTTTTCGGAAAATACATGCATCAATTAAACACATGCATATTCGTACTTTTTTTCACATTAAATTTCCATGCATCGTTTTTTTTTTTGTTTTTTGGAAAATACATGCATCAATTAAGCATATGCATATGCGTACCTTTTTTTTAAATTAAATTTCTATCATTATCCTATGCATCAAGATTTATCCTTTTTCTTATTTAAGAAAATTAAGATCTTACCTCGAAAAAAAAATTTAAGATCTATCTTAATTAAATATAATTTCATCATCGGTAAAATAGTTTATATTTATATAGACAGAAATAAAAATATTACATTATAGCTAATAAAATAATAAACAAATATTATACACACCGCCAACAAAATAATAAGAAATATTATATTAATAGTAAATTGATTTTATGAGGTGTTTCCTCATATTAATTTTTAGTTTACTTAATTTAGTTGATCAACTATGCAATTTGTGTTTATACATTCAATACAAATACTTGACAAATATTCATGATAGCATAATACTTCTATATAAATTAGGATGTATCACTTTTTCGTTGTTTCTCCATGACCACCACATCGACTAACAATGATAGGTATATATTTCTCTCCTCCTAAATACTATTTGCATGGAATAATTTTTTTTTCTGAACACGCACCTTGTTCCATAGTAAAATATTTTTTGCATACATCATATACTCTGGTTAAATTTTCAGAAGATGTTGCAGCCTTACCCACATATGGCTTACTGCTTCACTCACTAGAGAGTAAAGTGGTGCTTATGTTGATTTCAATGATGTTTAGCATCAATGGCATTGTCATTGCATCGTCCTGCTTCCTTAGTGATGCTCGAGGATCATTACTAGCATTTGGTATTAGAGCCATATCATGCCCCTACGGAATCTCCATGGATGAAAGTACACGTTTGAAGGCAATGGATGAGCTGTGGAAGGACCACAATAGGTTATAAGAAGATGTTCATGTTTGCCTGAAAGAGGTGCACGACTGTAATGTGAAAATTGATTCATTTGCATGCTAAAAACGGACTTGTTCCGGTCATCTATGACTATGAATCAAGCTTCCATGCAAGCTCAGAAGGATTCCCTGACGGCTACGTTATGAAGAATATTGATAGTGTGCTTGAGAAATTTTCACAAGCACATTCACCGTCATCTCATTAGACCGGATCTCACCCATCGGTTCATGAAGGCTTGTTACCTACGCCACATAGGTATGAAGCTAACTTCAAATTATATAGAAATGTGAAATTTGAGGTGGGAGTTAAGGTTCCTAAGGTCGATTTCCCCCTGTTTGATGGATAATCGCCTAAGGAATGTAAACGACATAGTAAAAGATATGCTGTTGTATCGGATGATCAGAGAGTAGGCTTAATAGAAATGCATATTCGAGGAAAAGCAAATGTATGGTTTCAAAATCTAAGATTGAGTTTTCCAGTATGAATTGGGATTTACCTAGAGAATAAGTTATGAGACTATTTGGAGGTAGGACATTAGAGCTGGCAATAGATGAATTCCATCAACTAAGACAAAAGACCACAGTAGACGGAGTTTGAGGCATTAAGAAGATTGTTGCACTTACAAAATTATATGTTGACAGAGACATACTTCATCAAATGGATTATAAGAGGCCTTAAGACTGAACTCAAGTCTACGGTGAGATCAATGAAGCATGAGGACATGTATGATGCCATTAATGCTTCCATATGCCAAGAATCTATTATAATGGCCGGCATTGAATAACAAGCATGCGCAGAAAAATTACTCTTACTCTGGCCAGTCTAGGTTCTATTCATTCACCACTAAGGTGACTAATAAAATACATTGCCTCAAGAATAAACCAATGATACATAAGGAAATTACTCTTAAGGAGTTATGGGAGAAAAGAGCCAATGGATTATGTTTAAATGTGATGAAAATACACCCCTGGCCATGTGTATGAACAGAAACACACACGTTTTTCTGCTAGCTAAGGATGATGAAGTTTGGGGAGAGATTGCAATATGCAATGTGGATAAACAGGATATGGTACGGGATACTGAACCATTTGAGTCTGCTTAATTATCCATGTACACCTTATATAGACAGGTCACCTCTAACCCCATTGAGACTAGAGGCTTCTTGAAGAAAAAGCCAATTACCATCCTCATAGACAGTGGTGTATCTCACACTTTCATAAACCAGTAATTTGCCAAGAGGTGCAATGTGTGACATAAGCACCTCACCCTATGTTAATCACAATAGTAGATGAAAACATAAAGGTGAGTGAATTTAAGTGTCCTAACTTGCCATGGATCATGCAAGGGTAAAGTTCTAACAAGATGTGAGATCGATCAAGTTGAGAGGCCGTGACATGATATTAGGGGTGGATTGGATGGAAAGGTACAATCCCATGGTCTTTGACTTCAACAAAGAGGTGGTTTCCACTAACGAGGTAAAACAAATTAAGTTGAGAAGTTACACAGAAGAAAGATCGACTTAAGATGATCACCATTTGCAAAATCGTTACTAAAAATTTGAGAAAGGGACTATGGACTCTTAGGGTGCCTCGGTTTGATACAGGAACAAGCTCTGAATCCTATGCCCATTGAAGAAGAGTATCATGAGGTGTTTACGAATTCCCAAGGATTCCACCAATTAGGGACTATGAGAATCCCATCACTTTACAGGAATATGTTGAACCTGTGAAATTAAATTGTAGATATGGTCACTGTCAGAAGGATGACATAGAGAACTTGGTCGATCAAATGCTACAACGGGGATTATACAACACAATAATAGTCAATTTTCACCACCTTGCTCCTTGTGAAAAAGAAAGATGATACATGGAGATTCCGTGAGGATTACAAAAGGTTGAATGACTTGACTGTCAATGATAGCTACCATATTCCCCTAATTGATGAAATAGTGGATGAGTATGAGACTAGTAGGGTATTTTCTAAAATAGACTTGAGGTCTGAATTACATCAGATTCTGATGAATGAAGATGATGTCTAGACGACCACATTTGTAACTCATTATGACCAATTTGAGTTCAAAGTGATGTCATTTGGGATCACAAATGCCTCAAACATATTCCAAATAAGTATGATGAGACGTAAAGACCTTACTCGAGAAAGTTTGTGATGATATCTTTTGATGACATCTTAATTCCCAGCCATGACATGACTTCCCACATACAACATCTTAAATTGGTTTTAGATGTTTTGAAGAAGAAACCAATATTATGCTAAATTGTCAAAACGCTCTTTTGGGCAAACCAAGGTGGTATACATGGGTCATATCATACACGAGGATGAAGTGCATCTTTGGCCTATGCAAGATTCAGGCCATGTCATACTGCTATAATGTGATTGAATCGAAAGGGTTGTTGGGTCTAACGGGTTTATATATGAGATTCGTGCCCCATATGGGATTATTGCTAAACCTTTTTTTTAACTCAATAATACTCATGTGATATAATTAATTATTCTATGTCTTTATGATTATTAAATTTGACTGTCAGTAAATTATTTGACGAAGACTATATGCAGTTGTAATAGAATGTTTAGTATATAAATATATGTAATTAAAGTATTACACAATTTTTCGGGCACATTATATTTTGATGATGTTTTATAGGTTAGAAAGAACTTAGATAGTATCTACAGATATACAAGAAGTCGAGACAATCTTCATTTGATACAAATAAAATACATGATTTATAACTAAGAAAAAACTTATCATTCATTCAACACGTTAGATAAAGCATAAAATCACTATATAATAATATAGATAGATATAATATTAAAACAAATACGTGTGTTTTGTTAGTATAAAATAAAAGTAATAAGGATTAATGAAGGAAGGATGAAAAGCGGTACGTACCTGAGGAGCAGGAGGATGATGAGCAGGAGGATGAACCTCCGCCGACGTTGGGTGTGTTTGTGGCCAATTATAAACCAAATTAGGAGGAGGAGGAGGAGGAGGAGGAGCAGCAGCAGCTTGTGAATTATAATTCTGCAGCAGCAGGAGCTCATAATTTGATTGCTGATTCTCATCAACATCAACTTGGTTTTGATGGTTATTACTAATACTAGGGATATGGTGCTGCCGCTTGTGCCGTGCCATTCTCTTCTTCCGAGCCTCTTTAGTTGCCAATGGCCCTAGTTTCAATAACCTCCTCCTCTTCTCAACATTCTCATCAAACACCTGCAGGTGGTATGCTGCATTTGATGACGATGAATTATTTCCTCCTCCACCACTTCTTATTACAACTTGATGCTCACGAATAGGATTCAGACCCTCCGGCGCCACGACACTACTTTTACTAGTATTATTAACCCAAAAGGAATTGACCACCTGCTGTGAATGTGACTGTGATGGTCCGGACCATGTCTCCATATGCAGCGGAGATTCTACTATCGAAGAAGACGACGGAATTACACGATTATTATTCGCATTCACAATTTTGTTCCAGCTGGAGCAGTAAGGATCATACACAAATCCAATTGATGACGGAATTTGATAAGGAGGATAGGCGGATTGATTAGCAGCATAAGGTACCACCGCCGGCGTTTGATAGGCGGCAGCAGCAGCAGCATAAGGTGTCGGTGGTTGAATCCAATTATAAGTTGAAGCGGTGAAACAATTATTATTATTATTCGCATCCAGCAGGGGGATCGAATTGCAGTACAAATTGGGGGATTGGCCGCTGCCGGGGTTAGAGTTAGGGTTTTGATGGAGGAGATAGGAGGGAGGAGGAGGCGGTGGGTTTAATGTGCGTTTCTTGTTGTTGTGAAATACTAGGAAATTGTGCTCAACCCACTGGAGTATGAGTTTGAACAGCTGCTTCTTGCCTTGGTTGGTGTTGCCTAACCGCTTTGATGCTTTGTCGATGGTTGAACGCTTGAGCTTCATGTTTATTATATCATCTGAGGAATTAATGGAATCCTTATGTTGCATCACCCATTCCATAAATAAAGCAGATAGCTCCTTATCTCCTTGTAAAAAATAGCTCAATCCAGTAAATCCACCACCACCGCTGCTGCTGCTTTCTTCCTCTTCATCATCTGGTATAATTGGCTCCTGCTGCATAATTTTTTGTTGTTGTTGGTTTGAATCTTGTTCAGCCACCACCACCACCGACTTCCTCATCTGCTCTTGATTCAGTACTTGTTGTTCACTTTGAAAAATGGAAGAAGAAGAAGAAGAAGAAGACGGGTCCCAAAAATCAATCTGTTCCATTACATCCATGAAGTTGAAATCCTCCATCACGTTTAGACAATTAATGTTGTTGCCCCTTCCCCTTCCCCTTGTAGTGCTACTGCTACTGCTACTCTCGGGTAGCAACAGCGGAACAACAACAGCAGCAGCAACATTGTTGTTGTTGTTGGACTTGGACTTGGACTTGGATGTTGTCTCATAGTAATTGGCGGCATCAGCAGCAGCTGGAGGCGTTAATTGCATTTTTTGTAAATCTGAGTTGTTGGTGGTGGTGGTGATCAAAACAGGCCAACATGCGTCAGAGGATGTTGAAGATGATGAAACGGTGGTGGT
Organism: Gentiana macrophylla; assembly: GCA_026214975.1. Lineage (NCBI taxonomy): Eukaryota > Viridiplantae > Streptophyta > Magnoliopsida > Gentianales > Gentianaceae > Gentiana > Gentiana macrophylla. Next base: position 121,717,461 of record CM047811.1, on the reverse strand, counting down.
TTTAACAGCAAGAGGAGGAGGAGGAGGAGGAGGAGGAAAGGAGGAGAAAGACGGCATGCAATTAGTAGTAGTAAAGTCTGGTGCTGCAGGGAGTGGGAGTGGGAGTGGGAGAGGTGAGAAATCATCGACATAGTAACTAGAAGCCTTACTAAGATCAAGAAGATGAGTATGATCTTGATGATGAGACTGCTGCTGCTGCTGTTTTTCAAGCCAAATCTTTTGACTCATTATAACCTCCTCCTCTTCTTCTTCTTCTTCTTCTAGTATTTGATTTTGATCAGCAGCAGCAGCAAATGTTGTTGTTGTTGTGGTTTTCATCATTGAATCAGGAAATGTTGGAACATCAAAAACAACTTCATTTTGATCACCCCCCCATAAAACACTTTGATTAACAAAATTATTGTTATCATTGATCATATTGAAGATCGATATTCCAAAATTGGAAAAAAAAGAAAAGAAAAAAAAGAAAGAAGTAAATTGAGAGAGAGATCGATTTTTAAAGTAGTTTGTTTTGTTTTGTTTTGTTTGGGTGAAAGAAGCAGCTGAGAGGTACCTAGCTACTGGATAAAGAGGCCTGGGGTTCGTTTGTACTTTGTAGTAGTATATAGCTAGTGCCTAGTGGATTAAATAAGGAAACAAGAATTAGTGTTCGTTACAAATTAAATGAAAACTAAATGGAGTCCCCCTCCCCTCCCCTCCCCTCCCCTCCCCTCCCAACTTGGTCTGGTGGCCTATATCTAGTCTAGCTATGAAATCGACTGCAAATTCATAGACGAGAAGAAGCAACACAATGAAAGAAACAACCATACCTTTCATCTTGGAGTATTTTAAAACTTGTAAATTGATAATTCGTTAAAATCATCTGATGCAAATGCTATTCTACATCATGTCATATCGATTTTTTAATAATCAAATTCAGTCAAAAATCCACTTTTAAAATATCGATTTATGTCATCTCTTAGAGTCTCGCATTGACAAGTAGATAAATTGTTTCTTATGCTATTCTTCACTTAAAAAATGACAGGTTTACATTATCTGATTTACATGAATGATAAAAAATTATCATCAATCATACTTCACAAGACACAGTTACTCTTTTTTCTTTTATTATTTAAATTTTAAATTATATGATTTAAATAATTTTTATGTATTTTTTTTATACATCAAATGATGTAAACGTGTCATATTCTTTATTCGCGGTTGTTACACATAAGTTAAGATAGTTTCTGTCGCTGTTAATAACTTCCAAATTTTCACTACAGAGAGGACAATGTTTGAAAATATAGACAAACGGACTGTTGAAGTGTTTAAGATATTCATTATCTATACCTTCCTATCAAGGTGAGATCCTCTGTTGTACTCCTTTTACAGCAGGTGTGTTGTGATAGTGTTGGGGAGGGTAGATTAGGAATTTCCCATAGAAACTAAAACCAAAAAACAAATACACCATTGGCCTGTGTGTGTACAGCGGTTGTACGATCCTAAGTGTCTTCCCATCACCTTAAATTTATGATAGAGATGATAGTTTCAACACACTATCAGAGCAGAAGATAGCGAGTTCAAACATTGTTGCCAACATTGTTTCTCCGTTATATTGTGTAAGTATGAGGCCACTTAATTTATTGGGAATGAGGAGAAGACGTAAAATTTTCATCAATCGAGTAGAATGACGCTTTTTTGAAACTTTTGCATAAAGACAAAACTATTTATTCACCGTCGAAATTCACTTGTGTTCAAAATTCATTGCTTAAATTCAACGCCGAAATTCACATGTCGAAATTCACTAATTTTCAAAATTCATTGTCGAGATTCACCGATTTTCGGATTCATCATCAAAATTCAACGTCGAAATTCAATGATTTTGGGATTCACTAGGAAGATTCACCGATTTTCGGATTCACTGTTTGTCTTTCTCGCTATAAAATTATGCAGTTGTCCTTCTCCCTATAAAAAATATGTAGTTGTCCTGTTACTTAAAAATATTCCAGATTGTGTCCTTATCCCTAATTTTCCATAATTTATTTGCCTTGTAGTGTCTTTGTGTGTGTTATATTGACTCAGATTTGTTATACGTCCACATTTAAAAAAGCGTATTGAAGTATTTATGATGTTAATTATAATCTACATACCTTTTCATTTTTTTTTAGAAACGTACATTTTCATTAGCTTAAGCTTTAGATATCGTATAGTGTGCATGATGCATAACTCATATTTACTCATACCCATTATATAAAACAATAATTTCTCCCCTTTTTTAGATATAACAGTTGCACATTAAATATTTTGTATCCCCATTCTACTATTAGAGATGAAAAGTAAACGAACAATTATTGATATCCATGAAAATATGTTTCTTACTATATACATTTCATTCATAGTTTACTTTGAATATTAGTAAACCCTAGCTTTTTTTTTTTTTCCCCCAATAAAAATATGTCCACATGTGTTTTTACCATGATGATACGGGGATTTACTCCTCCACGTGGAATTATCTAATTGGTCCATCTGGTATGTGGAGAAGTCCGTGTTGGCCATCCACATCGGATCGATACGAGACGTACAGGTTTTTCCGCCGCTTAGGGGAGATTCTACAAGTGTCCGAACTCGAATCCCCACGTCAGTGTTTATCGACCCGAGACCATAGACTTCAGTCTAGGCTCCTGGGCCCACATCCAGCAGGTTACTTGGGCAAGGAGGCAGGGCCCATTTAGGGGTATTTATGTCAATAGACCTAACCGCCCTAAACTTAGGGCAGAAGAAGGACATGTGCCTATAAATACATCATTCCAGAAACTACGTAAGGCTTGATTCCTGGACATTACACAGGATACGTAGGCAATCCAAGATACATTCTTGGACTCAGCCACAAAATACCTAAAAACATCATCTTTTGTACAAATCACCACCATTCGACTCTTTACAGCTCACCCTTAGATTACACGTGGCCCAGTTATTCCGGTGGTGCATTATTTAGCATCGTCATACCACAATACTCAGATTTCTACAATGAAAAGAAAGAAAAAAAAAAGACATTGAAATTGGAATATATAAAAGAGAATCATCAAACGAAAATAAATTTTCAAACAGAACAAGAATAAAAACAAGGGAACAATTGGTTTTTTAGGGTGTAGGTTTCAGGGGCGGGTTGGCCGGGTTTGTTAGGGTGATTTGTGAAATGTTTCTAATAGAAAAAAACGGTTATACCCTAACCGGAAGGGTCCCTTCGCCCCCGTTCCCACAGGAATACGAGGAGAGGTTAATCAGACACCTAGCAACTCGGAGTTGTAGCTTGCTTCTTATATCTTCTTACCGAAAGGGGTTCGGCCTTTACGGGACTCGAACCCCACCCTCCGAGCTTTGGACTCAATGTTTCTAATAGAAAATTGAGGATTGTGGTTTGTTATACATTCAATAAAATGTGTAGTTTATTTAGGGGCCCGGAGGAGTTTGGGAAAATTCTGATAAAGAGTGTCTCTATTAGTGTAAATTTTCTAATCTCTAAAATAATAGTCTGTTCACCTCCATATAAGTGTGAGACATAAAGATCTTATCAACACGGGTTAGCCCTTTTAGACTAAACGATGACGACGGTCTAAACAGTTGACCCCCATTTACGACTGATGTAGCTCTACCAGGCCCAGGGTTTGAGGGACGTTACAAAATTGTATCAGAGCCGACTATCAGACGGACCTAAGTGCCACACCGTGAGAAACGGTGATGGTCGTCTCTAGAAATCCTCTGGTAGGGATAAGCCCGAGACAAGTCCTGGCGAGGACACAAGTCCCTTATAAGAAGGGGAGAATGTAAAGTCCCACATCTGTAAAGTGATAGTCTGCTCACCCCCATATAATTGTGAAAGTAAGTGTCGATGGTGACTTAAACTCTGCATCTGGGGTGGAACCAATCAAGACTCTCGGTGTGTGATGGGCAAAATGAGAAGTGTATTCAATTCTGTGCATCAGTAGGGTGGAGTCTACTGAGGCTTCAGCAGGGTGACTATCAGCAGGGTGACAGTCTGCTGAGTACTTGAATACAACAGGGTCCCACATCTGCTAATTACATGTATGTGACAAACTATACAAAGTGTCATTAAAAGGAGGACACGTGTAGGGGTATTTATGGTGCATCGACAAAAGATTCCTTGCGGCTAGGGTTTGGGATTTGTGCCTATAAATACAATTGTTGTCTCATTATCTCATGTGTGTTGAAATCAGTAAAAATTCAAAGTGCATAATAAAATATCTCTTTCTCGCCTGTGGTTTTTACCTCTCCCACCGAGGGTTTTCCCACGTTAAATCTGTGGTTCTTCTTGTTTTCTGCTTTCTCCTTTGATTGTTTATGTTTGATTGCTTCGCTTCGCTTTCTTGCATCCGAAGTTATCTCCATCCGCTTTATAACAAGTGGTATCGAGAGAGTTGGAGAAAACAATCTGCACGATCAACTTCGTCTTCACCAAGGCCTTCGATGGTGCTAGGATCTCGTGATAAAGTTGTGATCTTTAGCAAGAAAAGATGTCGCAGTGAACGTAAAAATCGATAAATTTACAGGAAGGAATAGCTTTTGGTCTGCAGGGCAAATCAAGATGCGTGCAATCGTTGAAACAAAGAGGTTTGTGGAATCCTTTATCCGACAAACCAAATACAAAGCGGCAGATTATGCCGGTCACGGGAAGAGAAAGCACATTCAACCATCATGTTGTGCTTATCTCGATGATGTTATCACCGAGGTTCTTTGAGGAAGACACCGCACCAAGTTGTGGAAGAAGCTTGAAAGCTTGTGATATGACCAAGTCAACGACCAACAAGTTGTTGTTGAAACAGAGGTTGTTCACTTTGAAGATGCATGAAGGAAGTCCACCGAGGAACATCTGGACCAAAACCAACACAATATTGCTTGATTTAAGGAATATTGATGTTAAAATTGAAGATGAAGATGCAGCCCTAATCCTGTTGGTATCATTACCGCATCATATGAAAACTTTGTGCGCTCTTTCATAGTTGGAAAGGATCTGATAGCTTTAGAGGATGTGAGGTCCGCCTTACATGCCAGGAGCTTAGACACAAGGTCAGCCGGTACAGACAAATGTCATTGGCTAGCTAGTAGCTAGCGACAATAGTGGAAAAGGATATGGACGTAAGAAGAAAAAGAAGTCGTGGTCCAAAGGTCCTAAGTCTACTCGATGTCTCAGAATTATCAGAAGGAGTGGGGACATTGGAAGTCCAATTGTCCAAGGAAGAAGAAAGCAGCAGGAAGGCAATTCGCACAGCAGCTTTGGCTACCGAGCAATCACGAGGATCTGGTTCTAGTTGCGGGGATTCTACACCACAATGATGATGTGTGATACTTGATTCTGGAGCATCCTACCATATTTGTCCAAACAGAGAGTGGTTTTCTACTTATGAGCGAGATAGATGGTGGTCAAATCTATATGGCCAACAACAAGGTCCAGTAAAGTTGTGGGAATTGGCTCAAGTAAAGTTAAGGACAGAGGATGGTAAGTTTTGTACAATCAAACATGTAAGACATGTTCCACAGATGACCAAGAACTTGGTATCTCTTAGTCTACTTGGACAAAGAAGGGTTCAATTTCAAGGGTGAAGGTGGGCAAATTTGAATGTCTTCAAAGATTCAATTGTAGTCCTCAAAGGCATCAAGAGGGGAACCTTGTATATATTACAAGGATCTCATCAGATATCTGCACCTTCTTCTTTGTTGCATCCTCAAAGATTCACACCGATCTCAATGAGACTTCACTGTGGCACATGAGACTTGGTCACACGGGTGAAAGGGTATCTGAGTTCTTTCTTCAAAGAGGTTTTCTTGGGGATATAAGGTCAAGAATCTGGATTTTTGTGAACATTGTGTGTTTGGGAAATTGCACGTAAGTAAGTTCTCAAAGGGGTTGCACAATACAAAGCAACAACACTTGATTATATCCATTCAGATCTTTGGGGTCCATCAAGAGTTGAGTCATTGGGTGGTCACAGATATTTTGTGTCATTCATAGATGACTATTCAAGGATGACTTGGGTGGTGATGATGAAGAACAAAAGTGATGCATTCAAGAACTTCAAGCGTTGGAAGGCCCTAGTGGAGAATCAGCTTAGGCAAGAAAATCAAGAAGCTTCGTGCAGATAATGGTCTGAATTACTGGGGCGGATTTTGATTCATTTTGTGCACCGAGGGTATTGCCGGACATCATAATCGTAAGGAATACACCTCGGCGAATGGTGTAGCCGAAAGGATGAATCAAACTCTTCCGGAGAGGGCAAGATGTATGCTTTCTCAAGCCGGGTTTATCAAGGAGATTTTGGGCGTAAAATCGTTAAGACAAATTTTGCTACTTAATCAACAGAGTCCTCACACAGAATCAATCTCAAGACACCATTTGAGATGTGGTCGAGCAAGCCTCGCCGACTACTCGATTCTAAGGGTTTTTGGAAGTACACTTACTATCATGTTAGTGAAGGGAAGTTGGAGCCAAGAGCCAAGAAGGGAGTGTTTGTGGGGTATGGTGATGGAGTGAAAGGATATAGGATTTGGTCATCACAGAGTCCGTGAGTAATCCTCAGCAGCAGGACGCGTTGTGTTTGATGAAAATTCTATGTTAAACTCTTCAGCCGGGAGGTCTCACCGAGTCCGAAACCAGCATCTTGAATCTGATAGTGTTGAGAAACAGGTGGAGCTTCAGTGGAGTCTCCACGATATGCAACAATCGGTGGATCCAAATCAACACTATCTTGATCGGATAATGAACCGAGAATCGATCCAAGCCGGTCTCACGAGACCTCGCCAGGCGTCATACAAACATTGATCAGCAGAGTCTAGTTGCCAGCAGGCCTAGAAGATCTAATGTTGGGATACCTCCAAGGAGATATGGATATGATGATTTGGCTGGATATGCACTCCAAGTTGTCAAGAAGTAGAGGTTCTTTGAACCTACTACTTACAGGAAGCGATGACATGCATGAAGCATCTCGGTGGCATGCAACCATGGGAGATGAAATGGAGTCATTATTGAAGAATCAGACTTGGGAATTGGTCAAACAGCCTACTGACAAGGGAGTTGTGACTTGTAAATGGATCTTCAAGAAAAAGGAAGGAATAACAAAGGCAGAAGGGGTCAGGTATAAGGCACGTTTGGTTGCAAGAGGATTCATCAAAAGGAAGGGTTGACTTTGATGAAATATTTTCACCAAAGTGGTCGAGACACACTTCAATCGTGGTGTTACTAGCAATGGTGGCACAACAGATCTCGAACTTGAGCAATTAGATGTGAAAACCGCTTCTACATGGTGAGGTGGATAAGGAGATATACATGACACACGGCTGAGGGTTTTCAAGTTCCTGGCAAAGAAAACTATGTTTGCAAGTTGAAGAAATCATTGTATGGTTTGAAGCAAGCTCCAAGGCGATGGTATAAAAGGTTTGATGAGTTTCATGCTTCAAAGAGGTTATAACAGAAGTCCGTATGATCATTGTGTTTACTACAATCTGTTTGAAAGATGGATCATATATCTATCTTGTCCTCAGATGTGGATGACATCTTGATAGCCGCAGCTAAAGGAAGTCGATGTTCAAAATCAAGAACCTTCTCGATCTTGAATTTGAAATGAAGGATTTGGGTGCTTTGCCAAGAAAATCTTGGGGATGGAGATCCTGAGAGATAGAAGTCGAAAGAAGTTGTTCTTGTCTCAGGGGTTATGTGCGAAAGATATTGACCAAGTTTGGGATGTTTGTTTGAAAACCAATAGATACTCCTATGGCATCAAATGTTCATTTGTCTGCTTATGCTTCACAATCCAAGTGAAGAAGGAGTATATGTCAAAGTTCCCTATGCTAGTGCAGGTTGGCGATCGATGTATGCCATGGTATGCACTAGGCCTCGATCCGCTCGAGCGATCGGTGTTGTCGCGAGGTTTATGGCTCAACCTGGAAAGGAACACCGGAAAGTCATGTTAAAGGATATTCGTGTACCACGAGAGGTACAAATGATGTTGGTCTCATTTATGGTGGTCTTATCGGTCTGGTCACGAGTTCTTGTGATCTTGATTATCACGCAGTGATGTTGACGATAGAAAATCAATGACCGGTTATGTGTTTACATTGGGAAATGCAAGGGTCAATCGGAAAGCTACTCTTGAGGCTACATGAGCCTTATCAACTCTCAAGCGGTAATATATGGCTCTTCTTCAAGCGATTAAGAGAGGTGTCCGGTTGAAGGGGCTAGTCAATGATTTGGGGTTGCATCGGGATCAGTGATATATATTGTGATAGTCTAAGTGCAATATGTTTAGCCAAGGATCGTGGTTCATCATGAGAGAACCAAGCATATTGATGTCGGTATCATTTTCGAGAAATGAGAAGAGGTTGTAGTGAAGAAGATTGGCACAAAGGAGAATCCTGGCGATATGTTCACTAAACCCAGCCTCAATGAGAGTAAGTTTCACTTTGCCTGGACTTCTTGAATATTCAAAGCTTGTAATCTGCTTCGGAAACTCTACCGAGGCGGATCGGTGGAGTGGATCTTTGTGGAGATAGTCCGGTACAAGTACATCCGGCATTGACGAATGCATCCGTACAAGTACATCCGGTTATGCAATCTGTTTGACTCTAGTGAGAGTTGAAGTCAAGGTGGAGATTTGTCGAAGGTGACTTAAACTCGCATCTGGGTGGAACCAATCTCAAGACTCACCGGTGTGATGGGCGGTGAGAAGTGTATTCAATTACGTGCATCGGTAGGGTGGAGTCTCACCGAGGCTTCAAAGAGGTGACTATCGCCAGGTGACAAATGCTGAGTACTTGAATACAGCAGGTCCCACATCTGCATTACGTTATGTGATGTGCCTATACAAATGTCATTAAAGAAGGACACGTGTAGGGGTATTTATGGTGCATCGCACAAAAGATTCCTTGCGGCTGTGGTTTGGGATTTGTGCCTATAAATACAATTGTTGTCTCATTATCTCATGTGTGTTGAAATCTGTAAAAATTCAATGCATAATAAAATATCTCTTTTCTGCCCGTGGTTTTTTACCTCTCCCACTGAGGGGTTTTCCACGTTAAATCTGTGTTCTTCTTGTTTTCTGTTTTCTCCTTTGATTGTTTATGTTTGATTGCTTCTGTTTCTGTTTCTTGCATCTGAAGTTATCTCCATCCGTTTTATAACACTAAGATCTTGTCAACTCGGGTTAGCCGCTTTAGACCAATCGATAACGACGGTCTAAGCATTTGACCGGACCATTTATGACTCATTTACCGCTATAATGCCCGGGGTGTGCACGTGGCACATATCCGACCATAGCGTTTAATAGAGACTCCATGCGCCTGAATTATTCAGGAGTTGCGTACTTGGGGCTACGTTGTTAAATAAGGTGTAGATATCTTTTCCTCGCGCAGTGAGGGCTTCATGGGTAGGAGGTGGGGGTGAATGGGTTGCTTAGGGTCATTTGTGGTTATTTCTAGTAAAAAAAAATCTGAAGAGTATAAGAGGTGTTAGAAATGCATTGTAGTGATTTTTGAAATTTTTTTGGAGCATGTTGGGATAGAGCAAAGAAATTCAAGAGCGGGAGGGCTAGAGTGAGGTGGTAAGGAAATCTAAGGTTACGAGGGGCGCAAGTGATGTGGTATACATATATCTCACATATCGTTTTCGTTTATTCTCTATTCGATGTGTAGTACATATCACCAAATTGACAATTTAAAGATATCACATTACGTACCTGCTGGAGATAGAGGTTCCTTTTTTGGTTCTGCAACTGTTGTGGATTGGATGCGGCTGAATATGTCTTCCAATGGGAGTAAAACTCTTGGAACAACTAACTTGAAATATATATGGCGAGAAGCGATTTATGACATTTGGACGTGGAGGAATAAACTGAAACATGACCATGATGAAGAGAGACCCCCTTATTATGTTTTCATTTTGAATATAGTGGAAAGAGCAAGAAACCTTAGGCTTGCTTGGTGTATAGATTAGAAAATATATTTCTTGATTTTGGTTACACAGTGTAATCCGGTGGACTTGTTGCATTTTGAAGGCTTGTTAATTAAGTGATCCCTTTCAATATATATATATATATATCACATTACATGATAAACCTCATTAGCAATTGTCTTGTTACTTAAACATCATTATATATATATATATATGAGATTAACGAAGAAAATTAGCAATATTAATATTAGATTGAAGTATCGATCAATACATACGGTAACTATCCTTTTTACACAAAGTAGATAATCAAAGTTACAATCACTATACATCCAAAAAAAAAAAAAAAAATTAGAATCACATCAGAAAAAAACAAAACAAAAAAACCTTGTCGGCATTCGTTGGGACGAAACGGCGGACACCGCTCTCCGGGCGGCTACGTGCGCAACTAGCTTTTAAGTCATCATTTCACAACAAAACATACCCAATGCTTCTTTCTAACGGTGATATACATCATACATCTTTTACGATATATATTTTTATCATTATTAATTACGGTACGATGTAATACATATAGATCAATAGGTTTTACATTTTGATTAATGATTATAGAATATGTAATGGTACATCTTGTGGTATGTTGTGTAATGCATATATCACTTTTTTTTCCATCATTTAACCCAATTGCGATAACTATATTTTTCTCGTGTTCTCTCGTCCCATAATATAAGGACTTTTAATTTTTACACACATTATAAAAAAAAATGAATTTTTAACATTTTAAAACAATGAAGAAATGACAAAATTCATGTATCAATTGGTATTTAGTCCATTGGATTCAATATAATGTCAAAAAGCACACTGGACGATTATGCATTTCTTACGTTTTTTGTTTTTGCTTTTTTTTTAGTGGATTTATTTGGTAGTTGATTTTTTTGATATTGAAGAGTTTTATATATTGGATTAGTTTTAATGGATTTGTTTGATACTGAAATTAAAATCATTAAATGTGACAAGGGTAAATTCGTCATATCAGGTATCTTTTGTCCATTTTCACCATTTGTCTTTTTTGACAATTCGTTCTCCACTATTGTCATTTATTTATAACCATTACCCCCCTTAAAACAAATTTTAAAAAAATGAATATTTAACATTTCAAAACAAATTCCGACATTGTTTTTATAGAATGTCTTATAATATTGTATTGTTCAATGTTAGATTGAAAACAAAACATTTATTATTGCATTTTATTTATTTTTTTTTAATTCATAAGAAGGATTTTTATTTTGAAACACCATACAAGAAAAACTAGAAGACCCTAAATTACGGCACCATGTTAATAAGGCTCCCACTGAAATTCAAATTTTTATTTTTTATTTTGGCTTTTTGTATTAAAACAATGTAATGTAGTTTGATTGTTTAAAAATATAAATTTCTTTTTACTAATGTCGTCATTGAATTATCGAAAGTGCTCCGGTATCTGCTTTGATAAATATTTATTGATCCGTGACACAACAACGGAGGGATTATATGTTTTCAGCCTTTTTAATTCGTGAGGAATTAAGGTTAGTCATGATGATGCTTAACATAGGTAACAGCCAATCAGAATCCAATGTAGTTCATTCATTATCCTCCTCCGGATGATTTTCTTCAACGTACATTGGTATAAATAATAAAGTATATGTCCTCTCAAAAAAATAAAAAAAAAAATTAATGATTTACTTACATATAATGTATATGATTATTGGTATACTGAAACCATGACGAGGACGTATAATCTACTTTTACACAATTGATTGGGACGTAAAATTCATTATCAAATATGATATAAAATCATCATTACCAAATATGTAAAAGTTAATTGTATCAAAGATCATCAACGAATTGAATATAACAGTATTATATCTTTACGCCAATTATACACAACAGTCTTGCTCTGTGTAATTAATTGGGGGTTGGATGACAAGTCTAGAAATAAATTTCACTGTTTATCAGATGCACAAAACGACATGAAAATTTAAGTTCCCAACCAAATTAAGCAAAGCCAATGAGATGGCGACTCCCTTTTCCACTTTCTTAATTATGCAACTGAGACTGACGGTGTCGAGTTAGGGAGAATATATTTTTAGGTGGAGTCACGGATCATAACCACACACTTTAAATATAGAATGAAAAATATATGGTTTATATTGAACCATATGTATAGAGACACCACACATGTATTTTCCGTCGAGTTATGCATCTCATCCGGCCACGAATACTATCCTTAAATGATGTGTCAATCAGATATTAGGGATCTAATCACACATTCAAACTATGAATATGATTTAGATGTAGATTATTTTTCAAAACTACATCGTTTTATTGATAATATCTATAAATAAATAAAAATTTACACTTGGAAGATCACATACAGCCGGTAATGGCATCTCATCTCATATGGTGAGGGGGTTGTTTTGTTGGATACAAACTTTTTTTTATTAAAATTCAAGAAGTGAAACATCAACAGCTTACCGAAAAAAACAATAAGCAATTACATCGTTTAACCATTAATCTAAATTCTAAGCTAATCTGAGGTTTCTGACTCGAGTTTCCACCAAATGATTTAATTCAAATTTTTTCTAGTGAAGCCAAATTCAAAAAAGAAATGTTAAAAAAAATGCAGCAGCCGGGTTTTGAACCAGTAATACTTCTAATCAGTTGAACTAAATAAGTAATTACACTAGAATTTGTCTGAAATAATATACATATACACGATCTTTAATATTATTAGAGGGTATTTTAGTAATTTCGCAAGAAAATTTGAGTGGGGGTCATACACCCCCTTTCTACATTGGGTTCGTCCCTGGTTTCCACTATCGATAGTAGACTAATAATCGGCGGAGGATTATCTGCTACACTATGAAAGATCTTATTTCGCCAAATCCAGATGCAAGAGGTCATCTCCCAAAATTTATCGCCCACCTTTGCCACCTTGACGTTTTTGTTATTTTGGAAAATGATATATCCATCGTCCATTTATGTTTTTTTAATAATATTATATATATATATATATATATATATATATATATATATATATATATATTAGAAGAGTGTTTATTTTTTTTTTTTTTGTATTGTTTTTAAGGGTGAATAAGCATGGATCACGTGCAACAGCACACCAAAAGAAGAGAAGTCTATCAAAATAAAATCAAACAGATATGGACTACCGGGAATAAGGCTTTCCCCACGTAATAAACATTTGTTCTCTATCAAAAATATAAATTAAAACAAAAAACAAAAAAAAATGTTAATTTGTAATAATATTTTGATCACCCCATAAAACACTTTGATTAACAAAATTATTGTTATCATTGATCATATTGAAGATCGATATTCCAAAATTTTATAATTCTATTATAGCTTATTAAAATCATTGTTTTAGACAATTTTAAACATTTACTAGTATACCCTATCTACCAAAGCGCAAGGAGTTGTAAGTTATTGATAATAAGTCCTAATTAAGGGAGTGTTGATGCTGTGGGCTGAAGTCGTCATATTCGAAAGAGACAATCCCCACCCCCACCCCCACCCCACCCCCACCCCATCCCACAAAAAAAAAAAGTTTTTGTTTTTGTCTTATTATACGATATAAAGGGGTCATCATAATTTTGGCTTCATTCATGAGCCAAATGACTTTCTGTTGCCGCATGCAGACACATCCAGTGATATTATACCCCCCCTTTTTTTTCCCTCTCTTTCTTTATTTTGTAACGGAGCAATATTTTATGGTGGGCAAAATTTAACTTGACCATTTTAGATATAGCGAAAACGATAAATCTATGCAATTAGTACATCTATTACGACACAATTAGCGCAACCTAATTAAGTCTGAGAGTTCAAAACACTGAAACATTTGATGTGATAATCAAAAGGACTACTATAATAACTAAGTTTCATGTCGTGAGAGACGATGGCAGCTAGACCCACGTCTAGAATCCTCCTGTCACATTGTACCACTCTACAATCAAGTCCTTATTGTATCTTATAAGGATTTCTTTATTATACATCTTATAAGGTTAGAATATGTGTCTAACATTTTAACGGTTTATTTTTTATTGGCTCAACTCGGTTATTTGACATGCTAACTTGGATTTTTACTCGGCCTCATCTCCGAATAATACAAAATTTATCGAGAACTCGCATCATTAACTCCGTCCACCTCAGCATGCCTACAGTGATCGTTCGATCTATGACATCTTTGTGCAAGTGTAAGTCTCTGCCATGAATGGGATATGGGGTGAAAACAATCTGAGCTGTTAAGAGAAATGATGACTAAGACACTTGTTGAGTGCCAAGTGTCAGTCTATGAATGAGACATGTGTGCTATTGGATTAGATGGAATAATAGTCTGTTATGTTTGTTAAGAATGACTTATATATTGTAATGGTGTAATAGCTATTCGAAAAGGGGGAAAAAAAAAAGATGAAATGAATATTCAGAAAATATAATTTCTATCTCCTTCTACATTTTATCTTGAGCTACTCAAGAGTGGCTCGCGCTCGAGTTGCTCAAATTTTATTTACCCAAACTCGAGCGGTTTTGCAAGGTTAACGAATCAAACTCGAGCGCATTAGAGAGATTTCCTCTTACAGTGTATAGAATAATTGTTTCAAATGTTTGCTTTTAGCATTAATCTCCTTTTTAATTAAAAAGGTTACTGCAGGATGTAATTTTTCAAGATTAATTTTTGTTCTTACGAGTACAAATTTCATATAAATAAATAATGTATATGAAGAGGCATCATTTACCAATAGGTCAAAAAAATTACTGATTAATTATCGTAACACCTCGTTTTCCGGATACCGAGTTCTTGTCTTTTAATGTGTACTCAGCACGTGAAGGTTTGAATATAAATTGTCAAATCAGCGTACGAATGACGCACGCCATTTCAGAGAAATAAGATAAGTAGATGGATAAGTACACGGAAGCAACAAAAAATGTTGAGATTCGGAAAATAGAGCGTCGTGTCGCAACAATAACAACTATTTCAGAAATAGCCATGAAGTGTGTGTGTGTGTACATCAGTGGAGCATAAATACATATTTCAGAAAAATATTGTTGCAAAACTAAACAACTTAACATTGAACAGAAAGAGTAGCTAGTAATCATCATGTGCAACAACACATCCAGAAGAAAGAAGTATCAAAGCAATTTAAATACACTTGTTAAAAGAAAACTAGCTAGCGATGCATAAACTACCCTACAATTAACTTGTTCATAATTTGGACCTAACTTTTTATACATGTTTCATAATTAATAATTGCTTGGTTACCTGCGCATCAGGTGGTGTTACATTTACAGAACATAGCAATTGCGTATCCTATTCCTACGTATATATACTATTAGCTAGCTAGTGGGACGTTAACACATACATATAGACATAGTCATAATGGTTTAATTTACGCTCTAAGGGCGGTGCTTCAAGAGTAGGTACATGATCGGTCGGTCGGTCGCGTGTTGCTTTATCTAGTATCTAACCAAAAATAACCGTAATCACACAAAACATAAATCATAATATTCATTTTTAACATCTTACTATATATTAATTACCTAATTAAGTTAATTAGCACATAGCGTACGTGCAGAACCATTATCAACATGTACACCAAAACTTCCAAATCACCTTGGCAATTGGCAATTGGCAATTGGCAATTGGCATGCACGCTATTTACCAATATATTAAGATGATGGAGTGATCGAGTTGGTCTCGGTGTTAGACAATTTTTTTTTTTTTTTTTAAATTTTATTTCAAGGGGGATCGAGTAGGATTAGTAATAGAGTTGCTCATATATATAATAAAGTTGCAGAGCTTTTTTGTAAAAATATTTTGGTATATATAGTGCACCTGCTCCTGCTGCCTGACAAATAAAATCGCGCTCGGTGGCTTAATTTCATGCATGTTGTATGAAAATTACAAAGTACATTAATTAGCAGCAACTGAACAAAGGAAGAACAACTCAATGGATAAATTAAATCTCATTCACATGTAAAGGCCTTCTGGTACCCCCTCTTTCTTCTTAAACATAACCTTGTCTTTAGCCTTCTTGAAATCTCCATGTGTTACCTACCCAACCCAAACATTTTAAACACTTCATTACTTTTACACCAACATTAACCAATACAATTGTAAGAAGAAATAAGCAACATTCTATCTTAATTTACCAACAAACCGGCCAGCTTACTTGAACCCTCGAAATGACACCCCCCAAAGACCAACCCCCAACATTATTCACCTTTTTTCAGGGTGTATCTTCCTATTCAACCAACAAGCAGCAGTGAACGTTGACGAAATTATATATGTACACAACAGATTATAAAATCAACAATTCCCCTGTCCATGATGACCAACAATTGATGCCACAAATTAAATGCACCTTCTTTTCATGCCAAGTCAATATATTAATTACACATGCAACACAACGCAGAATACAGAAAGCTACAACTACATCACTCAGAAAGAAAAAAAAAAACAGCACGGTCTTAAGGCACAAGCAAGGATGATATCAAATCATAATGTCTAAGAAATTTGACGATTCAAGAACCAAACATACAAGAAGCCATTGCATCAAGAGACAATTTACTTATACTACTCCAACTAGAGAACTAGTGCCTTACCTTCATCCTCCGCTCCCTTAAAGCCAGCAAACCAGCTTCAGTGCATATAGCCTTGATATCTGCTCCCGAAAATTCATCTTTACTCATAACAAATTCTTCTAAATTGACGTCGTCAGCCAATGTCATCCTTGACGTGTGTATCTGCATGTTCTCCAAAAAGTAGTAGGGATGGGATCAACCTTAATCACTGTCATTTACGGAAGCTTAAAGTGCATTACGGTCTACTTACCTGGAAAATACGCCTTTTTGTCTTAATATCTGGGTGAGGGAATTCAATTTTCCTATCAATCCTACCGGGTCGAAGAAGAGCAGGATCGAGACTTTCTATCTTGTTTGTTGCAAGAATGACCTTCACATCTCCTCTTGAATCAAAGCCATCTAACTGATTCAGAAGTTCTAACATTGTCCTCTGAATTTCACGTTCACCGCCGGAATGTGCATCATACCTATACAATGAAGAGTTCATCATTAAGATTGTTTTTGATAATACAATAAATTTCCCAGCTCAGTGGAGCGTTACCTTTTCGTACCAACTGCGTCGATCTCATCAATGAAGACAATAGAAGGCGAGAGGTCATCAGCTACTCTAAACAGTTCCCTTACTAATTTTGGCCCATCTCCCAAGTACTTCTGGATTAATTCACTACCAACAACACGCAAGAAAGTTGCCGAAGTGGAGTTTGCTACAGCCTGAAAGCAATAAGTATCAAACTTAGAGTTCACGGGTGATCTATAGGAGGGGGACAATACAGAACTGCCTAATCATTACTACAGGTGCTTCTAGCATTCACGCACACAAAGAAAGAGCAATAATGTTTCGCACAAACTCATTGTTCTCATCTGTTTTGCTTTGGAAAAAATCAAATCGGAATAAAAAGTTTTAGGCTACATTAATTTTGCAAGGGAATAAGGGCTGATCTGCAGGTAGCATAACACAAAATTTTCCATGAACTGCAAAGCCATAAACTTCCCCACCACTTGGCAAACACTTAGAAGTTAGAACCATTCCACATGTGCATAGTAGGTCCATCTCGTATTAGTACCATTAGTGTATGGGCATAGTAGGCCAATAACATTTTCATAGCACTTCCACAATTTTATTTTAAGAAACTAGCTAGACTCCCCCACGTGCTAACAGCATGGATCGAATGGATGACTACTAAAAGACAATTTTATGTTTATGAAGACTCAAAACAAAAACACATGAGAAACTAACCAAGTCGAAACAAACACACATGCCAAGTCGACAAAGTAGCAAAATGCAAAGACAAACCCATTTTCCACACAAGCCCTAAATTCAAAGCTGAAGTGATTACTAAGGCATATTGCCGACTGTTTTTACTTTTAAGTTAACAATTCACCATACGCAACAAGTAAAGCATGCACACATGATCATCTATTTTTCTTTTCTGCCCTTATTCAATTAGAGTAAGGTTTAAAAGAAGCTTCAAACGTCACACCATTGTGAAACACATATGCTGAGATCAAATTAAAGTGGAAACCCTGTTAATAAAAGCACACACAGATAAACAATGGATCGCTATTACCTTTGCAAGCAATGTCTTGCCAGTTCCGGGCTCACCATAGAGTATAACCCCTTTAGGTGGTTTGATCCCAATATCTTCATACAATTCAGGGTGAGTTAAAGGAAGCTCAACAGCTTCCTTGATTTCCTGAATCTGTGCATCTAATCCACCAATATCAGCATATGATTCCAAGGGAGCCTTCTCTACTTTCGTTACCGATACCATTGGGTCAACTTCATCTTGAAGAAGCCCCACTACAGAAAGCACCTGGGGCCAAAGAGTTGCATATGAGAATCTAGCAATTACCCATTCTCAAAAGTTATCTTAAGAGAACTATTATATTTTCCAAGAGGTAAACAGTAAGAAACAAAACCACGAGTTATTCTCCACATCCATATGCATCCAGATGGGATTTATGCAAAGAGTGGCATTTGTATTACTAAAGCTCTCAACAGTCTACATGTCCACATAAATCCAGAATAACTCACTTAGGATTGACCAATAACAATGACAACTGATTTTGGCAATCTATATTAGCACACAAAATCTTTTTGTCCAAAATTTAAAATTACAGGGATATAAGGGCAATGATGAGAGGCCATTACACCCCAACTCAACATCTTTTGTGAATCCCTACCCCTGTTTACAGACCTCTGGGAAGTTGTAAATCCCTCAATCCGTAGTTGACTGACCACGACATAGGAAACCTCAATTTGGCACGAAACCACGAAACCAGCAAAGAGACATAGGAAACCTCAATTTGCAGATTGCACAAAACCAGCAAAGCAATTGAAATTTTAAAGCGCAGCAAAGAGAGGAAACCTCAATTTGCAGATTGCACAAAACCAGCAAAGCAATTGCTCAAACACTAAGAAAATTTTAAAGCGCAAAAGAAGAGTTATATAAGCAGTGCAAAACTCGGTAAACATATAAGCCAAATTAGCCGATAATTGACAAACCTTGCTGTGCAGCAAAACAGAACATCCTGGCTCGAGCTGATCTTTATCAACAAACGACAGTATCCCAACATAATGCTTCCCCGAGGAGCACGAAACAATAGCATGATTCTCATCAATAAGCTCTTCCAAATTTCCAACGCCCAAAGGAGAACCACGGAGATCGTCAACCTTACTTCCCTCTTCTTCATTTTTCTCCTCTTGTGGCTTCAACCTTTCCTGATGGGCCACGAACTCCTCCTCCATCAGAAGATAATCCTTAATCCGGTCCAGTTTGAGTAATCTGAGCTTGCATTTAGTTAAAGGCTTGACGTTTGGAATCCTAGACGACGACGACGACGCTTCGGTACCCCTCTGCTTTCGCTGTTTCCGGCCGACGCGAGCTGGAGGTGCTGGAGGCTCGAATTTCTTCTTGTCCTTCTTGTCGCCATCGTTGTTCTGGTCGCTTGGGGGTTGCTGGTTCAAACCGCCTGGAGTGCCCTGACCCATTGCTCTTTCTCTTTTTTAGTGCCCAACAACAAGATGAAGAAGGAGCCATTGCAATGGGGATTTTGATATTATTTATAAAAGTCTGTGGCTTTCTTCCCAAGCAAACTTGGGATTTTTACCGGGCAAAGTTTTGATTACAAGACGGCGGAGTAATGTGGGCTGGGCTTATTCTAATTATAAAAAATATATGGGCCTCGGCTGGGGTTTAAACCCTTCTAAATTTCTTTTCGGGTGGTGCATATTTGCTTCATGTACTACATTTTTAATTAGATTATTTCTTGTAGTATGACATCCTAAAATTATTTCAGCAATTTGCATTTAAAACGTTATTGACATTGATGTTTCTACCCACGTCATTGATGTTCATCCTATACATACCACCATAGTCCCTGAAATTTCTGAAATCGCAAGAACATCTATAACAATGACATTTTTTTTGTGAAAAACAATCGTGATGTTTCAATTAAATTTTAGTCTTGCTAAACCATCACAATGTCCAAAACAATTATATGATGCAAATGGAACCCATAAGGAAACCATCTATACAAGGGATTATGTCTAACACATCACAATTTCTACGTAACACCATAAATTTATTTGCATAGCACTATGATTTATGGAAGACGTCATCGATATTGACATTTTCTACTTTATAAACATCACTCACAAGGATGATGAGGGAAGATGATGATGATATGTAACATGATACATACCCCCTAATCTTTGTCAGCTTTTTTGTTGAGTTCGTGCGTACCAAGTACAATATATCTATATACTATTAAAAGAGAGGAAGAATAGTACACAGCCGGCCACGTTCCCATTTTGCTCAACTCTTGCATTTGTCCTCCTGCTGACACGTGGCAGGCTTACAGCTTGACACGTGTCAGCACTTCCTATTATATAATTTAAAAAAATTAATCTACTTCATTGTACTCGATTCTTAAGAGACATCGACTCGATTCGGGTTTTCCCGCTTTCAGACTCGAGTCGTGCTACTCGAATAATTAACCGAGCTGAGTTTGAGCTCGAATAATTTGTTGTAAAATATTCTTTTCCATATTTAAAAATATATTGTTCGAGTTGAGTATTAGGTGACTTGAGTTCGATCTTGCCGTATTTCATTAAAACTTAAATGAATTCTAGGAAAGTAATCGAAGTTATAATCCAAGCCGAGGTATACTGAATACATAGCGAGTTCAGTTAAATCTTGCTTTTTTAGGTCTCCATCGAAATCGAACCGAGTTTTGAGCCCGACCTTTTTTTGTTCAGTCGAGTCGAGCAACAACATTTTTCGAAACCTATATCGTCTACTACATATCTATTATCTATTATTAATATACATTGTAATGGTCATGCTGTGCCTTGAAAATGCAGTCAAATGTTCCATGTCGTTCTTTTTTACAAAAAAAAATACAGGTTTTAGGTAAATCCACAATAAAAAATAATAATAATTATCATGGTTTGTCCTGCCCTAATATTCTTTGTATATTATGTTTGGAATTATATCAATAGTTTTTATTTTTAGAAAATTGTATTGTCGGCGAGGAAAATAGGGAGGGGAAGACTCCGGAAAATTGATAAATCAGATCAAGCAAACCTCCCACCTGTAAGAAAAATATACTTTTTCAAAAATGCGTTTTAGGTAATACGGCAATAATATTGTTGGGAAACTTTTTCTTACGACAATAATATTGTTGTAAATTCATCCTAATTAATGTTATTATTATTTTCGTAATAAGAAGTTTTACGACATATTTTTATCTTAAAGAGTTTTAACAACAATAATATTATCGTAAAATCTATTTAACGACAATAATATTATCGTAATATCTATTTAATATCGTTATTATCGATGTAACGAATGTTTAGACACCAATATTTTTATTTCTAAGTAAAGAGGTTAGACACGTATCCTTTTAGTTGGCACCTGCTTAGTTTTTGTATATAATTATTATATCAATTTATTAGATAAAATAGTATATAGTATATATAGGACATATATATTGACTGCTTTTTCCAAACAAATCTTCTTCAGATCTGTTCTTTCTTTTTTACCGAAAAAAAACTTTCCTTTACAGCTGTGGCCTCGAAGCGGGTAAGGGGCGGCTCTCTACCGATTATCCGGCGGTCTACCGCCTAAACCGATGGATTCTGTCTCAGTCAATCGTTTCCATTACGTAGCTGCAGAAGGGGAATGGGGTTGTTTCCGCCCACTGGATATTACCAGCAATTTGGTGCAGAAGGGGAGCAGATTGGTTTGGACCGGAAGAATGAAAAATCCGTTGGACATTAGCAGCGATTTTATGCTTGGATCGAGGGTATGTCAATTCGGATAACAGATGACGCATTTGGGATGATTATCCAACGGATTTATTTAGTATAGGTGTCAATTTCACATCTATATCCGAGATAAAAAGGTTTTATCCAGGTAAAGGTTTGATTTTTTTCACATCAGCGGCAATTTTTTTTGCTTCAAATACCAGAGAATTGCTATTCATTTCTGAGGTTACATTTTTTCTTGCTTTTCTCTATAGGTTCATGCTCTTATAATCAGTTCTCACGGGTGTAGTCATTGCATCAACTACCTTTGCTGGTAGTTTTCTGGGTATGTAGCAGAACATGCAACCTTCATTTAATATAAGATTTCATTAATTCCATTCAGAAGAATACGCATGTCTTTTACCTGTCATTAAATGCATCTTCGATTGAATTTCATTGTACTGGTTCTTATTGATTTAATGCAATTTTTTTATTAATGCATGTTCTTATTGATTAAATGCATTGTACCTGTCATTATGCATGTTCTTACTGATTAAATGCAGCTTCGATTTAATGCAATTTTTTTTTGGCAAACTTGAGAATTTAATTATGAATCCATTATATAGTTCTCTTGGTAGGTAATGTGTTTTGCTTTCACATCTATCCAAGACCTCTGCTCTTATGGTGGAATAAATGTGTGTCCGACACTCTTGGATATGAGTGTAATTGTCTGATAGTGTACAAGGTGGTAGAACTTTTGTCCAAATCATGCAGAAATGCATATTGCTTCTTAGCAGATTAGCTGCCGGGTCTGTGCTTAGTTGTGCACTTATGAGAACTATAATGGTACAATGGATACAGATTTGAGTATTTCGATTGAGGGTATATATATGGAGACATGTTTGATTCTGTAAGCAGATGAGATTACATGTGTAAACTTCATAAAAAAAACCTTCATTGGTCCTGCTACTAAAACGAGAAAAAATATCTCCCATATTTGGCTCTATATGCAACTTCTTACATCTGAGAGAAAAAGATATTTCTTGATACTTATTAATTCAGGAATTTTGCAATTTTGCCCCAATGTATAGGTGAGGGTAACATTGGGATTAAAATTGCAAATTTCGTGAAACAAAAGAGAGCGAGAGTGTCTTTTTTCCTAAACCTTATTATATTCCTTTAGCCCTGGCGGAGTATTTATGAATTCTTTCTAATCTGAGTAGTTGTTCAGCTTTCCTTCTGCATTTCCCCTTATTTATCACCATCCATTTTCACTCTCTCCACGAGAGAAAATGAATTTGAGAAATGAATAAATTAGATCATGCCATGATAATTAACATCCTGAGTGGAAGTTAAGTCTGAAGCTTCGGTTTGTAGACGTTACCGTGGAGGGTGAATGGTTTTGGACCACATTTAGGAGAAAGGGCCGACATGCATCATTTCTTGGATGGTTATCTCCTAATGAGTTGCTAGATAGAGTACAGCTGGGCGGATGAGCTTATATAGGGTTGTCAAAGCAGTCTTCTACTTCATTTCCCATCTATGGTGCTATAATTTCATGTTAAGGCCATTACCTATACCTGTCCGATTTAAGAAGTGGGAGTTTTAAATTTGTTTAAGATCTTCTGGCCGTCCTGACCGGAAGATGCTTCATAAACAAGATGTGTTGTAGGGTTGCTCATATATGTCTTATCTAATTATTCTCATCTGCATTATAAGATAGAGATATGCTTGGCGTGACAAAATCAAAACGCATGAAAGCAAGCCCTTTTCATGAGATTTCAAGATCTCACTACTTGTCTGTACTTGGAATAAAGCACATGGAAGTCTTTTTTGGCCAAATACTAATTACTTGTGAAATATGTAGTAGTGTATAGTTGTGTACTTTGATATATTATTTTGTGTGTGAATTTATGAATTTTGTTTAGTGAAAGCTTGGAGACTGTTTCATGTGCGGTGAGCGTAATGCATATTTTACCATGCAGATAGCTGAAAATGGGATACAAATGAACTTCAATAGGGCTGGGGATTTGGTATTCCGGTTGCTACTATGGACAATGTAGTTGTGTATCTCTTCTTAGGTAACATGTTGCACCTCAAACCGAAACCAAGAGGATTTTTTTTTGTTAGAATTGTTCAGGTTTTGGTTTCTTCCAGAAGGTTGGGTCTCGTATTATTGTTGCTCTCTTTTCGCTCTAATTCTTGATATATGTTAAAGGCTGTGTTGATGGAGTTTCCTTAGACTGTTGCTTGATCAAGTGAGATATATGTATATGACATGTACATAAGGACCAATAAGATTGTTTGAAACGATGATTTAATGAAGATGATGATTTACTCTATGTTTTTTTTTTGGCTGGGCAGTTAAAGGACACCAATAAGATTGTTCGGAAATGACACCATGATAGTGGACACAACAACAAATCCAAGTATCCAGCACAAGGATTAACCGGTATCACTGGCCCTAATATTAATGTTATTTGGTTCTTTAGGTGGATGCATATATGAAATATGAGATTATAAACTGCTCCACCTTTTATATTTTGAGTGGAACTACAAAATTCAATCAACGCTCTTTTCATGTTTTTTTTCCTCCGTATAAAAAGCTTTCAATATGTTGTTTATTTTGTACTACAAGCAATAATTACAATGCAACAAAATCCAAAGGCAATAGTTTGACAGTAAAAGAAATTTATTTAGTATAATTTTTTATGTTTCGTGGTAGCCGGTAGGGCCGCCGTGCCTTGCACATCATTACCATCACTTTTTTTGTGTAATTATGTGCAAATTTTTTGCTGTTATGTACAATAAGAGGTGAAACAGTCCTCTCCTTTATATGTAAATTATGTACAAAACATTTGCTGTTATCCATGTGTTGGTACTTTGCTGCTCTATTCAGGTGTGCATATAATCAGCCTTCTTTTGTGCTTGATGTGGGAGTATAGAATCAATAACCTCTGTATCAATGTATGCAATGCAATTCATTTGTTGATGTATGCTCTTGCTTAATTCACTCTGAAATAACAAAACTAACTTCACAGTAACTAAGTTTTTGCAATAATTGTATTATGATAGCTGAGCATTAACCATCATAGATGATGTCTTTGTCAGTCTATGTATCTTTTGAACAATATGATTCATATTAATAAAAATCCATGACTGTATCATTTCTTTGAATGTAAAAATATTCTTCACTTCTACATTTACGTCTTTAACGGGCACGCCGTGCAAGAACATTCCCACTAGTATATGTAATAAAAAGTCTATTAAAAGTGTGGTTACTTCCATTTCTGCAACCCAAAAATAAGGTGAATGCACCTTATTTTCTGTTGCAAATTCAGGTTAGGCACAAAAAATAAAATAAAAACAAAAACAAGAGATTTGCATTCATCCCCAACTCTCAGTTTAACTCGAATCAATTAAATGTAAAAGTGAAACAAACAAACAAACAAAAAAATATCTGATCTGACATATACAAATAACAAAAATGATATATGACCAGAAGCCTTGTGAAAACAACCGACCGAGCATTTACAATGACCACAATAACTCAACACAACTTGACTCGCACAATCAATCAAATATCAAGTATCAAGTATCAAGTATCAACCAACAAAACATGTGTATACAAGAAGGAATGCAGAGGCAGAGGCAGAGGCAGAGGCAGAGACAGAGACAGAGACAGAGACAGAGAAGGCCAGCAAGCTATTCACGTGCAGGAGCAGAAGAGTCTATTGGGGCACCTGTTCTGGCCTGCGATATTCTGTTCGCGTAGATGGTAACTAATCGTAGTTGTGTACTGTTTAGTCCCTCCAAATACGGCAGGAATGCTTTTCCCAGCATTATATATATGTCCACCAGGCAAAATACTACCGTCTGCATTTCACGCACACACACACTCACACATTACTATGTTGAGCAACATCATTTACAGTATTCATTGCTCTTCACAAAAAGATGGAATATTGTTACATACCTTACGAACATCGGCACTCTGGTTACCAAATGCTTCAAACAGAGTAGGCAGAAACGTTGGTAACTGTGCCATTAACTCTTCTTGCGGAAGCCTTCCTACAAGCTGTACAGCAAAGGTGGCGCATAATAAGTGTTACCCCGAATTATCTCTAGAGTCGGAACAAAAAAGACAACAAAGGAAATACGCTCGCCAGCATCAAGTATGATTATGGTACCTTTGTCAGACAGTTGATGCAAGTAACAAGACTTCTCTCGTCTTCAGTAACCAATAAAGGTATGATAACCTGCAACGCAGGAAATGGCAAACAGTTCATGTAATTAGGTAAACCCAAACAACGAGCATAACCAAAGCACTGAATATATGGCAAAATATCCACCACTCACACTTAAACATCTAAATGGATCATACTCGGATAACACCATACTCAAACAATGCTCTGCTTCATTTGCAACCTGAACCAAGGAAGGGTTTCTATAAGACACACATATCTATAGCCACACCCCCACCAACCCCCCTCTCCTCCCTTAAAAAGCACGCAAAAAAAAAAAAAAAAAAAAAAAACCGGTAAAATGAATTTTACTTTCGGTACACCATCTTTTGAAACATGCAGCAGCTTTTCGATCACAATCTCAATAGAATCCTCCATTGCATGTTTCTGCAGATAAATACAGACACGTGAAGAAATAAATACATTATTGTTGATGCTACCTAGTTTGTAGACATGAACAGCTACAACCACTGTAAAAAGTTAAAGAAGGATCATCAAAATCATAACAGTCAAAAACATAAAATAAGGGACCTGATTCTTCAGCATTTCAACTAATAATGAAAGGGCGATCTCCCGGATAGAAGAATCAGGGTCATCAAACACTTCCAAAACTGCAGTCAGGATCTGATTGAAATACTGCACCAATATACAGTTTTCAGTAAACAAGCAATAGACATATTTCCTCTAGGCAAATGTAACAGAGCGTCTGCATGCACCAAAGTGCCCTTCTATTTAAATGTAGAATAGATAAGGAGGCGCTTAAGCAATCAATCCTATGTTTCACTCATCATACTGTCTGAACTATATGCTTTCTATGGTTTGCAGCTGTTTAAACACGCGGGAAAACAATATCTTCATTCATGATAAGTTATATAAAAAAAAAACAGTTGCTTTATATGTATGTTAATGAAGTACAAAATGAACATTTCAAATCTTTAGTTGTGCTGTACAAAATTACTTGGTCCATGACACCAAGCCAACCATGTTTTTTTTTTTTTTGCTTCATTCCATGATAGTTGTGATTAGTCCCTAAACTTGAAATCATATACCTAACATCTGCATGTCTTCGTCAGTTCGAGTGTATTGATTGAAGATGTAAAAATCAGAATCCGTGCAGTTATTTATATTTTCAGAACCCCAACCAAGACATAGGGTTGTCAACCCACCTTTACAAGTTTAAGTTAAAATGTATATATCCATATTGTAAACATGCCCATTGGCAATACCAAAAATAAAAATTGCTATGCACTGATGAGAAAAATTTATCCGTCTGTAGATAGAGAGAGATGGTGGATAAAAGAAACTTCAGTTTAATAATCAAATCAAATCAAACCTTGGCCCAGACAGATTCATCATTAGCGACAGAGGCTTCAACTAACTGTTGAAGAGCAGTACGCTTGTCAGCTGAAGGACTTCCATCATTTGCACTAGAAATCTGCCAAGAGAAAGTGTAGAAAATAAGAGTATGACCAGACACGAGATCAAATTTCTAACAAACAAATACTATCAAGGAACACAAAAAAAATGTGATAACATGTAGCAAGAATAACTCACCAAATGAAGAATTTGAGGAATGCTTGGTCCGGTGTCCATATCGGAGTTTATTTTCAATGCCGGAAGATTTGAAGAATTAAGTGCCAAGTCCTCTTTTACCTCATAAACCTCTGACGTCGCAGCGACATGTGTATTATTAAAACCAGTAAGCCCATTCAGGTCAAAGCGTGGAGTTAAACTGGGCTCCGTATTGCCACTGATCTCTATGTTTTCTGTCCGGGCCCGGCTAGTCCACGATCCAATATTATCAGCATTCACAGTATTATACTTCAGATCCTTGGAATTAGCATTCAAATATTCAGCATGGGAAACATTTTGTAGGGTATTGTATGAAAGTCCCTGAATTTCATCAGATGTCCGATCAATGGGGCCTGTCTCATGGGAAAAATCTTGACTAGAATTCCATTTTCTTCCCCATCACTGTCAACTGAACCTGAAGAATACCTGCCAAATAAAGGGACTTTTTCATCACTCCATATCCCCTCTTCAGAAGAGGTACCAACAATATCAGCTGTATCATAAAAAGACTTGGAACGCCTATCCTTCTTGCTTTGCAGGTAGTTCATCAAGTCCACTTCAATACGAGGAGTGTTCTGCTTAAGCGCTCTCCTCAAGGAATTCTGTTCTTCAACTGATAAACTAAGGATAAAGTTTAGAACTGATACTGAATCAAAGTAGGTAAACACAGATATTATGCATGTAATAGCCGCTTCCTTCAATTTTGTATTTTTGTCATGGACCAAAGGCGTCAATTTCGCTAGCCATAACTTTAAGATGCCACTATTACCAGAACCTTCAGAGTTAGACTGGTGCTTGTTAAATGAAGCAATTGCAAACTGAATTACAGCCAACTTTGCTTTAGGGGACCGCTGTTCGTCAAGGGACCGAAGCAAAGCTGGTAAAAGGGAATCAACACCATAAGTTTTGCCAACAATTTCCAATGTTGCAGAGCAAGGTTGTTTAACTGATTCTTTTGGATCAATTAATCTAGAAAATACATGAGGTAAAATCCTTTCCACATAACCTTCAAAAGGTTTTTTACAAGCAGGAATAAGATCTGCTAGGGTTGAAAGAGCAGCTTGAGCCACCTTGTGATGAGGATCGTCCAAATGCTGGAAAAACAACTTCATGACTTTCTCAAAGCTCTGAATAATTTCTTGAATCCCACGTGGTCCTTGCTGCAGTAATGTGTGCACATAATTAAACGCAGCAACACGCCGCATTCCAATCAGAAGTGGCACTAAGGCCCTCGCCAAGAGCATCACTAAGCGAAGCTGGACCTCAACCAAGTTAGACACATCTCCATATGGAAGCTGACTATCATCAAAGCTACGTCTCCTGCCTGCTGACATCCGTCCAACTGCATTCTTTCGTAAGAGTGGCCTTTGGAAATTTGGTACATTATTATGGGAGTCCCTCATATTTCCATCTTTGTAAGTCATATCTGTGTGATGTCGTTCATTATGTTGGTTCATGTACCGCTTAGATTCCCTGAAGTCCACATTCTCTTCCGGAAAACCTCTTTCTTGCACTTTTTCACTTCTTCTTGCAGAATAGGATGAAAGAAAAGACAAAGGCTCATTTCCAACACTGCTTCTCAACGCCAGTTTACCTGAATCTTTGGAAGCCTGAATCTGAGAGATGATATCTGACAAAACCAGCCCGCCACTTTGATTATTACTTTTAGACACACCAGATAACGAATCGACCATCGAAGTACTAGTAATGCTGTTTGAGGCAGGAACAGCAAGCGGAAATGGGGGATCACGAGATGATGGTGGGTCAACTCCTGCACTAGCAGCAACAAGAAATATAATTTAGCTATCCAGAACAAGGTTTAATAGAAACGTGGTTGTGCTTCAACTTATTAACTTCTAATTTCAGAAGAGCTTGCAAAAAAATTAAAGGGAACAAGCACCTAGGTCCAAACTGGAAGATCGACCTCTCTCAGATATATTTAACCCTCTAAGCATGCTTTCAATAGCAGAAACTTTCTCCTTGCTTGAGTGCAACACACTTTCAAGACTACGTTCTGTTCCTTTGCTAGCAGGCTGACTATGTGACAGATGGAGACCAGAGGCGAGTGAGGTCCCTGATGATATACTCCCACTTCTGTCCATTGCCACTATGGCAGAAGTTCCATAACCAGGAATGCTAGGAGCTGAGATAGTAGGAGTGACAGATGTCTGAGAGCCCCTTTCACGGACAAAAGGAGAAGCATGACGTCTGTGCATACCTCCATCTTCATCATTTATGATCTGTTCAAAGTCAAATGAATGAAGCTTTGAGATTGACATGAACTCGTAGACGACTTCAATTACTTCAATTTGTACCCATCAAACTTTTAAGCTAGTGAAAGAGGACAGGAAAATATACCCTCTGTATAGCAGGATCAAAGGATAACAATAAACGTCTGGACCGCTCAGGCCATGTCTTTGCAAACATTCTATAGCACGCTCTTGCTGTTGATCGTACCTGTTTAACTTACACGTGTCACGTATCAAAGTATACAGCCAAACCGTGCATTGGCGATACATACAATACAAATATAACATAGCATGATAATGGCCGTAACTTGAAATTTCCCATCACCAATGAAGCATGGCCAGGCTTTTGTGCCAAGGCCACAAGATCAAGAGGTCATGGGTTCAAATACAGCTAAAAATGAACTTGGGTTAACTGTCTACTTAATGTAAACGCTCTCGTAATAAAATAAAATTTTATTTAAAACAAAAAAGGGAACTTGAAACTCTCCATCAAAGAGCTATAAGCTAAGAGTGCACCCTGAATACAGCATATACCTGAGCATGCATTCTATGTTGGTGTATTAGTACAAACATTTAGAAAAGAAACAGCATCATTACAAAGCTATACCTCACTCATAGCATCTGCTACACAGCATTTGATAAGATCCTCATAGAGATCTGCAGAGCGTTGAATTTCAGGGGCATCTGGCCAGTATTCGAGTATCAAAAGTGCATATTCACAACACCTGCTATACAAAAGGCGAGATTTACAACCACTGATTAAACATATTGTTGTCAAAGAAAGAAAAAAGGGGGAGGTGTGGGAGGAGAAATAAAGACAGGTTCACACCTTGCACGAAGTACAGCATTGCGGTCATTCTTGGCGCAATCAGCTATACGTGGAAGTACACGAGAAACTTTGCAATTCCATAACATCTTCATTTTTAAGGAAGGTAGCAAAAGTCAGAGAGAGAGTAACTGAGTTTTTGAATACTTGAGGCTACACGTGACGCACAAACAATGAAATGAGTAAAGACAGGTGACAACGACATGGGGATTTACCGTCTTGATACAATTATCTGCTGATTCTGCAATTACCAGCACTGTTATAACGACAAGCTTGAAGAGAACCTGAGAAAACAACATATTGCAAGAGTCACTCAAGTGTGAAAGACCGAATAAATGTCTTCTGCAAATTGTTCTCACCGGTATGAACATCTCAGCACAACTCTCAAAATCTCCCAGCAGCTCTTTGGACAAAAAGCTCAGAAGATGGCATGCCTAGTGAATTGACATAGAAAAATCACATAAAACTATCCATCAATTACAAATCAAAAAAGTATACCTTGTCAATTTTCAACCACAACACAACCTCCAATGTCCAGAAAAAAGTAGAAACTGTACCACGATGGACAGTATACTAATGTAACAATCTCTGAATACCAAAATAATGTGAATCAGTGAGTGTGTTAATCAGTGAGTATATATAATTAGAAGCTTATTCAGTTGTTTTTTGAGATACATCGACAAAATTGAGGTACTTAAGACAATGAAAAATTGTTTAAGAAGCATTCAATATCGAACAATCATAAAACAACAAATCCAGAAACGTAGCACAAAACGTTGAAAAGAAGTTCAGTATATACTTCAACATAAATAGTTTTTTGAACAGCTACATTATTCCGCAATACACCTAATTTTCCACTTCATGGACTTAAACAAACAAATAGCTTTGAATTAAGAAAAGCATTTCAATTCACAAGTTGAAGCATTGAACAGTTTAATCCTCCCTTAAAACAACATAGTGAAGAGGTTCCAGACTTTAAAATGGGAAAAGACACTGGTTTTGCATAAGCACTAGACTAGGGTTTAAGCAATAAATTACAAAACGTAACAAAGGATTGCCTATACTACCTTAATCACTACATGAAATGTGAAACCAACTATCAAAATTTGGCCATGCAGATACAGTATGGTCTCCAGTGAAGTTTCAACCCTGATACCAGAGCAAAAATTAAGCATTATTTTCATTAGTTTAACAACTCCTTTTATCCTGATTATACAACTGAAAATAAGGTCAGTCTGTATCCTGATTATGTTAATATGACCCATTTTATCCCTGAATATACATCTGAAAATAAGGTCAGTTTATATCCTGATTAGTTTACTACAACTCATTTAATCCTGATGAGTCTGTATCTCCCAGGCCAGTTCTTAACAAGCGGCATATAAATCTCATGTTCATAACCTGAATTCAACTTATGTGATGCTGATTAGACATCTGAAGATAAGTTCAACCTGTGATAATCAGAGCATCATGGTCCATTATTCTCTTTATTACTGAACTGAACATCCTTCCAAGCATGAAAGATGAAATTGAAAACTAAATGGCCGGAGCCAAGATAAATAGCACTTCACAGCCAAGACTCAATAAATTTGTGCAGATAGGGAACATATCTCTCAACCTTTTCCATACTTTAAGTTACCCCGTTACGAATGATGAAGTACCTCTATAATTCATAATTCCCTTCTCAACCCTATTTCTGTGAAATTAAGACAAGTATTGAGGAGAAAAAAGAGTTTTATTGATTGAATAATACTTAGTAAAAGAATTACAAGAGAAGGGACCTTTATATAGGATTGAGACAGTCCCAAAAAGTCACTAACGGCTCATGCAGTGAATCCAACGCTCACAAGTACAGTAAAAGCAGCCCACTTGTTCTGGTATTAACCAATTGAACAAGGGGGAAAAAGACATAATAAAAAGGCCTAAAACAGGGATTAAAAAATAAATAGACCCACTAAATAAATTAGGACACTAATTTCAACACCCCTCCTCAAGGTTGGTTGTGTATAGAGATGAACAACCAAGCTTGCCATTAATGTGTAGAAATTGAGCAATAGAGGTCCCTTTGGTGAAGATATCAGCCATTTGATCTTGAGAAGGGACAAAGGAAATCTGAATCTCTTTGTTCTCGACCTTTTCCTTGATGAAATGCCTGTCAATATCAACATGTTTAGATTTGTCATGATGAATGGGGTTTTCTGACATGTTAATAGCAGATTTGTTGTCACAGAACAGTTGAGTAGGGAGGTTGGTTGTGGCCTGGATTTCATTTAGAACCTTCTTTAACCACATGCCTTCACAGATCCCAAGAGATAGAGCCCTAAGTTCAGCCTCTGCACTGCTTCTAGCCACAACAGGCTGCTTCTTACTTCTCCAAGTAGTTAGATTGCCCCAAATATAAGAGCAATACCCAGCAGTAGATCTCCTATCTATGATAGAGCTGGCCCAATCTGCATCAGTGTAGATATGTAGTTTTCTCTGCTCTCATTCTTAGTGAATAGAAGACCTTGATCAGGAGTCCCTTTTAGATACCTCAGAGTTCTGTCCACAACTTGAAGATGTTCTTCACAAGGTTTATGCATGAACTGGCTTACAAGACTCGACAAAGAAAGTATATGTCAGTCTTGTGAGAAAGATAGATTAGTTTCCCACTAATCTTTGATATCTCCCAACATCAACATACTTTTGGAGCCTTCTTTAGTGAATTTCGTGTTAGGCTCTATGGGAGAGGCTGCGAGTTTGCAATTTGCCATCCCAGTTTCTTCAAGAAGATCTAAGATATATCTTCTTTGAGATATATGAATGCCAGCTGCAGTTCTAGATATCTCCATGCCAAGGAAGTATTTCAACTGGCCTAGATCTTTGACTTCAAAATCCCTAGCAAGGGATAGCTTAAGAAGTTGTATTTCATTCAAATCATCGCCAATGATGATTATATCATCAACATAGACAATAAGGATCACTCTTTTGCCATTATCAGTGAATTTGGTGAACATTGTATGGTCTGAATGACATTGGTGATAGCCATAAGCTTTTACAGATTTAGTAAATCTGCCAAACCATGCCCTGTGGGACTGCTTGAGTCCATAAAGGGCCTTTTAAGTTTACAAACCGCAGTTTCCTTGTTCAGGGTTGCATACCCAGGAGGAATCTTCATGTAAACTTCCTCCTCAAGTTCTCCATTTAAGAATGCATTCTTGACATCTAATTGGAAAAGAGGCCAATCAAGATTTGTAGCAATGGATAAAAGCACTCTGATAGTATTTAGTTTAGCAACAAGGGCAAAGGTCTCCTGATAGTCAATACCATAGGTTTGAGTATACCCTCTGGCAACTAACCTTGCCTAATGTCTGCTAATAGACCCATCAGAGTTATACTTATTAGTGAAAAGCCACCTACATCCCACCACCTTTTTTCCTTAGGAAGATAGGTGATGTCCTGTGTGTTATTTTTAATTAGAGCCCCAATTTCATCATCAATGACTTGTCTCCATTCAGTTTTAAAAGAGCTTCCTGAATGGTACAAGGTACATAATGACTATTAAGGTTATTCATGAGGGATTGATATGCCTCGTAAAGATTATACAAGGGAGTTTTAGTGCAGCCCTTGTTCCTTTCCTTAAGGCAATGGGCCTTTCATCATAAGCATTATCATGAGGGATTTCATGATTGTCAAGGCTATGATGTTCATTTTCCATTACTAGAGAAAGGGATCTTTCGATCTCCTGTGTTTTCTCGGAATAAACCAGCCCCATAGGGAGGTCCATCACAAGTGGGATCCTTTCTTAGGACCAAAAGGATAATCGGTGATCCTTCGCCGAGGTACTTTGATCCCTCAGATTAGGATCCCGATTTTCATATTCTTCATGTGACTCGGTTTCACTAGGAAGATCAAGTGGAGATTGTAAGTTCCATCCTTGAGAGGAATTCAAAAATCTAACTTCAGACTTGTATGAGTATCATAATAGGGCTTAGATTCAAGAAAAGTCACATCCATTGTGTTATAGAACTTCCTAGTAGAAGGACAATAACACTTATACCCTCTTTGTCTGTGAGAGTACCCAATCATGATACACTTGATAGCCTTTGGATCAAGTTTGTTTCTCGTGATGGTTGTGAACAAAAACAATACATCCAAAAACTTTAGGACTCGTGTTTTGAGTGACTTCACAGCTTGGATATATATTTTTAAACACACCAATGGGTGTTTTAAATCAAGCACTCTTGAGGGCATTCTCATTAATAAGATAAGTAGTCATTAAGACAAATTTCTCCCCATAGAAACTTAGGGACATTCATGGCAAACATGAGTGCTCTAGCAAAGGTCAAGTAAGTGCTCTGTTTTCCTCTCAAGAATTCCATTTTGCTTTGAGGGGTATCAACACAGAACTTATATGAACAATGCCTTTGTCCTCATGAATGCCCTGAGGATGTTTCAAAATATTCTCACCCATTGTCAGACTTTAGTACCTTGATGTCAGTTTCAAATTGTGTATGAATCATGTGATAGTTCTTAAAAATAGTACCAGCTTCAGATTTATCTCTCATCAGAAAAACCCATGTAATCCTAGTGTGATCATCAATAAAAGTGATTAACCACCTAGTACCAGTGATATTTTTAGCCTTTGAAGGTCCCCAAATATCACTATGTACTAGGTTAAAAGGCTTAGATGGTTGATAATTTTTCTGAGGAAAGTTAGTTCTGGACTGTTTTGCAAGGCAACAGATTTCACACACAAAATCAGTAGGCTTTTTATTAACAAACAGATCAGGAAGTAGTTTTTTCAAGTATACAAAATTTGGATGTCCAAGTCTATAGTGCCATAGCATTACATTATCACTATTAGTACTAGAACTAAGACAAATGGAAGCTTCCTTTCTCAGATTGCCATTCATGAGATAAAGACCAGAATTGGTCTTAGCACTGCCAATCATCTTCCCAGTTTTGGAGTCCTGAAAGTTACAGGATGTGGAGGAAAAATTTAGCACCATATTGTGTTGTTGTGCTAATCTGTTCACAGAGATCAGATTGCATGACAACTTTGGAACAAATAGTACATCTTTGAGACATATGCCCTTTATGTTGATAGTTCCCATACCCTCTACTTTAGAGGTGGAACCATCAGCAATTCTGACATATCTCCCTTGTGTACAAGGGAAGATGGAGGAAAAAAGAGTTTTGTCCCCAGTCATGTGTTCAGAAGCACCAAAATCAATGATCCATTGGTCCTGAACATGAGATTTAAAAGTTTGAGAAATGATACCTGTCTGAGCAACAGAAGCAGAGGATACAACAGATTGATTTCCAAAGCTGGAAGTAGATTGAAAAATTCTTTTTAAGGCCTCCATCTGTTCCTGAGTAAAAACATCTTTCTCGAACGTGAAGATTAGCTTGAGAATCCCTTCCATTTCCAAACTTTTAGTTTTCAAATGCTGGTTTTCCATGAAGTTTCCAGCAGGTATCTTTGATGTGTCCTTGCTTCTTGCATGATCACACCAGGGCTTTCTTTCCTTTGGAGGGTTGAAGAGACTGAGAAGCAAGAGCAGAGGAATTTTGCTGGGGAACTTGGGGCACAACAAAGAAAAGACAGTACGCCTAACATAAGTTTCCGCCTGCTTTCTTCATGTCTGACCTCAGCAAAAGCAACTTTTAAGTTGGGGAGAGGGGATTTGGCAAGGACTCTTCCCCTAACATCATCCAAATCTGGATTGAGCCCCATAAGGAAAGTAAACACTCTGTCACTTTCAATGAATGTTTTATGGCTCTTGTGATCTTCAGGACAACACCATTTTAGTTCATTGTAAAGATCAGTTGCTTGCAGATTCTACTCAAATGATTGAAATAGTGAGTAACAGTAGAATCTACTTGCTTCACTCTTTAAGTTGAGATTTGAGCTCATAGACTTCAAGTAATCTTGTCTCTTTTGAATAGAGATCATGAGTCGCTTCCTGCACCTCTTGAGCGGTGTTGTGGAACATAAAGTTCTCACTTTGTTCACGAGTCATAGAACCAATAAGCCATGACATGATGATATTGTTGTCCGCCTTCCACTGCCTCAGACTTATGATCATCTTCTTTTGGTTGAGGAATCTCACCAGCTAGATGTCCTTCTTTGCTCCTTCCGCACACATACATCGCTAGAGATCTAGACCACAAATGATAGTTATTACCATCAAATTTGTGGCTAGCTAGTGAGAGATGATTGTTGGTATCACTCCTCCTTGAATGAGATTTGATCCTCAGAGTGTGGAACAACATCGGAGGAGGTAGATCTATCAACGTAAGACATTTTCTCGGTTTTTGAAAAATCTCGAAAATTTGAATTTGAGCGATTTTTGATCAAGGCTCACGCTACCATGTGAAATTAAGACAAGTATTGAGGAGAAAAAGAGTTTTATTGATTGAATAATACTTAGTAAAAGAATTACAAGAGAAGGGACCTTTATATAGATTGAGACAGTCCCAAAAAGTCACTAACGGCTCTGCATGCAGTGAATCCAACGCTCACAAGTACAAGAAAAGCAGCCCACTTGTTCCGTATTAACCAATTGAACAAGGGGAAAAAGACATAATAAAAGGCCTAAAACAGGGATTAAAAATAAATAGACCCACTAAATAAATTAGGACACTAATTTCAACAATTTCATATCTATCAAATGCAAATATTATGAATGCCACGTCGCTACTCATCATATGTCATTTTACCTCGCTTCACTATGCTAGACCTACGATCGATAATCTGTGCTCTCGAGGGACCGATAAGCTGCTTTAGGAGTCCACGGAAACATGCGTAATCAGCAGCACCTGACGGGCAAAATGAGAAAAATCAAAAATGTCGCTTCAACTCTCATCAAAGAGATGCCAAAAAGTGCACCCAGGTTCCATCCATGAACAACAAAGCCAGTGAAATGTCAATTTTAAACAAAAAAAAAAAAAGTATTGCCTTTGATAGTATAAAGGGAACAAAAATCAGACTTATGTGCATTAGAAATGTACAGGTCCCCCCGCAAATGTCAGTAGTACACAGACATTGAAAACTTTAGAAGAAAACAATTCCCACAAATATTATGGTAAATTAGTATTGAACTACATTTACCTGGGGTTCTTGAATCTGGTGATTGAGCAACAAATCAAACAAAAAAGTTTAGCTTGGTTCCAGAACACTCTTTTGATTAAGATTAGAAATTGTGTGTTTTTTGTCGTGTTTTTTTGTGCGTGTGAGAGAGAGGCGGATTACATATATTCATTTTTCATTCAAGAAAGCTTCTTTAGTTGAAACAATGTGTTTTTCCCTTTGTATTGAATGTTACCAATCGCTTTGAAATAGAATATCAAACCAACAAAAGGAAATCCAAAGGGAAACAAATGAAATACTTTCAACATTTTATTAAACAAAATGGTCTTAATATGAATGAAAGGTCCAGATCATCTTAAAAAACACATCACAATTTTCATCCAAAATATGATAACAAACAACAATTTGGAGCTAAAACAACAAAATCAATCTAAAGGCTCAAACTATCAATTGCTATATTCATGTCAAACAAGGGAAGGAAGACCGGTAGAAAACAAAATTATAAAAATCATCTCCGAACCTCCAATGACAAGACCTTCAACTCTTTGTATGGCTGAAATACGCAGAGACCAATCTTTATCAGGTGTAAGGGTAGAAGCAATCTTTTCAAATTCCCGTATCAGTTCTTTTTCTGAATACACTTTGATAGGTTCCACAGGTTTTTCTGTGATATCACCATCTCCTACACAAGTGAAAATAAAAAATACCAGAAAATGAATTTAATATCTCATGGCATCTTTGTGTACTAAACTAGCAAATAAGAGTAGTGAAACAAACTTGCATATTTACATAAACTTATTGGAAAATTTTATCATGTGTACTACTGGCAAATGCTCATACACGCCAACGCAGATTAATCAGGCAACAAAAAATAGGAGGATTAAGGTCAAATGCCTCAACTTTTCTGTTTGTTTTTACGTAAAATAAGCAAACACCCATATTATATCTTTATAGTATAGTGAAGCTGAAGCATCCACTGATAAGTGCAGTGTGTCAAGGTCCACTATGAAATACGACCACTATGCACTCAGGTGTCTGGCCAACCTCAGCCATAACTGGGTAAGCTAGGCCAGATGCACACATCTTGAATAGTATGCGGGCAAGTAGTGCGCAGGCACAGGCGCCATCGGCACTTGCCCAAATTTACGCAGCAACAAAAAACAAGCTAAAAAAGGCTGTCATTAAACAAAAGGGGGGCAAGAACTTCCACACACAGGGAAGTAACTTCAAACAAAGCAACAATCAAAAGTCAAAAATTAAACACGAGCCCTAGCAATGAATTTGCAATACAGAGAATGCACTAACCTCCAAAGAGAGGTACCTCTCGTGATGAAGTTTTTGCCTTTGGACTACTTTTTTTGGGATTATTGTTTGTGGGCCTAATCTCATTCGTGGAATAATTAGCACCATCCGAAGAGCGTATTTTGGGAACAATCTTCTCCAATCGGTAATTGATATCATTTACCTGATCACAACATCAAAAAGAGCAGTAGGCAAGATAAGAAGCAAGCTATCTCAGATGAGAGAACTGGGCAGGCAGTATATTGTACCCTGAAGAGTAATTCAACAACACAAAGACCATTTGGCGGCACGCCAAGTGGAAGGAAAGTAAACACATAATTCACTTGACAAGTACAAATTGTACAATACCATTGTAGGTGGAATAGGCAGACGATGAAGTTCTTCTAGGAATTGGGGTCCAACCTGATTATACATCTCCTGCAATAGTATTGGAAACCTCAGTTGTGACATGACATTAGAATCATCAAGTGAGAGGAAAATATCATAAGCCTTCGTTAAATTCGGATAAAAAGTAAAAACAGAAGAAAATAAATGAATCTACAATGTGTACAATTAACAACAGTAGCAAAGATGGCATGTAATCTAATGGGTCTTGTCTTTTTTATGCACTATTTCGTTTTCTAAAAGAAAGGTTCTGTTTTGTTGTAAGAAAAACAAATGGAAATTCCAACAATAAAATAATCAAATCTCATCCATGGGTAAAACAAAATGAAGAAGACTAGATAATTTAAAAACCTCAATACACAGTATAGCTGCTTCTCGAACAGCAGGATTCGGGTCACCCAACATCTGCAAAATCTGGAACAGAATAAAGGGATTAAATTGGTTTGGAAAATGTGGCCTTGCAGCGAAAAGTGGAAAATAATAGGATCTAAAGTCCATGTTCAAGTTATCATACAGGAGGAAGAATAGCACGTTGAAGAGGAAGCTCTGTTGCAGCGAAAAGACCAATTGCCGACGTAACAGTGCGTGCAAACTCTTCTCGAACTCTCCAGCTTTTGTGCGTCCAAGCAAATGACCCAGCTCTTTCAACAATGATTGTTGGTGAAGAAACCTGTTACATAACAACAGTCAAGAATGATGTGTTTCTAGTTTATGCCTAAAATTCTCCAAACAAAAGTCTCACAGCATACACCAAAAAATTACAGATGGGACTTGGACCATCATAAAAAGTTGTGTTTGCTTTTAAGGAAAATTATGTGTTGCTTGGGGTTTATCCACAAGAGCAGCAAAAGAAGAGATACTTTCCACTTTGTAAAAGAGGTTACAGAAACCAAACACTTTAACTGGCTAACCAATAGAACTTTAAAGAGTAAAAGAAAAATGCAAACACGGTACAAGAATTGACTGAGACAACACATATGCAAGGCTACGGAAAATTCAAATTTAACTCAGATTACAATTTGGGATCGATAGCATGTATGCATTGACTGCATAATGTCTGCCAGTATGGTGATCAAAAGGAGGAATGGAAGGCTCAAACAAGAAAAGTAACAAGTGTCAACCTTAATCCACAATACAATGGCCAGCGGAAACTTTAACTTAGAGGAAACTCAAAAAAAGACCAACCCGAGAACAAATTACATTTTGTAATTTACAAGTGTGCTGGCAAACGGAATGCCTTTATGCATAAGAATGGATTAAATAAGATCCATAAGTTTGATCACTTAATTGGAACAAAGAATTGGCAATCCATATCATATGATAACAGTAATACATCCAATAGCCATAGCATGCTAACTATTCCACTACCTATGCGAGCCTAATTCCCGATCCAAGTAACCAGGGTCAAAGAAACGGTGCAAATGTGCAATTACGTACCATGGTAATATAAACAAACAACTTGACATTTGTTCAAACTTCCTACACCAATTTCATGGCTGTGAGCACACTAAATGGCCCTTAACTTAACCTAAGCTACTGCAAAACTTCAATCCCTTCCCAATTGAGAACACTCTGTTACAAAATTCAACCCCCAGAACAAACTAAGTTACATCCTTGGTGACTTTTTAAGACTTTAGCTCCTTTAAATCAAGAAAAAGTTTCATTATCGCTAGGAATCTGACCCACCAGCACTTAACATTTACTGATGATGTTAATCCAATGAGCACTGAAAAAAAATCAAGCAAGCCACAATGACAAGAAATTGAAAATTCAACAATTCCGAAGAAGTATCCTACCTCCATCAAAGTAGTTAATAACCGCCTAGCAGCATCTCGAACAGGCTGTTTAGCATCACCGAGGCGCTCAACAACAGCAGGAACAATAGCATTAAAATGAAGCTTTAAATGATCTCCAGACAACACAGCGGCGGATGCCAGAGCTTGAAGAGCACCCTGAGCAACCCTAAAATTATTATCTTTGAAGAGATCCAAGCAGACATCAACTAGTGAAGTGACTTCAGAAGTAGAAAGGCTCTTCCTAGAAGCTTCTAGATGTTGGTGAAGCCTTTCCACTCCCGCCATTCTCTCCTTAGTGTCCTTAGCCCGGACCCATTCGAGCGCCTCCTCCATTGCTCACCTCCGTCTTAGAAAGGAGCTTGGGTGCACCGATCTGGTGTAGCTTGGGTCAGATCTGGTGGGGAAATTGGCGGTGGAGTGATGAAGAAAAAGAATAAGAAGAAGAAGAATGCAACAGCACAACAGAGTGAAAAATGGTACTAGAAAGAAAGAAAGAAAGAAAGAAAGAAGACAGTGTGTGAGGGAGAAAATGAAAAAGGGAAAAGTGATTAGTGAGCGAGTGGTGTGAGTGGTGTGACTTTGTTTGAATTTTATTAGTTGGAATTTGCATTAGCTTTTTTTTAGCCATTTTTCATATAAAATTGACGGAAAATTCTATCCTAAGGACTCTCTATTAGTGAACTGTCTACGTGGCAGTATTTGGACCACACAATTTCCACATACGGGGCATTATGTATTCCACCTCAAGAAACTCGCAGGCCCGTGATCCCGCCTGTAGACAATTCCCTACTAAAGCAGCCTCCTGGTTAATCGATCCAAAATTGACATCACACTGAATAGATCATTTGAAATAATTTTAATTTTAATTCCCTCAAAAAAAATTAATTAATTTTATTACTATATCAAATCTGTCCAGCCAACCGAGAATAAAAAATTACTTGCTTTTAACCTCTTAATAATCAATTTTTCTTTGTAGAAGAACAGGGGGATTTCCGTGTTTAGTCTTTTTAAAAATTCATTTTAGGGTTAATTCCTTAAAAGATAGCTTTTTATACTTATTAAAGACTATAAGCGACATAAAATGAATTTGTTGGATTTATAAGACATAATATACCTAAATGTACTAAAAATACCCTAATCTAATAAAATAAGCTCTGTAACCAACCTCTAGCGCGACATGGTTACCTTTGGCCTGATAGAACTCGATAGATCTTTCCTTTCTTTGAATAAGGCCACTCGTCGCATGAGCTCGCCT
Source organism: Gentiana macrophylla (assembly GCA_026214975.1). Taxonomy (NCBI): domain Eukaryota; kingdom Viridiplantae; phylum Streptophyta; class Magnoliopsida; order Gentianales; family Gentianaceae; genus Gentiana; species Gentiana macrophylla. The sequence continues at coordinate 121,674,937 of CM047811.1, read as the reverse complement.
CTAATCCCGGTTGGTACGCTGCGTAAAACGCTTTACGATAAGTCGATGCTTGCTCCTCGAGCTCTTGGCTAAGTCGGGGGCCTCGGTGAAACCCATTCCATAAGTCGGGCGATCAATACCGCAAGATCATCTTCAAAACGCTTTGATCTCTTGAAGTCCCGGATGACCATTTTGGTTGCCTCGAGACGTAGTCGCTTTCTGCTTTGCCTCAACCACGCTTAAGATGACTTGATGGCGAGTTTCAATCTCCGCCATTTCCCGCCGGCGACTCCGAGCTCAATTTTCGTTTGCTCTATCTCGGTTTTCGATTGGTTAACTTATGGAGCAATAACAGTAAAGTATTTTAGGATTTTAGTAAAATACTAATGCATCGAAAATCGGTTTTCGTTTGCTCAATCTCGATTTTCGTATTTTAGGATTTTAGTAAAATACTGATGCAGCTCCGAGCTCGGTTTTCGTTTGCTCCATCTCGGTTTTCGTTTTCTCCATCTCGGTTAGTATTTTAGGATTTTTGCATCAGTAAAGTAGGAGGTACATTAATATTAGCAATAACAGGTATATGATGTAGGACAAATAACAATTCTTATGAATGAACATGAAACAAGGACAAGCTCGACAAATTGTCTCTATGGACTTCTCACGCTTATACACAACTGCAATTCTCTTTTTCAGTCAAGGACAAGAACGATTGCATCAACATAATACTGAAATGAAAAAACACACAAAAATATAAACAGTTGAACTAAATTGGAGGGGTGTGCCAGACCAAGGCTATAGTGTAAGGCCAAGGCGGCACTTGAAAGCCCAAATAGCAAGCTACCTATTGGACTTTCCCCTATAAAAAATTGAGTTAATATCGTATGAGCCAATGGCCCATATATCAGTTATTAAACTGATAAAAACAGATACCACACTTGATCTTAGCCAAAAGGCCGAGAAAGGTATGAAGCTTACAGGAGTACGAAAGTCGGCTTTTGGATGGAATGAAATCATATTCCATTCCTCCGTTGCCAAACAAGCCAAATTGATATAATGTAATGAATAAAGCATTTCATTCCATTCCATTACCGCAATCCAAACACGCCATTAGGGTTTCCTTTGCAATTTATATTTATTTGTGGAACACAGTAGAAAAAATCCACATTCCTTTTAAATGCTTTTGGAATTTATAGGTTTTTTCTAACAAAAATTTAGTTTACTTTTTATTTTTAGTTATTTGTAATAGGGAAACCAATGACATTGACGAAGTGGCATTGATGTCACTGCAGATGTCACTGTATACATTAGACAATTAATGAAGTGACATTGATGTCACTGCAGATGTTACTGCATACATTAGACAACTAATGAAGTGACATTGATGTCACTACATAATTCAATACAATAAGACGTCACTGCATAAATCGACATAAGACGTCACTGCATAAATCGATACAATAAGACGTCACTGCATAAAGTAATAGTGTAAGGCGTCACTGCATAAATCGCTATAACAATACGTCAATGCATAACTCAATATCATATGATGTCACTACATAAATCGCGACACTAAGACGTCACTGCATAAATTGATACAATAAGACGGCACTACATAAATCGATACCATAAGACGTCACTGCATAAATCGGTACAACAATACGTCACTGCATAAATCGATACGATAATACGTCACTGCATAAATATCTACAATAAGACATCACTGCATAAATCGATACCATAAGACATCACTACGTAAATCGCTACAATAAGACGTCAGTACATGAATCACTTACAATAAGACGTCACTGTATAATTCGCTACAATAAGACGTCATTGCATCAGGGTGCTCAATGCATCGAGGCTGTAAATACGTCGGGGCGGTCAATACGTCGTGGCGTTCAACTCATCGGGGCGGTCAACTCATCGCGGCGCATTGGTCAACGTGTTAGGATGGTCAACGCGTGGGGCGGTCACTGCATCGGGGACGGTCAATGTGTCTGGGTGGTTACTTCATCGGGAGCGGTCAATGTGTCGCGGCGGGTCAATGCGTTACGGCGGTCAATGCATCTTGGCGGTCGTTACGTCGCGGCGGTCAATGCGTCGTGACGGTCAATGCATCGGGATGGTGAATGCGTCGTGGAGGTCAATGCTTTGTGACAGTCAATGCGTCACGGTGGTCAATACGTCAGGACGGTTAATGCGTCGGGACGGTCATTTTTTTAATTTTTTCATAAATTAAAAAAGTAATTCAAAAAAAAAAAATCAAAAGAAAAAAGCTTTTTTGTATTTTTTTTAAAAAACTTCCACAAAATAAAATTAAAAACAAAAAAAATAAAATAAAACAAGTTTGAATGAAAAGCTAGCAACATGAAGCTGTTGCGGACCTTAACTCTAGCACAAAGACAAAACCTACAGACTTGAATAGGTCTTATGACAATGGTGGCCTTGAAATGCTTACTGCTGGGAAAAAGAAGGGATTAGGAATTGAGGACCGTTTTATGCAATCTGAAGTAGTTGCAAATGATTATGATGATCTGATGAAGCCAAGCCTTCACAGATACGTAACTGTTCAAAGAGGTTCTTTAAGAGAAGAGGACATCGAACAACAAGAATCTTCTGGTAGCAATAGCTTCATCGGTAGTCAACAACATTGGGTCTCTTCTTTTTCATGGGAACCTGATTCAGCTGATTCAACAGGTCGTTGCTATACGTCTTCAAGGTCAAACAGCAGAGAGGATGATCGATGTCCATTAGGATCTCAGAAGCAAGGTACCTCTGATTCGGGCCATGACGTTGAAGAAAGGCTAAGAAGATCGAGTGGAAAGAGAAGAGAATTCAATCGCAAGAATCCGAATAGGAAGGAACAGTCGCCCACTTTTGCACGCAATGACTTCAACTTGAATTGTTAGTGGAAGATTACTTCTTTGTAGTTGCAAACTTGCAACCTTTCGTGTTCATTTCTTTCTGTTTCATTTCTTTCATTTTCTTTGTTTTCCAATGAATTGATTCTATCTCGCATCGTTCAAGTAAAAAAATAGAACAATTAAGGTATTAATTAAAGGTAGAAGGGGAATGTTAAGGGTGATTTTATACGTTTTATAAGGATATATTTTATGTCAATTTCCCCCATATGTGGATGTTTTCATAGAAATCGAGCTTTATAATTGAAATATTGAGCAAATGGTGTTTTCAATAGTTAAATTGCAAAACGTAACGAATTATGTGCTTAAATTGTGATTTTATATTATTTTGGAATATCGTTACGCTTTGGTATGTTTTTCCTACATTGTAGACACACATTGGTGATGGAAAAGATGATTTTTTTAAAGAGATAAATTCGAGTGGAAAGGAATCAATCAGATTTATGGAAGAATAGAGGATATAAGGAAAGAAATCAAGTGTTGAACCACCGGGTGACGTCCGTATTCATCAAATCAAGCGCCCAGTGAGGCGGGCGTTGACACGCCGACGAAAGCGCCCGGAGGAGCTTTTACATTCGTGGATGTTCAGATTTTCGCGATCAAGGCGTCCAGAATGCATAGACGGGCATCCGACGAAGACTCGCCCGACTCAAATTTCAACGATCTGGACGGGCGTCCGCGGCGACTTAAGCATAGCCGACTTATTTCCTTATAAATACCAAATGCGCCCCAACCCTAATTACATCAAATTCTTCATACACCAAAAACAACACAAAGAAATGCACTTCGAGGCTTTCATGAGGCGGTCACCCGAGCCTTGTGCTCGGGTGATCCGGGTTAGATTAGATGCTTTTCTTTTCGTTGTTGATTCATGGAGATCATCCATTGTACCAAACTAAGTGAGTTTATCTTTTTAATTTATTCAATCCTTTGTTTATTCTTACGATCTTTGATTCGTTTTGTATTTTTCTATGCGCTTTATGATGTCATGTGAATTAGATCGAGCGATTAGTTTGCTATTGATGTTTTACAATACGAGAGTTGCGTGAACGCTAGATCACCATAGAAAGATAGGATCTTTAATCGTTAATTCGTGACAAATTAATTGGTTAATTATCTAGGTTGCTAGATTCTAAAATACGGGAGTTAACTTGAATCTACACCTTCGTTTTGTATGGAAATTGGTCTCAACATTCGAGAGAGGAGAGATCGATAATTGAATTCACTAAGAAATTAGGAGTTCATAGCTTGAGAAACGGATTCACTAAGGAATTAGGAGTTTGTATCTCGTGTAAAGGTGAAACCACAATATCGAATTAAAATCATGAGATGAACTTGGATTGAAATCACTTAGTTTGTGTAATGTTTAATCCCATGTATCTTTAGTTTAGGTCGTTTTTATTATCCTTAGCTTAGGTTTATTTTTCTATGTGTTTTTATGGTTGTTCTTTCGTTTATTTGTTTTCGTACGTAACAATTTAAGGAATTAATAAGGTTAGATTCAACATCCCAATTCCATGTGGATCGACCCCTTACTTATCCCACTTTACTAGCAATTCGGTCGGTTAGGAGTTAGTTTTGCATATAGGTTAGGGTTTATAAATTGTTTTTGTTTAATGATGCAAAACCATCCGAACAGGGAATAAGGAAAAAGTGTGTCCTTATAAGTCCAACAGATTTCTTTTTGTCCTTATAAGTCCAATAAGTCCGTTTTGTGTACTTTTGGGTCTTTGACCCTTGATTTTATTCTCATTTTTCTACCTTTCTCTCTAACTTTGGAAGGAAAATATATTTCTATATTAAATTTCATAAAATCTCTCAGATTACCGATATTGTTCATTCAACGAATTTCGAGAAATAAATGGGCGTTTCATCACCAATGTTTTGAGTTGTTTATCCTTGAATGTACGCTAACATTACGTCAAAACAATGACAACACATCCGTTGGAAGCGCCAAAATATTACATTGAAACCCTTTTGTTTTTTTAAGATTTTAAAAACAGGTATTAATCCTCCTTAGTGATTCTAGTTGCCTACGATTAATACGGGTTGGTCGCGGTCAGCATCTCTTTGCTTCTCTAAATTGGTTTCAAGTCGTATCGGATTAAAGTCAGTTGAGTTTTTTTATCGTATTAAACAAAATGTTGTTGTCGCGGGAGAAAATGGTTTCATCCAGGGGCGGACGCAGGATCTCGGATGAGGGAGGCGATACTATGGGCGAATGTAAATTTTTAGGGGGGGCAAATAAAATACACAACATACATAATAGTGTTTTTTCCGGATCCGAGGGGGGGCGATTGTCCCCCTAATATCATTGTACATCGGCCCATGGTTTCATCCAGTACAATAGGTTAGTGGCGGATCCAAATATTTCTTTAGGGTAAAAAAAATTAAGAGTATTTTTCGGTGAGGTCCATATTTATTATTATAGATAAGATTTACCTTTTTTTATTTGATCGGGCACCACGGTCACCACCTTGCATGGATATGTTTACATCCGCCCGACAAGAGGTATCACCATTATTGTGAAGTTACTTTTATGAATTGGACCGTGGTATGGAGGTTTCCTACCGTTTACGTGGGGTGGGATGGGGTGGGTGAAGTGAAATGTGGTGGGTAGGTGAGTGGAATGGGGTGGAGTACGTATATAATTTAAGTGGCGGTGGGGTGAAGTAAAGGTGACGTGAGGTGGGGGTAGGTAGAGTTTGTGGGTAAAAGTGTTTTGTTTAAGTGGGGCATGGGCAGGAGTGGGATGAGGTGGGTGTTGTAAGGTTGGGTATGTTGGGTGAAGTAAAGGTAGAATAAGGTGGGTAGGGTATGTAGGTTAGGGTAGGGCAGAGAGGGTAGGGGAAGGTAGGGTAGGAGAGTTGCGAGTGTGAGTAAAGTGGAGGTGGATGTGGGGTGGGTGAAGCGGGGTGAGGTGGGGGTAAGGCTATGGTAAAAACATGGTATGTGGTAAGGCTGGGGTAAGGTGGATGATGATAGACAGTCAAATTAGATTGAGGGCAATGATAGGGTTGGACAGAGATGTGTGCTAGGGTGATCGAGAGGTATTTCTCGTCATAATTGTAATTTTATTCAATTAATTACGCCGCATAGGAAATGTTGTGTGTAATTAATGCTTACATTGTTTTTTAATTGAGTAATGATAGAGTCATATTAGTTTACATTAACGGATTGATTATTAACAATCATCTACACCTTTCATTGTTGTGGGACCTAGATCAATCATTTAAAGTCCCACAACAATGAAGGGTGTAGATGATTGTTGTGTCAATCTGTTGTGTAAATCCGTTGTGATATTATCATTACTCTTTTTTAATTTTATTACATTGTATTGCATTTCATTAATTACATTACATTACAACAATCCAAAGCGTATCATTTTAATGATCTCGTCACTTGACTTTGTTGTAGACTATGTTGCACCGACACCGACACGACGACCACACGGCCATGCGCTTACTTATTAATTTGATTACTAAGCGACACGACAACTTTCAAAATATATAGGGACACGACACGCTGGGGACACGTAGTATATATATATATATATATATATATATATATATATATATATATATATATATATATATATATATATACAAAAAATATATAAAAATACAAAAAAATACAAAAATACAAAAAAAATATAAAAAAATATAAATAGCCGTGTCGGGAACGTGTCCCCCCGTGTCGGGGACGTGTCCCTCCGTGTCGCTCCGTGTCCTTGACGTGTCCCTGGCGTGTCGGTTTTAAAATTTAATTTAACATTATTTTAAATCAACCGACACGTGTCCGACACCGTGTCGGCGCGTGTCGGACGCGTGTCGTGTCGGAAACGTGTCGGATACGGCGCACGTTACCCATATTGGAGTGTCGGTGCAACATAGGTTGTAGATGTAAATGATAGGTTTACGTAACCGCTTACGAGAAATACGTAAAAGGTATATTTCTAGCTTGTCAGACTCTTTTTTTATTTATTATTTATTTAATAAGAATGTTTGATTCATAACATATTTTATGTGTTCTTTAATATATATATATATATATATATATATATATATATTTGTATCACACATAATGTATATGCATGACCTTTAACTATAAGAAACAAAAAGTGATCAACAAATGTGGTAAGAAGAATGGGTTGCATGAAATTGATTATTTGAATAATAATAGCAAAAATGTTACCAAACCTAGGAAAAGTAGTAAAAACACACCATCTACTTTCTGTGTAATTAGTTATCAAAGCCCTCCATTGCCTGGGCATAAAGGTCATCCAATAAAGTTGTAAATAACCCTATTTGGGTCCCCATGAATAAATAGACATTGGAACAAATTTGAAAAAGGTGAATATATATATACTAGAGGGCGCATGCAACGCTGCAGCGTGTCTGTATTTCGGTGGATATGAAATCGGGGATACGTGGTTAGGATAAAATACCTTGGAATATGGAATAGGAATATATTACAACATGTGAACGTTGATCGTTTTGAAAGTACAAAACATATTATATGACCAAAAAGCGTATTATTATACTATTACCATTTTTATAGGTGGTAATAGTTTATAATATGCTAAGCATACATCATATTGATGTTGCTGCCAAAGCTGATAGGCTAACAGAAGGAATAGAAGCAAAAGAGGTTTATTTTATAGTACATGATAATAGTAGGTTACTAATAGCAAGGCATAACGATCAGGCATCACTTTGAGTCTTGCTTCTCTTTGCCTTTCTTTGCTGGGCTTTTGTGAACATCAGCAGGTTCATTTGTGGATGCGGAAGAAGCATGAGATGGATGGGTAGGGAGTGGTGCATCTCCGGTCGTGTCAGGCAAAGAAACAAAATCAAGGCCTAACTTTTAGGCGGGGAGTAGACTGCTTCGCTTTTTTTTGGTGTGGGCAAAGCTTCGACCTCAGTCATGTTTTTCTTTGTCTTGGGAGTGAACAACTGCTCTTCATCATCAGGTAGTGTTAGCTGGGGTAGATCTGACGATGAAGGGGACGAAGCGGGAGGTTTCTCTATAGCATCCATCCGGTAGGCCTTCACCACGGTGTACCGCATCCCTGCAGTGCTTGGGGCACCAAGTGTAGTTGGTCGTATTTCTTGATGAAACATAGCACATTGAGTTTGTCAAGTGCTGCCTGCAAATCATCCTGCACGCCAAAGTCCTGCGAAAGCTGATACTCTGTTAGAAGAAGTAATGCGAGGCAGTGAACAACTATTTGAATCATAAAATCTATGTTTTGTGGGCTTACAAACTCATAAGAGTCATTGAGCATCTATGGAGTGAGCCTGACACTTGTTCAACATCCGGTGAGCTCATGACGATGTGGAGAGATTGGTTGCCTCCGGTAATCTCCATAGGCACCACGACATCTGAAGGAAGACATAGTTAGAAAAATAATAATGGTATTACATATGTTATGTGCAACTCAAATATCAAAGAATAATATCGATCTGATCCATCGAAGTGTTACAAAGTTTTGAATCTATTCCAAAAACATACATTTTGTATTACTAACCATTGCTGAATCTGTTCAGATAATAAAACCAAAGAAGTAAAAACAAAACAACAAATTCAGTTGAATGACATATGCTGGGTATAAAAATGAAAAGTGTAGTTGTCAAAGACATAAATGACACCCTAGATGATGCTATACAGGCTATACACATTCATGTATGTCCATGCTATTTATGCAAGGCATGTTTTTTTTCTTGGAAGAAATAAAAACAGAAGGTTTTTGCACCGCACATGCAAAACCTCAGGTCACACAATTACAAGTATCACCTTAAGTTTTGATATAACAGGAATTGCATGCTGTGAATAGATGTATTTAAAAAACAGGAAATAAGCCACAGCCCAAGAAATCACAAAATGGCAAATAGTAACTATGGTGTAAGAAGAAACCGGACCTAGCCTACAACCAGCTCATATAGGCACTATACTGATATGCATGCAACCTTGTAAAATTATTAATGACTGCACTGTAGCATAAAACTATGTAATTAAAACAGTGATATTGTTTTTGGATAGAACCAAACTGATCGAAAAAGATACAATTTCAATGCTAAAACCAAACCGATCGTAAAAGATACAATTTTTAAAGACAAAGGGTTCACTTGAGGCGAGATATCGTGACCAAAGCGCAATATCTCGTGAAAGCATTATGTGTACCAACCGTATGCGTATTTAATTTGTGTTTTTTTATGCCTTTTTTTAGAAGGTTGTTCTGCACCTATAGGCACAATATGAGAAACCTATTACTGCATCTACTAAATCCTAAAGTAGAGAGATAACCAACAGTTGGATCGCAGAATAGGATTATGTAACAAAGAAAACTTCACATAAGAAACGTATTAATTGCAAGCATAAGTATTGCATACATTGGAGGTGTAAACAAGCATGATGTTGTGTCTACGTATGCAGGAAAATCGGGATTTTCTCAGAGATCCCATAACTACGGGGTTTGCAATAGATCCCCAACTATTGGGGTTTGCAAGAAGTACCCCTAACTACACTTACCTGAAGCAATTTCCTTGTTTGCATGGCAGAGAAACTGCAACACCTTCTTCCAAGACAAACTGTAATAAATACCAGCTAGGTAAGTGGGGTTCCAAAGGGAAAAAAACCATATTGGTAGTGCATGTACTGGGAATTTAAATAAAACACAATGAACAAAGACAAATTTAAAAACTTTCAATTAGATTTATAAGCCCTAGGTTGTCAAGATACCACACTACACAATTGAAATCAAGTAACAGAGGCCTTGTTTTTTACAAACTGCATGAATTGAAGAACACTGCAAACAAAATCAAATGAACAGGGCCAAGCACCGCAGATCGTTTGTGTGATTCCTAGACTAAAAAAAGTCAAAAGATAGCCTACATATTAATAGATATACATAACTTATTCAATACACACAACACCTAAAACAAATAAAAGGAAGATGCAGGAACTAACTTCTATGCCGTAGAATCAGCAAATCACATAAAAAGGAAGATGAACAGATTTAGAGCAAACATGATAGCAACCAACAGTATTTCAAGAGAAGACAACAGTGACACTAAAAAACCTAATAGGATTCATGGGCATATTTATTAGCAATCTCAAATTTGAATCACTCTATTTTGAAAATCAGAAAAACCTACAGGTATTGGAGCTACACCATTTACTTTGTTTACAGAGGAATGTTTATTAATTTGTCAAAGCCCCTCATTTCATTTGCCTAATTGGCGTGCGTATGAGATGGGAAAAAAAATGATGAATTGGGGTGAGAGACGGTCGAACTCACGTCCTCCACATTTATATAAAAGTCAATCACATCCTGTAATGAATAAGACGCCCATGAATGTTATCCCACAAAAGTTGTTTCAGAAACCTGAATTTTGAAGGGAATCAAGTGTAATCAGGAGTATTCTAGATACCTACCAATCGAATATATAATTAATACTACGAGGAGCCTTGATCACAAAGACAGACTGCCACAGATTCGAATCATTATGTAAAGCTTCTAACAACATGCATATGGGAAAAATGTAATGATTGTAATTGCTAGCAAATTAGCAGTACATCCCATAAAGTTGTAACCTATTTATGCATTGTACGGTATTATAATAAAACTTGAAAAATTAAAGGGGAAAAAATTGGCAAAAAACAACTGTAAATGCAAATGGCCAAAACAAATACAAATGCAAACGTAAATGCAAATGGCAAAAAAAGAAAAGAAAAAAAAACAAAAAAATATACGTGTCGGGTTCGGTACGGTTGTTTTAAAATTTTGTTGCGTTTCAATAAAAAGGAAAAAAAACGGGTAAAAACACGGCCCAAAAATAATGGGGAAAAAAACCCAAATGCCAAAAAGAAATACAAATTTGTGAAAAAAATACAACTAAAAACAAAGGCAGATTAAATTAAAAAGATTACAAATGCAATGTAGTATAGCTCCAACTAAAACCCTCTTTGCATCCCAAATTACAATAACATCTATGCCAGATTTTGTCGTTAGCTTGTTCCTGCCCATCCTCTAACCCTCCTTCTCTATATTGAGATATAATATATCAATATCTGGTGGATTTACCACTATTTAAATGGACCAATAACAACAAAAATGTAGATTTGTTTTCTTTTCTTTTCTGCAAGCTTTGAAGATAACCTCCAGGGAGGGCCTAATCATGCTTACCACTTGGTCTATGCTTTAAATCTATCCTCATTGAATCCCTCAATATACATATTTCCAACACAATCCAATAAAATTGATAAACCCCACCCCCACCCCACCCCAAAAAAAATCATATAGCAAAAGGGCATTCTACCAGCAGTAGCAGTGCTGGACATTTTTGGAGAAGACAGTGAAAACCAATAAGAAATGAAATCAACAATGGACTCAACTTCATATAGAGTAGGGATAAACCTCAGAAAGGCTTCAAATCAAACCCTAGAAATAAAAAGAATCAGAAATAAGAAGTTAAAAACCACCATTACCCTTCTTTAAGAATCACGAGGAGATGACAATGACAATGAAAAACCACCAAAGAAGACACTGCGAAAAACCACAACAAAGTGAGCAAAAATTTCAACAAAAGAAGATGCAGATGCATGCGTATAATGGAGAGGTAAAACTGGAGGGAAAAAACTGCAAATTACCTCTATTGCAATTTAAGTGTGGAAGATGACCCAATTTTTTCTCTGTCCTTATAAGAATGGTAACCATATCTTCTTTCTCTGTCCTCATGTGAGCCCTTGTAAACAATCTCTTTTATTTGTCCACCTGGAGAACGTTCAAATATCTTTTTCACCTCACGCTAGGATAAGTGCATTTGTAATCGCTTGAGGAAATTCACATCCTTTAACAAGTCATATTTTCGCCAATTGTAGACATCATCTGCAGACCTCTCATTTGGCGCTTTTTATCTCGAATCAGCACTTGAATACTGCATCGGGAAGGTTTTAGTGCGAGTTTCTAATGGCTCATCGTGGCCGCAGCTTAAAACCTGATGATGACTTCAAAAAGTATCTAAATTAGAACTATTACCTCGAATGCGTAACAATACATGTGATGATGGACTAAAAAAGCAAATTCCCCGAAAAGTGCAAGATATGTGCCATATGAATGCATATTGGTTCCTGCTTGTTACTCATATAGACAAGGAGCATAAGATATGGATTGTATATATATAAATTACGCCATTTGGCAAACAAAATGATCTTTGTCACACAAGAACCTCTAATATAGTAATAAGCAATAAGGCTCGACGTATGATGGTTAATATCTCGAGTAATGTTCGAATTTGAATTCAACAAAGAAAAATCGAACATAGACAAAATATATAATATTAAGAGTTACCAAAGACACATTTGGGCCACCGCAGCAGACCATTTCCATTGCTCAACTCGAAACTCGAAGGTGTTACATATTGTGCGCTCGAGCAAAGAACATTGGAACAATTTCTAACCAATGAGATCTAGCAGCCTTCACGGATCCTTGTGAATGTTTGGAAAGAAAATAGGTGCCGCTTGTTGGAGAAGGTTCTGCCTGCAAAATTAAGGGAAATCATAAAAAAATTGCTCACAAAGTTGTCCATCGATTGAGCGCGAGAGGGAATAGTGGAGGCCAAGGGTCCCCCGCAGAAAATTATAAGGCCTGTACGTGTTGTCTTTGATGAACAAAAAATAATATTATGGCAGGAGAAAAAACCTCAAATTACTCAAGCACAAACGGTTACCTGAGTTTTATATGCACGATGTATTGTCTTTGATAAAAGTGAAAAGTGAAAAGTGAAAGAATAAATATTCTTTGTTCCCTCCTCTTCATCCTTTCCCCACCCATCCACCAAATTTATTTTGCAAAGTCTCATTCCTTGTTAGTCATGCTCTTTTCCAAATTCTTTTCTGTCTATCGGATAGGATTCAAACAGTAGTCATTTGATAATGGTTTTAAACACTCACAAGAAATGGTTTTGAACACTCAAAACATTTCAAATATCAACAATGTAGTTTCTTCAAACACATTAGGAGCATAATTTCCTTCTTTGAGGAAACGATTAAGTGTTGTTCTTAGATTGCAAGTAAGTTCCAGGCAGTGGCAACGAGCTACCACTATCCGAGATCCATCTTCTTTGGTAGAATGGATAGAGAAGTTCCAGACGAAGAAGTTTAGCAATCTTTCGACTTTCTTCCACAGCTCGAGATTCTAACGGTACACACCGACATGATCACCGGCCATATCTAAACCATAAACCGAAAACGATCAGAAAAGAATCAAGTACATTTTCATACATTTCCCAATATATATTGGAAACCCTTGAAATGTACTTTATTGCGAATCCTTTGAATTGAATGCTCGAATCAGCTATTACTTTGAATTGAATGCTCGAATCAGCTATTACATTTTCATACATTTCCCAAACCAGGATATGGAAACCCTAATTCAAACAACCAATAGCACAAAATCAGGCAGATATTCAAGTTCGAATCAACATTACTAAATGATAAGAAACGATATAACTGAAAGGATTTCACCTTGAAATGTACTTTATTGCGAATCCTTTGAATTGAATGCTCGAATCAGCTATTACTTTATTGCGAATCCTTTGAATTGAATGCTCGAATCAGCTACATATATGATGAAAGGTCAAACCTTTCATGCCAAACCTTCACAAACGGCGGTAAACAAGAAATCAAGGCAGATTCCATATCAAATCAGATAATGAAAGCAGAAATGACGGAAGTATATGGGTCTTCAACCGTCTGTACAAAAACGTCTAGGAGCATGCACCAAAGCTAAACGGGTTTCTCGCATGAATAAAAGGAGAAGCAAAAAAATCCAATCGATCAGAAAACATGACGACATCGAAGATAGATTTCTCTTCAAAGCCGGCGCGCGGAAGCGAGGAGTCATCAAAACAAGACTAAAAAAACCCAAAGAAAGAAAGGTCTGAGTATGCATCTCATACCTGTCATTCGAAATTGACAGGATATACATCCACCAGCTTCTATCATCCTCGGCCGGTTACTTTCTGTTAAATCGAAGCTATCCTAGCCGTGTGTTGGTGCAGGATGCTGCAGAGAAAGCATCGGAAACACTTCATGCGGGCGGTAAACGGCAAAAAGAGCCGGCGAGTAGGGGGGAGCGATGAACCCAGCGGCCCCCAAAAAATGCGTCTGAAAACCCTACCAAGATAATACCCATACGTTTTACATTTTATTTCTTTCTTATCTATTTTTCACAGGCTTTGGGCCAACCCAGCTTCAAATGGACCGCAACTGATTAAAAAAAGCCCAGCACGAATTTAATTCCATAAAGGGGCGGACGTGTACAGCTTGTGCGCATTTTTCCCACCCAATATTATAAGTAGGTATATATACTACTATATCGTATTTTACTAGTAAAATACACGTGTATCCGCACGTATTTTAGTTAAATGAAATATTTAAAATTTTATAAATAACAATATTAATCAATACATAATTTATTAAGTATTTATTTCACATAAAATATAAATATTCTAGTATCAATAATTATACAAAATGATCTTATGTATTTTTTGTTAGTATTTTGAATTTATAAATACATGTGCTCGATACATTTATCACACTTTTAAATATAATAGCATTTTGAATTTACAAATCTGTGTATTTAATATATATTGAGAATATGTTATACATAATTATCTAGTAAACCTGTGGACATTTACAAAAAAAAAAAAAAAATTAATCAACTTTTGCGGAGTTCTTACTCTAAACAACTCATTTTGATAAATGTATGCAATAAGCATCACCCAGGATCCTCTGATGTGCCTATTGTTGTGCTCCCTGCTGTTGCTTCTTCAAATAATTGTTTCATGATTTTTTTTAATTTCTGATTAGGAATTCCCATTTTTACCCCTCATTCCTTACTCACAGCAAAATGTACAGCATCCTCATACAACAGAGGATCTGTGCTCCAATAAGCATAGCAGGTGGGTTTCATGTACATATAATTTTATATGTTTATTATATCTTAGCTATGGATATACTTTAGTATCGTAAAGTAATACTTGTTAAACAAAGTAACATTTTAGTAATGAGCAGTATATTTTAAACATTTGATGTGTGTATCTAAGATTCAATTTAATTAGTATGTTAGGAATAATGATGAAACAATCTATATAATTTTATCGTAGGTTGTAAATGGTTAGAGATATATTTTAGTCATTATAACTATATCATTCAATTATTTTCTAAGCTATACTTTCATTGTTCTTATTTAACTGGGGAAGTTGCCGAAACCATACATATCAATCCAACATATCTCCCCGCATAATAAATGCGTTCATATTTAACATATAGATTATGCAGCCTGGAACTATTCTTCGTCCTCAATTTTATCTGTTATAATATCTTTGGATTAGACATGATCGACTCATCTTAAATGCCCTTATTTCTTCTCTTTCTCAAAATATCATTCCGTTTATCACTCAAGCAAAGACTTCTCATGATGCATGAACTACTTTATATGATACACATGCAAAGCCGTCCCATGGCCGAATAAAATAAATTAAACAATACCTCAAATCTATGCAACAAGGTTCTCAAACAATTTCTTAGTGTCTTAAAGTTGTAAAAATTAAAGCTGATGAATTAGTCGACATATCCGGATGATCTTGTGAATCTTATTTCGAACTATTTGGGAGATGACTATAAAGAGTTGTCTAGGGATGTTCAATCATGTGACACCCTTATTGATTTTGAAGAGCTCCATGAAAAGCTAATTAATTATTAGACTCTTCCGTCTATGATGCAACCGGTCGCCTTTTCTGGTCTTGCTACAACTCATTCGGCTGTATGACATCCCTCTCTCAGCGCTAGTTCGTTTCCACGTCTTACATTAGGCCTGTAAACGAGCCGAACCCTACCGAACCCTGGCAGGGTTCGGCTCGGCTCGGCTCGGCTCGGCTCGGCTCGAAATGGCCGAGCCTTATATTTTCATTATTCGCCCGGGTTGATCCGGTATTTGGGAAAAAAGCTCGCTCGGTTCGCACGAACATGTCGAACCGTTCGAACATGTTCGGCTCGAACTGGGTTTTAAAAAATCGAACATATTCGCCCGGTTTTAAAAAACATGTTCGCCTCGAATTGTATATGAATTTATGATATCCGGCCGAACATGTTCGAACATGTTCGGCTCGACCACCGAATATCTAATTTGTAAGGTTCGCTCAAGTTCGAACCCACGAAACGAGCCCGAATCGAGCTTTTTCGAGCCGAATACTCGGATCGGATCGAATCGAATACTTGCGTTCATTTACACACTAGTCTTACTATTCTTAATTTTTAAGAACATGCACAAAATACTTTCTCTGATGCAGTTTGCTCGAGTTTCGCCCTAAGAAACTATACTTGGGTATTTCCAGTGTGCTAAGTGCAAAGGACATTCAGAGGAATGGTGTAGTTCTTACCATGTTCAAGCTCTTAAAAAAATCTCATTTTGTCCAGCCCTTCAACATTGCGTCCTTTTAACACATTTGGATGCTTTGTCATCTTCTCTCTGGCTTCTTGATAGTGGTGCAACGGATCATGTTACCACTCATCTCAGTGATTTGGCATTACACACGTCTTATTCTGGCTCTGTAGACACAATGGTTGGTGATGGAAATAATATTTCCATCACACATATAGGTTCTATTTTTCTCTCTATGCCTTCAACTTATTTACATTGAAGTTTCTCGTGAGATGGGCAACCACTATATTAATATTATATTATGGCGAAGTTGTTGACTTCCTTATGCATCCAGACAAAGGTCTGATGTTTGACGGTGTCTGAAGTCGTCTAGGTTACAATTGAGTTGATATTCGTGTAAATGAACCTCCGGGTGATGATCCAAACAACTTTTCGAGTGGATTTGAGAGCGGGCCTACAAAATACACAAAAGCGTGAAGGGTCCTGAAACTTGCCTCATGGGGGACACTCTGATGCTCAAATCAATATTTGAATGGAAGAATTTCTATTGAGATAGTACGCGGGGATGTATAGCAAGCGTATAATGTGAATACATTGTAATTGAGGAAATGATCTTTTATATAACTATCATAATTGGTGCATTGAAGTCGCAGTCAAGAGAGTGGACTATGTATTGATGTAATGAAGCATGTTATGGAGCATTTTTTGGGGGAAACACACTCGTACTTTTAGAATAGTAGAGATAGAGATATAGATATATTAATCAAAGGATCTTGATTGATATTTTTTTTATTTCGTTTTTATATTTTTAATTAATTATTTTTCGGTTTTATGGTTTTATTTTAATAATGCTTAATTAATTTAAATTAGGGAGAAACACTTTTTGGGGAAACACACTCAGACTTTTAGAATAGTCTAGATCTAGATCTAGATAGAGATAGAGATAATTAATTATTTTTCAGTTTTATGGTTTTATTTTAATAATGATTAATTAATTTAAATTAGGGATAAACACTTTTTGGGGAAAACACACTGACACCTTTAGAATAGTAGAGATAGAGATAGAGATAGAGATAGATATATTAATCAAAGGATCTTGATTGATTTTTTTTTTTAAATTTTAAATTTTTTATTTTATTTTTTTTATTTTTAATTAATTATTTTTCGGTTTTATGGTTTTATTTTAATAATGATTAATTAATTTAAATTAGGAGAAACACTTTTTAGGAGAAACACTTTTTGAGGAAAACACACTCACACTTTTAGGATAGTAGAGATAGAGATAGAGATTTTTAAATTTTTTCATTTCGTTTTTTTATTTTTAATCAATTATATTCGGTTTTATGGTTTTATTTTAATAATGAGGTACTTGCGATTTTAACAACCAATATATATATATATATATATATATATATATATATATATATATATCACTTTTACGTAAGAACTTCTCGCTCTTCTTGGATGAATCTAACGATCAAACATCCTATGGATATGGATGGATAGAAGAGAATGCATCAAAATATGAAGGTTCGAGATATTAGAGCAAAAATGGTTTTCAATTATAGGGCTTCGGGAGAACCGTTATGATAGAAAAAGACATGTATATGTAAGAAACATAGTCTTTCCTTATGATGTAAAATTAGTTGAGTGGCTCTAAATAATTAGGATTCATGCGGCATCATATCCTTTTGGAGATATTATTGTTGCATGATTAGCACTCCGGTATACGTACAACAAAATATAATACTAATAATGATGAAGAAGAAGAACAACTTAAACGACAGCGCCAAAGGGGTACCTACTTTTTGTCTTGATTTATGGGAAAAAAATAAAATAAAAACACGTTAAAATGAAGTAAAATTCCTAAAAGTTTGATTATCTTATTCATTTTCTTTTTTTCCCGCGCCACGTTTTATTTGGGACCTACTGCTCTATTTTTAGAGTTTCATAGAGAATGTAAATGGAGGCGCCACGTTTTATTTGGGACCCAATGCTCTACTTTTAGAGTTTCATAGAGAAGAGAATGTAAAT
Organism: Gentiana macrophylla; assembly: GCA_026214975.1. NCBI lineage: Eukaryota > Viridiplantae > Streptophyta > Magnoliopsida > Gentianales > Gentianaceae > Gentiana > Gentiana macrophylla. The sequence continues at coordinate 121,656,556 of CM047811.1, read as the reverse complement.
GGAGGCGCCACGTTTTATTTGAGACCCACTGCTCTACTTTTAGAGTTTCATAGAGAATGTAAATGGAGGATTATAACTCGCATACCCCAGATCAAAGGCAACTACAACACCCCTCCTTTTTTTTTTACCACCGAGTGAGTGAGGAGCTGTGCGCCTTGGGGCATCTTCATGTACATACATACATACAATTATTAAGAGGAATACATGTACATACAATTATCAACCGTCTCTTCTTCTTCTTCTTCACCTTGTTGTTGTGCTAGACAAAGAAACAGTTTTTCATAAGCAGCTGCCATTTTAGATGCTGTGAACAGTTTCAGACCCCTCTCTCTTGCTAAAAGACCTTTCTTTTTCAAGATCATCCCCCCATCTTTCCATACCTCATACAAAGCCGCTTTAAGGGAATCGACGTTAGGGTTGAATGTGTATCCTGTTTCTTTGTCAACAATTACTGTCTCTGTTATGCTTGCTAAGTTTGTAGCCATTACAGCCTTACCAGTAACAACAGCCTCCAATAACGTATGATCCAAACCTTGAGCTCTAAGTGTTGGATTCACAAATGCATCTATCGCGTTATAGAAACCACCCAAATCGTTTTGTCCTAGTTGCCCTACAATCACTACATTGCCATTGTTGGGTCCTCCTCCTAATTCCTCGTATCGACTACGCCATGGCCCATTACCAGCCACCAGAATCATAACACCTTCTTTAAATGCGGAGTTCTCTTTGAAGATTTGATTCAGAGCTTCAAACATTAAGGGGTGACCTTTATCCTTAACTAGCCTCCCAGCTATCCCTAAAATCAACGTTTTTGGTTTTGATTGAGGGATACCGAATCTCGACTTGAATCTTCTACCCTTTGCAGGGTCTGGCTTGAATACATTCTCATCCACTCCGTTAAGAATGATATGAACACGTTTTTCCGGTATCATATAGATCCTTTTCAGGACATCTCCTGCATGGTTGCTAGTAGCTACATGATGAGCATAGGATTGGAAATTTTTTACCTCTTCGATGACCTTCATTGATGTCCTAGTCAGAAAATTCCTTGTTAATGGCCTCTGCTGTTCGTCTTCTTCAGGAGGTGGTCGACTTAGAAGAAGCTGTTGAATGATATCGGAATGAATGGATTCGTAGGCAATCCCATGCCAACTCACTGCTAGATTGGTGTGATTCCGTGATCTTGTATGCATCAACGCCACGCTTTCGGTGTGGATCACATCAAATGGCCTTCCTCCAGTAGCATTGTGCTTTTCAAATTGCTTCCATATAGCTTGTTGATCAAGATAACCGGCAGAGGTTGGTTCTGACAAGTGAAAAAACAAGTTGTTGTTCGCGAAAGACAACGCCAAGTTGTCTAAAGGGTTATTATTAGCAGTGAAGATATGTACCTCATGACCCCTTGTGGCAAGAGCAAGGTGAAGAGTCATGGCGTGGCGTTCGAGCCCACCGGAATGATGTTTATCAGGCCATTTCTTAACGAAAAGGGCTATCTTGAGCAGCTTTTCCGGAGGTCTTGAGGAAAAGTCTAGAAGATTCCAAGCAGAGGGAAACTCGAAAAGATTGATAGAACGATTTTCAATGTGAATCGATAACACTTGGGATTGAGAGTAGCAGCATGTAGAGGAACAGTGAGACCACCAGATGAAGAAAGAAATTGATGAGAAAATACAGAGTGAAACAAAAATCAAGAAGCAAAACCGGAAAGGTTTCTGATGTTGTTTAGCCATGAATATGATTCATACATACGGCAGATTTCTTGGTTTGGTTGAATATCAGAGTACTCCTATTACTGTCTGTACTGTTTTTTTTTTTTTGTTTTTTTTTTTATTTTTTATTTTTAAAACAACTGGAAAATTGCCTAACCTGCCCCCAGTTGACTACAATAAATAATATAGTATTATATTAGTTGGACTACCAAATCTTGTTTTTCACACACACCTACTCCCCATGCTAGGCATAAACAAATAACACAACAACCTAACATTGAAATCTGAAAAATTAAAATATGAAAGAGCCGAATTGCTATATACTCAGAGGCTGAGGCTGAGGCTGAGCTATACCAGACATCACTCAATAATAATAATCCATACTTGATAACCAGGGGCGGCTCCAGGAATTCATAGATACGGATCGGGAATCTAAAACGACACATCATATTATAAGTGTATATAAGTATTAATTTTAAAAATCCCAATAGAATATGGGTCAAGGGTCAATTTTTAAAAATTTAGCGGGTCAGATTAGATATATTAGTGTATAAAAAATTTTAAATAGTGTAAAAAATACCTATAAATTTTTTTTTTTTTTTTAATTTGAGGGTCAGCTGACCCAAATGGTCCTTACTGCCGCCGCCCCTGTTGATAACACAACACTTTGCCTAGCTGAGACTATCTCCAACAACAACCCTTTATATCACCATCTAACTGCATCGTTTTAGATTCAGGTTTACCTTTTAACACTTTATAAATTAATCTACTCCAACAAACACCCTTTATACAACCCTCTTAAAACATTTTTTTCCCTTCATCTTATATATAACAAACAAAATCATACAATGAACATCCAATATTTTTTTACTCTATTTTATCATTTCTATTTACGTTTTCATCAGGTGACTATCATATGAACTATTGAAATTATTTTTGCTGCTATAAATAATATAATAATAACAATAACGGTTGTTGAAGGTTTTTTTTGTTTTTTGTTTTTTGTTTTTTTACCTCTTCTAATACTCCTGCAGAAATATCATGATAATTAGAAGAACAAATAATAATAAAAAATAAATAAAGCAACAGATGGAAAGAAAGTGAGGAAAGGAAGAAGACAAATTGTAGGAGAGAGGAAATAAATGTTTGCTGACAGTCTTCCCCACTAAAAAGAGCATTGTTCACTCTATCAAATGCACTCATGATTTCCAAGAAATGGGTAGAGATTTTGAAGGATATAGAGACATAAAGTGATCCATCATAGCGTAGAAAAATCAAGATACTCTAAAATGTTGTTAAAGGGGTTGATAGAGTCTCCCATTGGAGACAGTCTGATAATAGACTACTTCAAGATCCTAAGTCCATACTCTTATGATTATCAAGGACCAGTGCTATAATAGGTCACTTTGAGAGATGGTGGTTGGTTGGTTAGGGTGGGACAGTAGGTGTGGTAAGAGTATGGGTGGGAGGTGATGTGGTAGGGGTGAAGATATGGTGGTGGGGGCGTGGTAAGGTCATATGTAGAGAGAATCAGAATCCCCTCGGGTGATTCCTATGTTGTGAGTCGCTGATAGAAAGTAAGCATGCTTTGTTTGCGGTGGCCTATTGATATATGTCATTGCACTTCTTTATAAGAAGAACCATAGTTCGATTTTCATCCCCGACCCAAACCCCGCCCGAGATAAAGATCTCCTCGACACCCCCACACACACACACACACCAGAAATAAAATAACAAAATAATCATACTTTATTCATATTGATGTGTAAAATGCAAAATAAGTTTACGGTGTGAAAATGCACAAAGTAAACTTAGTGTGTGTCTCTCCTTAGAGAAGTTGTTAAATGGGTTGCTCAATAGAGGGGAATCACGCTAATGTAAAAGGTGAGAGTGGGACATGTGGTAAGATGGTGTAAGATAAGAGCTTCTGGATCCTCCGTATGCACATGTGAATGTTGCATGTGAAAGATATCCACCGGTATATCTGTATTTTTTTCCTTCTTCCTTGTACTATGCACCGCAAATTCATAGAAGAGGATTTAGACTCGTATCACAATGGAGTATGAGGAGGGTGGTGAAGAATATAGGTAAGGTAGAAGAGGTACTAATATTGAAGATTGATATATTTCAGTTAAAAGTCCTGACATGGAAAAGCACTGGAGTAAATTATTAGTTAGTATGACCAAACTAAATTGACTAATTAGCTCAAATTGTTTCGTTTAATGTTTTCTTAAAGGAAATGATTTGTATTAATACCCTTATGTGCCTGTTACTAAAAATAAAAATATAAACAATCCTATTAAGTGGATGAGTTATATTAAAAAAAAAAAAAAAAAAAAAATCCACAATATCCAAAGTAAGAGATGAGGTGAACAGGTGGCAATATACTAGTGGTTGTACGAATGCTCGCACTTTGATCGATCGATCGATCGATCATGCATTATCGTCCAAGAAAAAATAAAACACCATCATAATATTTCTGATTTTTACTTGAAGAAGGAAAAAGCCCATTAATTCAAATTCCCCTGATTTTTGCATAAATCTTCATATCTTCACTACCATCACCACAGAAGGATAATTAAGAGAGAAAGAAATGGGAAGCAGTAGCATGGCATCAGCAATTGCTGTTACTCCTAACGTCAGTTTTCCTACTAATAATGCATCATCATTCAAATGCAGCTTGCTGCAGTTTACTCCTTCTAGAAATGGCGGCCATAAAAGTCTTGTAGCAGTGAAAGCCGCCGCCCCCGCCCCCGAAGAGGCAGAAGCCACCGGAGCTCCGGCTGCTACCAAGCCACCTCCTGTTGGTCCCAAGAGAGGTGCCAAGGTATGTATCTGCTGCTATCAATTTAATCTAGTTTGCTTTCTTTCATATGGATACGTACAAATACATGAATGTATGATACGCTAATACAGAATTTTTTTTAAATTATTATTATCGTATTTGAATACGGAGAGCAAATGCATAAATATTACAACTACACGGACCAACTTATATACTTAAATAAAACTATAAGGACCTAATAATATACTCAAATAGAATAAAGCAATTTTTTTTTTTTCTTTCTTTTCATTTATGGTAGTTTTTCATTTTAGAGAGCTTTTCATATTATTATTTGAATGCTTAAAGGTTTTTACTCGAATTTTGACATGATTCTTCATCTAAAAAATCGAATCATGGATATGCATATCCAAATCCTGTATCTAGCTTTTGAAAATTACAAATTCATCATCCGGTGTGTCTGTATCTTAAGTATCCCGAAGTGTCTGTATCTTAAGTATCTTAAGTATCTTAATATCACTATCAGTATCTCTGAAAGATTTCAGAGAGACAAGTATCCCTCATCGATCATAGTTAACAAAATCCATATTAAAATGCAGGTGAAAATTCTGAGGAAGGAGTCATACTGGCACAAAAACACTGGATCAGTGGTAGCTGTTGATCAAGTAAGCCACCCACCTCCTCCTAGAGGCTCCTACTCCCAGACCCAGTTATATAACAAGAATTATTATGATACAGTAGATATCATATACTGAGCTGAGGCCTGAGGCCGAGGGCATGTACAAGTTTATTTGGATACATAAATGCAAACTAGTCCTACTACATTAATTCAATCTCCAGACTCCAGACTGATATTTTTCTTAATGTCGAATGCAGGACCCAAACACACGGTACCCAGTAGTGGTACGTTTTAACAAGGTCAATTATGCAAATGTATCCACCAACAATTATGCCTTGGATGAAGTTGAAGAAGTTGTTGCAGGCTCATGATCATCATCACTGCCTACTATGCTTATGCTGCCTACCTGTCTTGCCTTTTTTTTTTCTTTTCACAACATCTTACTGTCTCATTATTTTAGCCTTGTTTAAGGATGGACATGTTTGTACACTATGTGTGTTGCTGTTTTACTTTGTTAATTCCATTTGTCTACTCTATCTATTGTTCCCCTTAACAAGTAGTATTGCTCCAACATGATACACCCATATTTGTCGATATGAACCCTAGCACAATCCTCCTCACCACGATGCTTTTTTTTTTTATTTTTTTTATTTTACTCTCTCTCACACACACACTAAAAGTGTATTATGTGAAAAACAAAACGAAATACATGACTATAATGCATTAAGTACAACTTTCATACAACGGTTGTATCATAAAATCTCTCCTAACACGCTAGCTTTTAACTGTGGCTCTACCCAAGTGAAAAACTACCATTTTCTTTTACTTAGAGCCTGCGATATCAGGGACTTAGAGACTGGACTAATCTGGAGTTCGCCTTGAGTGATATATACCCACTCAGACTCTTACTCTTACTCGGGTGTAAGAGTCTAACCCAAAGATCTTTAACAAGGCGTCTCAGAGGAGAATCAAACCTGAATTTAAAAAAACTAATTTGATTGATCCTTAAAGTTAGTTACCAAGCTAACTAGAGGATAATATTACATGTATAGAGGGATTCCTATCATACACAAGTTCACCCATAAAGGCAAGATAACCGCTTTTAGAGGGATTCCTATCATACACAAGTTCACCCCTAAAGGCAAAATAACCGCTTTCCTACTGGCTACTGCATTGCAAGAAAACCACACTTCTCCAGCAATCAAAGTTCTGCTAAAATTCCAGTCAGTTTTAAGCTCTCTTCCATACTTCACAACACATGAAAAATGTGAATCCGACTGTCCCCGCACATCAACGTGCAACGAGTATACATAGGGTACGGTTTCCTGCAAATGCCACTAAAGATTCATAAGAGAATGGCAGGTGTAGTAATGGGATGGGATAAGAATAGCAAAATAGCCACCTTTAAGCCATACATACTATGAGATGAATCGCTTTTTCCTCGCACACACAATAACAGTTACTAGTAGCAAAAGCCTTTCTAGGAAGACATGTTTTCTGACATAGGAAATCTGAAGCTGATATGGTGAAGGAAGTAAGTACAAAAAGTTTTGATCGACAAGCGTATTTATTTGATGAAGGCAACTAAATTACAAAGTGTATATGCAAGCCAGCAGCTAATGAGAAAAAAATTAGTCTTTTCTGATTTACAAGAGCACAATGAAAACCAATGAGATTTGCGGAAAAATTAAATCAATAAGAGACTCATACTGTGATCATGAAAACCAACATTGAAATATACCCCCCACTCCCAAGCAAAAACTGAGCGAATTTCCATTGTCCTTTGCTAATAGATCGACGAGAAAATATAATCAGACAAAGAGTCAGTTTTAAGGTAGACTAATGTTGATGTACGATATATCATCAAAGAAGAATGTTGCCAAGTTCTATTTTCTATTCCTTAGAAAAGATACGATAGCACTGAACTAAACATAAAAAAGTAAGAATCAATGTTCTCTTTAGTATCAACGATGAAAGAGTGGAATTCCTATGAGAGATTCAAAACATCCCTCTGAAACAAACAGCTAAGCTTCAGGAAGAGTACGAAAGAGCTACTTCGAACGGAAAATAACATTTTTCTAAAGGTTACCTTATCAAAGAACTCTTCCGTCCATGCCATCCAGAAGACCTGTCCACAGTCCCTTTAATGGAGGCAACTGAGCAACAAAAGCATTCCAAGGAGGGTAACCAACACCACTTCCCCGGACACGCCCATCCATCCGCAGAGACATATAGCTGCTTTGCAGAACAGAAAAGCAGTTCAATCTTTCAATAAAAAATATAGATTTCAATGTGAAGTTATATTTCAAATAGAATTCCAAAAATTAGAACTCAAGTGATTCCATCATATAATACTCCATTCTTCCATTCCAAGCGTTCTCAAAAGTAGCTAATTCAATAGTTACTAGCACTTACACAGGAGATTCAGGGGAGACACCAGCTAGCTTCTTCTGTTCGTCCAACCACCTAACATCCACAGAAACAACATATAAAAAAAAATGCACACTGACTGTTCTTCTTTTTTTTTAATACCGAGCAAGGTGGGGGTATCATAATGACTTGGAGAACAAGCTAGAGGGGATATTGAAAACTCAAATAAGCGAACGTTCAAAAACTTACTTGGCCCACTCCGTTGTGTAGACAGGTCTGAGTTGCCAGAGCCTTTTCCTTTTAGCCTTCAAGTCATCCGATTCCACCATCTCTCCGAATTCAAAATTGGGCGAATTACCGTCAGTAGCAAAGGGCACCACAAGCACACCCCTTTCCAATAGGCTTTCCGTGAAAGGTTCACTAGATTTAAACGAATCTGCAATGTAAGATGAAGGTCCAACAAGGATAACAAGGCGAGCAACTCCTCTAAAAGCACTAAGAGGGAGTATTTTACTGGCAGTGACACTAAGTTTAAGATTTGAGAGGTTTTCCTCTCTTGAAAGTCTGGCCAACTGAGCATTTTTAGCAGTATTGTCTCGGTAATAAAGAAATGCGAACGCTGCTACTGCTCCGATGTCTATGCCAAGGCCCTTAAGGATTTCAGGAACTTGAGGTGCCCTTGATGGATTCACCAGTGCACCTACTAACTGAGAAGTGGCTATGAGACCTCCAAGAGAACCGCTAGCAATGAAAGCAAGATAAAAAAACATCCGAACAGATCGAAACGGAGCAAGAACTTCGCCTCGTATTTTGGTTGTAGAACTGAATAGATAGCGAAGAGATGACGACAATGTCAACAAACTCATATGAAAAGAACTGCAACACATTGTTGTTTGAATAAGAGTAGATGGACTTATGATTGAATATACAAGTACAAATACCAGGTTCATTCAATAATGAACAGGATCAAAACCAAAGACCAAACTATCATTGAAAATAACACAAGGACCAATAGTAGCATTGCCTATAGCAATTACAGTTGATACATGATTAGAAGCAAGTGACCCTGAACTTCGACCAAAAAGAGAATGCACGGATGCAGACTCTAACAGATTCATTCACTGTAATATAACACTTACTCAGCTGATCGCATCTAAACTTGCATCAGGTGCAATAGGTTTTAGTTATTTTTCTGTTACAAAGCGGTTGTTTTTGTTGCCAATTAGATTGTGCCGCCAGCAGTAAGTTAAGCAATTAGTTACTAACCGTTAGCATTCCAGCTGGTTAATGCGACGAAATACTTGCTGCAGCTAGTAATTATGGGCTGCAATCAAAGTATCTTTGCAAAGTCATAGTTCTGCTTAGTTATCGCTTCAGTTTTTGTGCAAATTCATCACAGACATTGGAGATGCTCGGTCGCTTAATCCTAACTACAAAACTAAGCAGAGCCGGAGCATGACCACACTGATAAATTGTTAAAAAAACACATGTAGATTCTTGTTATATACGAAAAATCCACCTTTTATAACAACTGAAAATCTTCACGTGTACCTCCTGATTCTCTTGTACCAAGAAAAGCCATATTGCTTGTGTGTCTAGTCTAGTTTAGTGCTACTAATTACTAAATATTGATATGAATATAGCAGCTAGCATATCATGTGAAAAATGAAAATAATCTCAACCACACCACACGCATTGTAAAAAGAAAATGGAGAGAAGGACCTGATATCGGAGGAGGCAGAGGGCTTATTGGAGGCAAAGCAAGTGATTACGCCGCGGGTAAATGCTCTTGAACGGAGGCGCTGTGCGTCAAGGTCTCTGAGAAGTGGAGCAAAAATTCTAGGACCACCGTCGATTTGGGTGTGGATAAAGCCAACGGGAGTGCCTAAAACCTGCGCCATGAGGACCCTCAGCCTCTCACCGTTAATCAGTATTGCAACGCAACGCTAAGCTAAAAGGGAAATTAGACGATGAATGGCTTCGGCCTCTTTTGCATCATGACATGAGTGATGATCATGCATCCACGACCACGTGTCCATCTCATTTCGGATACTTCCTACATTTTTTTTTTTTTTTTTTTCCATAAATTCAGTAAAACCTTTTTTTTTTTTTTTTTTAAATGATATATCAATCTGCATTTTTACTAGTATGTTTTGATTTTCATAATTTTCAATTCACGGTTCATGACAAATGTAACAAAGATATATATATATATATATATATACTAGTAAAATTGAGTGTCGTCAGAAAGCGACGTCTTTCATCTTAGATGTTTCACATCAATGTTAAAAGCTATTAAATATAAAATACATTTCAACTAAAAGTTAAACTTATTTGACGATAGTAAATACGAAGAAATGTAGCGTAACGAACCGCTCGTAACGCAATTTTAAAGCGCAAACAATGAAAAATAAAACATTCTACGTCGATCTCCTTTCCTGATACCACAACCTACCACACAACTCTATCCTAAGTCAACACACTCTTTCTAATATACTACACACATTATCAATCACCCAACCGCACTTATCCCAATATTTTTTAACACTCACCTATCCAATCCTACCTCACCACGCCTCTGTGCATTATCTTACCACACTATCCTCATATTATGTCACTTTATTTAACCTACTAAACTTTACTTAACTTACGCCACATCATCAACCATACCATCCTACCCTACCATACATCACCGCATTACATCTCATACCTCGCCTTACCTACATTCATTAAAGACACCCTACCGCACCCTCTACCTCTCTACCTACCTACAAACCTTAACCTACCTCCCAACCTACATATTAATTCACTATCCTAATGCTCTTATTATTACACCTCTATTTTATCTCATCCCACCCTACCTTACCCCTACCCACCACCCCATCCTACTCTCTGCCCTACAACTCCTGCCCCTACAATGGCCCACCACTCATCTTATCTACTATACCCTACCCTTCCCACCACCCCACCCCAACCCAACCCACCCACCACCTACCTAACATCACTTTCTCTTTACACACCACCACGCGTGTTTTATCGATTTTCATTTCATTCCATCCGATTTCATCCTGGTCAATTTTCATTTTATGAAAAAAAAATTAATTCTACAATGTCAGACCTTACAAACCAGACGGTCCAAAATAACAAAAAGGGTCGAAACACAAAAAGCAACAAATGAGAGTAGAAGAGATGATTTTTTGGTGGTTTATACATGTGAGAAATGGGATAAAAAAGGGAGGGTGCTTGCGCGTAAGATACCCTTTCCTTTCTTATTTAGTAATCCGTGATATATATGAAAAAAAAAAAAAAAATTCTCAAAGCAAAATAATATGAGGTGCTATTAAACACAAAACAAAATAATATGTAGTAATTAAATTGAAATCGGATACATCTTAAGCACAACACACATAATAAGATTAAATTAAATCTAATATGTAGATTAAAAAAAATTTGAAAAAAAAATAAAAAAATTCGATGAACAGTTAAAAAAATGCATGGTCGATGAACAAGAAAAAAGATGAAATTTCTTGGGCGATTAACGATAAAAAAAGGAGATGAAACGAAAAAAAGAAAGGCGGGCATTTAGCGATAAACAGAAAAGCGAGGCTAATAAAAAAAAAAAAAAAAAAAAACAAGTGTCGCTCCCTCCCCAACCATTCCTTTCATATTACATATAGTAGAGAGATAGAGATAGAGAAAAGAATCTACATTTAGTTGTTTTATAACATATTGGTAACTATCAAAACAATGCTAAATGTTTTAACCCTAATTAAACAGGCACCTAACACGGAAAGTAAAAGTTCCAAATTGATTACTAAATTTAGTAATTTGTGATATATATGAACGAAAAAAAATGTTTTCTCAAAGCAAAACAATATGAGGTGTTATTAAACACAAAGCAAAACAATATGTAATTAATTTGGAACCGGATACATCTCAAGCACAACACACATAATAAAATTAAATTAATGCTAATATGCAGATTAAAATAAAAATTAGGGGAAGAAATACAAGACAAAAAAAAAAAAAATGGAGTGCAAGGACATTTTTCTTTTTCAGATGTTATAAAGGACAAAACCAAAATATTTGGACAAAAATACCCCTTGTTACTTTTTACCCATCTACAAATATTAATCAAGAAACAAGTAATAATGTAAAGTAAAATGTCAGAACATCCAATGAAAAGGTAATGTAACGGTCTAAAAACAAGTAATAATGACCCCGTAAAATATAAGTAACGGCCAATAAACAAGTCATGTAATATCAAATAAAATGCCAGTAACATCCTACAAACAAGTAATAATGACTAAAAATAAATATTAATGACCAGTAAAATGTAATGTACGGCCAATAAACAAGTCGTAATATCCGTAAAAATGTCGTAACATCCTAGTAATGTGACCGTAAAAATAGATAAAGTTACATAAAAAAATGTCAAATCCTGCTGCTCCCTCAAAAAAAAAAAAAAAAAAAAAAAAAAAAAAAAAAAAAAAAAAACCCTGCTGCTTCGGCTTCTTCTTCAAAGCAGGTTTTGGCTTTCAAAGCAGCCACCGGAGGCCAAAATCCGGCGACAAAACCTGACAATCGGCCATTGGAATTAAACCCATAAATCCAATTCCGAACAGAAACAGGTCCGAATGGGTTTCATTCCTTTTGACCATAAGCATGGCATTTCCAATGGGTTTAATTCCTTTTGTCCGAATCAGCCTGTGAAGCTTTCGGCTGTGAATCTTTCACATCAGAAATGGAGAAGCTTCGATCTTTGACATCAGAAATGTCACGCCATTCGAATGGAGAAGCTGCGAATCCATAATTTAAATGCCTTCCATAAGACACAGAGAATCGGTTGCAGAATCGCAGCAAGCCTTCACGAATTTGGAAACTCGTGTTGCAAATCCACTAAATCGAAGCATTAAATTGGAAAGATATCACCGTATTTTGAGTTGTGGACAGCGGCTTCAACATTTTGGGGGATAAGGAACGCAAATCTGGCTGTTAAAACATGTAAAGGGGGAAGGGAAAAAAAAAGGTAATTTAGTCAAATAAGCTGTGTTTTGTCCTTATAAAATAACTATTGTCGCAAAACCTATTAAATCACAAATTAGTCGCGACAAAAACCTATAAAAATTAAAATAAAAAAAACAAAACAAAACGATGAACAGTAAATGCCTCGCCATGAACAGTAGAAGTAGTTGGGCCGATGAACAGTAATTTAAAAAAAAAAAAAAAAAAAAAAAGTTGTCTTTGCTTCTCACAGTAGATGAAAAGATAAAATAATGACCAAATAAAAAAAACTATTATCACACCTACACTTTTTCCCTTCTTATATGTAGTAGAGGGATATATATATATTTTTTGGGTTAAAAGGGGGTCGATTTTATAAAAAACAAAAAATGTTCAACTTTACAAAAGGAGAGTACGTTCTACCGTCTACCATATGTACATCGACTACTTAGAGCAGCCCTAATGGCACTTGGGAGACAACCCTTTTGATTGTTGTTGTTTGGATGATGTGGAGAAATATAAGTGGAGGATAAATATATAAGGATTGAGGAGATAATTTGTGTGTGATGTGATGTTGTAATGATGATAATATAGAAGGATTGTAGAGATTAATTTGTGTGTGATGTGATGTTGTAATGGTGATAATCTATTGATTAAAATAATATTAAATATTAATAACATATTAAATATTTAGCATATATTAAAGAATCGGCTTCTTTTTTGGTGAGAACATTGTCTCATCCATTCTCTCAAAATAGAGAAGAGGGTAGAGAGTAAAAAAAAACTTCTCTATTTTCCATTTGTTGAAAGAAATGATCTATTCTGACAAAAAGAAGCAAAGAATTTCTCCAGAACGTTGTCATTATAGACTTATAGTTGCTCTTATTGTCTGCCTAAATGTAATGCTCTCAAACTTTCTAACACTTTTGTCTACGAAAACCATATCTGGAGGAGGTTCTTCATCCGGAGCAAAAACGGCCTTATTGCGCCAAAACAAAATGCTACGTGTTGTTTCGCTGAAGATCAAACGCCATAGATTAATGTCAGATTCCCTGGAGAGGTTTGACGATAAACATAAGTCTAACCAAGTGGTAATTGTGTCACAGGATCTGAAGAGACTCCATTTATTGCCCTCGATGATAAGCTTCCAAATATTCCAAGCCCAATCACTCGCGTAAGGCGCGAAGGATCGTTTCGTTGTTGGATGAGCAAATAGGGCAGCAAAGAAACTGAAATTTCAATTCACGTAGAAATGTGACAATAAAATCGTTGTTGTACATTAAAAAAAAAAACAAAAAAAAACAAAAAAACGGAGAGACAAATATCTATTGCATTTTTATTTTTTTTGAAAAGTCTATTGCATTTTCTTTGAGGACTATTCTCTATTAATGAACATCTATTTGTGGATTATTCTAAATGTCTTTTTTGTTATGAAAACTTTTCTCTTTAACCATCGTCTAGATGTGAAATCAATTTGTCTATTACGTATATATGGTCCTATAGACCCTGTGCATGGACACTTTTCTCCTCTTTCTGCATGCACATCTCTTTGTTAACTTCTCTTTCGGCGTGAAGAAGAAGAAAACACGAGGTAGTGACACTGAAGCATGTGTCCTGCTACAGTGTATAGTTCATTCCAAATTCACCGCAAATGATCTTAGCCCTTGATCATGATGGGACCCAGTGAATCAATGATTTGATCAATGACCATAGATTAGTTGTAGTGTATGTAAGTCTCCATATATCATGCTTCCTGATCCTGGGCATGTATGTAGGCTAGCAAATGATTCTAGAGCAGTCAGGGGGTCACAGGGACAGTAGGAATGGGATTGCAGACAGCAGACAGCAGACAATTATAAGAATTAGATGATTCCAACCATTTATTTATTTATATGATCCAGATCTTGAGGCACCACTCAACTTCTCAATACATATGCAGGTGTCTCGCCGCTACAATGTTACGATAACTCAACAGCCAAAATTTAGTAAGAAACTACCACGGAGTACAATCTGTCACCAACCGCTATGTTTAAATTTTTATCTCAATGAATCGTGTAAGCATTTGTCTATATATATATATATATATATATAGGCAGCAGCACAACTTCTTACATCCGCAAGGTATGACTTTCGAGAAGAAAAAAAAGCTGACAAATATATATATGTATGCTGGACAGTCTTAAGTGCAAACAGAATGTCCTCCTAGAGGCTAGCTTTCAGTCTTCTTACCACAAGCTTCTGTTAGCATCGGTTCAAGCTCTCCTTTCCGATAAAGTTTAACGGTATCTGCACCAAGAGAAGAAAGTGAGCAAAATTTCAATCATCATAAATTATCCACCGAGTGATTTATGCATCATCCATGCATGAGAAACTCCACAAAACAAAATCGATCTTCTTTACAAGACGTTTCACATCATAAGACAAAATAAATGTAACATTTTACATACCTGTACAGCCTCCAATATGCTTACCCCCTATACATAGAAAGGAAGGAACTTTTCAGTACTAAGAAAGGAATAATAATGCAGGCAAAGAAACAATAACCAGTTACCAGGAAGCGAATTTAGTACTTAGACTTTAACTTTTCTCATCACCATAAGATACTTGGTCAGGGTCACGAATGTTCTAAAGTCAATAGATATGATATTCCTCTTACATCATTCTTATTTCTTAGGAAGTGCATATCATTAGAGAGGAAACCTGTTGAGATCAAGGGCAAGCTGGGAATGCTGCAGCTGGTAATGAAGATGAGGAAGTTCAAACCAACAAGAGAGGAAGCTCATTCAAGCCTCTAAGCAAAGAAGTGCAGCTTGGTGCAGTTGTGTGAGCTTGATGGCAGCTTAGTTCAATGGCAGAGTGTGCAAATTGGTCAGAGCAATTGCAGCAAAGACCAAAGGAAAGAAGATGGATGCTGAAATGAAGTACAAGTAGGGTACAGAAGCTCATTGAGTCACATATTGAACACCTTTGTGCATGCAATAGCGGTTGGGATGACTAACTTTCCCTCCAAAGTCCAAAACCGTTTTTTAGGCTTAGGTATACAGTTTGATTTAGTTGTAACAGATTAGTAGCCAGTTAGAATGTCCTATATAAAGTTGTATGCCTAGATACAATGAGAAACGGAGAGAAGAAAAAAACAGCATGAAGTCGAATACAAAGTTGTAAGCGTTTCAATGGAAGTTTTGTTCTCCTCTTGTATTTGAAATAAGCCAAGATGGATCCTAGCGTTTCAAAACACAAAAACGTCTTTGTTAAAATATTTCATTTCAGCTGAACGTGAACCCATTTACAAACATCAAGTTCTCTTCTACTTCACTATTGTCAATAAACGATATCAAAGTTCAGCACAGTATCCAAATAATTGTCTGCAAAAGCATACCAATAAATACATTCGGAACCGTGTGCTGCCCAGTAAGCTTTTCAAGCGCCTTCTGCAATTGAGGTCCTTGAGCACCTGAAAAGAAAAAGGAAATATTATCTTTCTAAACATCGGCTTTACTTCATCAGGGAAACACCAAAACCAAAACCAAATCCTATAATTTTCTTGAGTGCCACTAACAAGCATCTATTACAAAAGCAAAAATTCTTTATCATAGCATACCCAATTGGTCCAATTCGATTACAAAGGGCTCCACTCCTAGTCTCTTAAACAATGATTTCACTTCAGAAGAGTACCTTCAACACAATAATCAAATCGAAAAAAGACAACAAAAAGAACACCTCAAATCAAGTCATAAACAATCTGGAATAGCATACACAAATGCTAATAACTAATGCCAAAAGCTAGAAATCACTCACGAGCACCAAGTTTTGGAGTAAACAACAACAGGGTTTTCACCGAGCGTCTTTTTAACGGACTCCTCCAGCCTGGATCCAAATGAATCTGATGACATGGCCCGAATCCGCATATCTGCGGAAGCTCTCCTGCAACTACTATAGGATAATCTTAACAGTCCTGAGGATAAAATTTGACCATTTTGAAAAGCCTTGTTGCAGTTGAAGTCGGCAAGACGGGAAAGCGCGAGAGAGCAGGGTTGAACGCACGGATATACAGTGAGAGAGCCGACGGCGATTGTTCGTGACGCGCCCGCCATTTCAGCTTCAACTTTTCCGATGTCTTTTTTTGGTAGTTACTTTTTGCCTTTTTCACGATTCGAACTGTTTATCAGGTAAATTGTAAACCTTTTTTTTTCCTTTCGCAAAACCATCAGTAATATCTTTAAAATGCATAAATTATTCAAATAAATTCATGTAAATTATTTAAGTTGGTGGTGTTATAAATTTACAAATATAAAAAGTAAAATACCCTGCTTCATTATAGTATAATCTGTGACGGTGGACCCTGCTTCATTATCTCATGAATATGTTCCGTTTCATTGGATATGACGGCAGAAAAAGAAGTTTTTCTATGATTTAAAATTCTATTATTGGGAAAATCCGGACCTTTTTTGAATGTGTTTGGATGTCATAATTAGGAAATGCGAAGTGGGGTAGAGCATAATACCCCTGATAGGAGTCGCCACCATGTAAGTGCTAAGTGCAAGTGAAGTGGGGCGTTTTTGTGAGAATTTTGAGGCAGATAAAGACTTTCTCTAAAGCCAAGTGTTATCCGGAGTGAGACGGACACAACCATGAGAACCGAATGGTGCTAGGGAAATATTGTGTGAGTCTTATTATCTTGGTTTTGGCTAAAAATTTGAAACGATTTCAAGACTGCAGTTATTTGATTAATGAAAAGTAAATCGATAAGATCTTCACTAAAAGCAGTTCAAGGCGGTGTTTACCTCTCTCGATGCAATATTTTTCCGTCGGACTTCTCTTTAGAGTCTGCATTTGCATTTACATTAATCTTCATTCATGTGGGGGATTGCTGGAGATATCCCATTTTAATGGGTTGAAACGGTCAACTTTAGCACGATTTTCGGATAAGCTCGGGTGTGATTCATGATCACCGAGAGCTTATTACGTCTAAAAATTCTACTCACGGAGTAGATAATGTTTGGCTTTGAAATCACTCGATTCGGATATCGGGTGAATGATAAATTAATGTCTAAAGTTGGTTGAAAATTTGTTAGAGTTAAGAGTTGAAGGGAGAACCTCAACTCAATCTCTCACATTGGAAGTTTGAGAGACTTGAACTCCATATATAAGAGCTAGTGTATGCCCTTATAAATGTGCCCCAAGGGGCAAGCTACTTTTGTGCAGGAGGAAGGACTTGGATAATTCCACACGCGCGCGCGCCGCCGCCGCCGTCCGGCCGGCTCGGCTTGGGTGTTACTATTATTTTTTTAGACAAAATTTCCTTTGAAATTAACCAGAAGTTAATTAGTTAATCGTGAGGCGGTTGGAAAGGTTCCAGGATGTTACATATATAAAAGTGTTTTTTCCGGGTCCGAATGCCCCTCCCCTAAGGGTGCGTCCGCCCCTGCATACAAATAGCACAAGATTGACAAGGTGACCAAACATCTAATGAATGTAAAAGGTTCAATGACATATTATTAGGAGACGTCTAACTTAAAAAACTAGGCTATGATGCAAAAGAAATCGCTTTCTTGATATAATGGATAAAACAATAACAAATATTCAGCGTGAGACACATGACATACTCATGCCCCCTCGTAATAGCCCAAATGAACATTGGCGAACCATGAGTTTGTTCTTATAACATATTCAATTGTTATTTCTCTAAGTAAAAAAACACAAGATTTTATAAGAGATGATAATTCAACATAATAGCATGAGAAAATGTCGCGAATTCAAACATCTATTCCAACATTGTCTTTACATTTCTATTGTTTAAATGTCGACCTCCTTACTGATCTTGTTGAGATTTTATATGTCTTTCTGTGTTATGTTCATTTATTTTATTTTATTTTTATTTTTGGATATTTGTAAAACGTGTCTATACAGCATGGTTGGATTATGCATTCATGTTATTCTTCTATCATTCATTTATGAGTCTGATCAGTTATGATGTTTGATGTTTATTTTTGGTTTTTGTGCCATTTGATATGTTTATTTCTTTTTGACTTCCGCTTAATTAGTATGATACGACCGTTGTGCATGCATGTGTTAAACGGCACGTGACCAATTTACCCTGGTCAATGGTTGGGGCCAAGGGCGGAGGTATGTTAGGACTTAGGGGGGCTAAGCCCACTCGAAAAAAAAATATCACACTAATAAATGTATGTAGTCCTGTTCGATCCATAAAATATTCTTAATCCAGCCCACCCGACGAATTCGATATAGTTCATTAGCCCACCCCAAGTGAAAATTCTGACTCCGCCCTTGGTTGGGGCTGTTACACATAACTTTGTATCACGTTGTTAGAAACAATAGGAGCCATCGACGTTACATGCGATACCTGGGTCGACTACGAGGAGAAAGAAATGAAAGAAGGTAATGTCCATAGACGCGAGTTATTGGGCATAGCAATCCATGCCTCGCTTTTAGGGGAAGTTATTGTGTGCTGAGAGAATTTGAGGTGAAATGACCGGTGAAACGATTAGAACCACACAGTTTAAATATAGAATGAGTGTGAGTGATGTGCCACACGATGTGGAGACACCACACAATAACCTCCCCACTTTTAATTAACCCTTTTTTTTTTTTTTTGGGTGAAACACTTTTAATTAACCTTATATTATTCAAAAGAATCAAAACCTTCCTCCTCCGCGTGTTGACCGAAGACAATACATGATGAGTTTGATTTGTTGCTAAACCTCATAAGGGCTGTCTGAAAAAGAAGCAGCCACCTCACTTAAGAATTAAGAAGTAATTAAATGGCCCTAATCCATGACAACATTAGCCACATAATTTTTATTGGGATATGAGGAATTTTGTGGCACATTATCCAAAAATGTAAAAATAAATGTAAGAAAGAACATGGGACTTTGTTTTTTATTGAAGAAAAACAACCAATGGTAGTTTCTGATCCCATGGCATGGAGAACCATGTGCATTGCTCTGTTTTTCTCCTGAAAATACAGATACTGTGTAACATGAAAGGACCCTCTTTTGATTTTCTCCCCATTCTAATATTAAGGCTCAGTATACTGCATATATATGTGTTATATTTTTTCCATGCATATTTAAAAAAAATATCCAAATCTGTATTGGTGAAATTTTACGACACAAGTATTGTAATAACGTGTATTTTCTTACAACGCCGTCGTAATCCTACAGACCGACGTACGAAGGGTACATGTAACAAGTAGTAGTTGACTACATACCAAATGCCATCAACATGTGAAAACTCCATCATCATTAATGAATATACTAGTGGTAGGGTATGCCGTGCAAGGCACGGCATGCCCCTTCCAAATTGTTCTCTATTATTATCACTACAATGGAAGCAATATGATGATGAATAAAAAAAAACGATATATATTTGGTTGAAAATGATTGTGCCACAACAAAATATAAATAATAAATTTCACAACAAAATTTTAAACCATTGATTTTTTTGGGACTCATATGATTGAATATTTCTCACATTATAATCAATGGCCCCAAAGTGTGTTGTATATAATGTTGTTGTCATTTTGTTGCGGCATCATCACTACTCTAGTTAGTTTTTTTTTTTTTTTTTTTCCTTAAAGCCTCCAGTATCCGAACCCGATGGTGCAAACTAATCCAGGTGTTCATTTCGAGTCGTCTGCGGAGAGTCACTTCTTCTTCGAGAGAAACTGGGCCAATAAGCGTTCTCAAGTCATTTACTGACTTGAGTCAAACATCATAGCATAACATGTTCTGACTTCTAACTAACAAGCCTGATCATATTATTATACTCGCAAATCCCCAGGAGGATTTACAACCGATATAAATACAAGCATTGCTAGATTCTCTCAAATATATTATGATCAGTTTATTTCATTTTTCTAAACCGTGTACACAAAAGAAGAGCTTAAATTTTTTTGAATCCTTGAACTATTTGTTGTTCTTGCATTCTCAACCTGGAAACTGATGCTCCGGTCTTTCCATTCCTTATCAAGATGCGTTTCATAAAAGGTCACATATCTGCTTTTCTGCACGGTAACCATCGAGGTACTTCTTGTACCATAACATCCCTGCATTTCATTTCAAAGAACTCCTAAGATATTGATTACAAAGCCGCCCACAAGATGAG
The DNA here is from genome assembly GCA_026214975.1 of Gentiana macrophylla. NCBI lineage: Eukaryota > Viridiplantae > Streptophyta > Magnoliopsida > Gentianales > Gentianaceae > Gentiana > Gentiana macrophylla. Next base: position 121,635,945 of record CM047811.1, on the reverse strand, counting down.
TAAGAGACGCAATAAATGCAAATAAATATTAAGGTACAAGCATCGTACCAAATGGATGAACATCATAATATAACCAAATTTTTTTTATATACAACGGCCGTGCAAGGGTGAGTTAGATTCATCGTTGCGCCATCAAATTTCTCAATAAACAGTAGTAACACAAAAAAGGAAAGAAAAAGAGAGACAGAGAGGGAGAGACTACCATTGCCGTGTCAAAATCGACAAATATGGAACTCAATTGATGCTCTCATTCCACATGATAAATGTGCGGCAGCTTGCTTTCATCAACATCTTTAGTAGTATCCCTCATTAACTTGTAAGGTAACTCTTTTAAGGGAATCTCTTCACCGCATTACGCTGAAACAGCCTTGACACTTCTTTCTAACCGTTGAGACTGCAGTGACATTGACTCATTATAAGGAAGGATTGTAAATTTTATTAAAATGAAGAGTTATCACTTATCGCAGCATCTGCCGGTGCAGGAGGACAAATGCCATTTCACTCTTTCGTGCCTGAAACTATCGACCCACCATAAGTGTATAGACAACATAACCATTGTCTCAACACAAAAAAAAAAAAAAAAAAAAAAAAAAAAAAAACAGAATACTTAAGATTACAATCTCAACCTTCTCTGTGCTTTTGTCACCTGCGATGCACGATCGATTTCTTTGGAATTTGATCAACACTAATAATCAATTTTGCACACTATACTATACCAACGCAATAGGTGATCCCAAAACCAAACAAAATTAAAAACATTGACATAACAAGCCTCATCATCAAACACAAACCTCTACTTCAAAACAAAAACTATCATCATTAAATTAACTTAGCTTCATTTAATGTTTCCTCAGTCTTCAAAGAAATGCTCACCTCAACAAGTGGACCGTTAGTTCTGATATAAATCCAAGGTCTGTTTGCAGCAATTGAGTTTGAAATAGTGTGCACAGTCAATAATTTTAGCTTCAGAATATCGAGCACTGAGGACAATTCTGTTGAAGTTGGAATATTCCATGTACTATTCGAAAGAGAAGATAAGTGTGTATCAACAGATGATAATCTGAGCTTACCGATATCAAGAACTGAACCTGTTGCAGATGGTAGAGGCGACATGGCTGTTAATATGCATTGTGTTCAGATGCGTAGAATGTTTCTCCTTTTACCTGCGTTTTGAACCACATATAATCATAGCAACTAAGACTAAAAGACAGATTTATAAAAACAATTATTCAAAAGGAAAAGAACTTACACTCAAAAAAAGACCCTGTCAATGCTTCAATGGCAAACTCGTACTAAGGGTTTGTGCATATTCACTTCCTTAACTGACAGCAAATTTACAGAGTAAATTTGAAGCCTATTGGGGGACGCGGAAAAAAACAATTTACTATATAATTATGCCTTCAACATGCTATACATCAAAGCAAACCTATTCTCATCCTTTAAATCAAATTAAACAGAGTCACTTTGATCTCCCCGATCTATTGATCTCTGTTTTTTTTATGTTCAAAACATTAAACACAAACCTCTTCCAACCTAGCTTCAAACTATTTTCTTCCTTCCCGACATCCTTGTTCTTTAGTTTCTTGACATTGGATTTAGTAGAACCAATCCAACGTTGACAGATGAAGGCATTTGCTTTGGGCCAGTTTTGCAGTTGCACATTGCCATTGAGATTTATCTTAAGCAAATGTTGAATCGGTATATAAGGAGTATGATTATCTACCAATCTCTAGAAGAGAAGTTATTATTACACTAAATTCAACAGCTAAATTTAACGGATCTACCATGAACAACAACCCAAAATAACTCAGAGAAGTAAATGCAAGTCAATTTTTTTTCCAGCAAAAAAAAAAAAGGAGGAAGCTTTAATAAGCACATGTACCCGGAGAACAGAATATATAATCAAATACATACCAAATCAACCAAAGGATCCCAGAGAAATAAATGCAACCTCAAATTTGTTTTTTTCGGTGGTGAAACTAACCTAGAAGCTCTGTAAGTGAAGTTAACTGCAAGACTTGTATTATATGAAAAAAGCCAAGAGGATCTTTACCTGGTCCAAAAAGGCCCAGCTTGGATATAGAGGGGTCTAAACAGATGACCGAGCAAAAATCCAGCAGGTAAAGGAACCTGCTTCAAGAACAATGCTTTTTCTATATAGAGGATTAGAGGGGTCTTGAAGCCTTACCATTTTATAGGTAGGTGGATATGTCTGTGGTCCAATACATAGAGCTTCAAGAACATTGCTTTACAAGTTTTCTAATTCTACCAACACACCGAAAATACACACTAAAGCTTTAGAGTTTTTACGTGTAAATAACGGGTCTTCAGAGAGGCAGCCATCAACAATTAGTAATTTCCATATCGATAAACCTGTTTAAATGACTTAAAGTATGTAGATTATCAGCATGCATGATCTTCAACATCATTATTTCATATATATATATATATATATATTGATATTAGAAAGAGAAAAATAACAAAAACATAGATAGAGCACATATATGCTACTTAAACAAACATATAAACAATTTCATCTTTCATATAGAATAAGAAGTTGTAATTAATTGTACAAATATGTAAGTTTACACGGTAAAAAGAAAAAGAAAAGGAAAAGAGGAATAATTAAACTCTCAGTCAGCAAAAATACCCAATCCAAAAACTTTTGGGCTTTTAGATGAGGGCTAATCTCTATATACTACTACTTATATATATATATATATATATCTGCTTAATATTCTCTCTCTCTTTTTTTTTTTTTTCCTTGAGTAATTTACACAGTTATCTGGCATGCAACAAACAAAAGAATGGTCAAACTCAGACATCGATTGCTGATGATGACTTGAAGGATGAATAAGACACGAAACACACGATGTCTGATGTGTGTGACTATTATTAATCCATCCTTCAAATCATCAGTAGTACAACTGATCGATCGATGTCTGATTGTGAAATACCCTAGCTAGCTAGAGTTTGAGGAATGATGAAATCAAAACTGTGAAATGCATCTTCTAAGAAAGGGAACTATTTGTTTCTTCTTCTTCAAATCCTCTTTCCATACTTGGGCTATATCTTGTGCTATCTTCATCGCGTCTGCAGATGCACCCGATAGCCCTCTCCTTGTAAATCCGGCTGCGTATAGCCCATTGTTTCCTTTCCACCCATGCGGAAGTGGACTCTTTGGTAATCCCTTCTTCTTCGAGAAGAATTCAGTTTCCTGCATATTTTCGTATAATAATAAATTTAGATATATAAATATTCAGTGCAAGACAAAATTACAACTTGAACAGAACGAGCGAGACGTATTTAAATGTCTAACCTGTAGCCAAAAAGGGACATTGCTGCAATATCCAGTAGCCAAAACTACCGAATCGATTTTCAATTCGTCGCCATTAACAAGCTCAACCGTCCCACATGAGAATTTCTTGATTCCAGGTACAACATTGATGTCTCCTGATCTGATTTTTGCTAATGCACCAATGTCAAGAACAGGGGTTTTTCCTTGACTGTTCTTCAGCAGCAGAGGCCCTGTTGATGGTCTTTTTATTCCATATTTCTCCATGTTCCCAAGTATCAGCCATGCCAGAATCACTACTATTTTATCAACGATCCATAAAGGTAGCCATTTTAGCATTAGCATTGCTACTTCAAACGTTGATCTCCCAAATACTTCTCTCGGTAACACATGAACCTGAACAAAAAAGTAAAGCACATTAGATGTTTGTATAAATGTTTCTATAGCTGCTCAGAAGATGATGTTGATGGTGCGTATGTTTTGTAATGTATTTGATTGAAATTTGAATGAAAATCAAATAAAGACTCACCGAGCTTCTAACCACCATAGACGGTTTTGCGTTATGGTTGCAAAGATCAAGAGATACTTCCATGCCGGAATTTCCGCAACCCACAACAAGAACTTTCTTTCCCCTGTATTTCTCACCGGACTTATAATCACAAGCATGAATAACCTCACCGGAAAACTCCTTCAACCCATCAATTTCCGGCACCACACCCTCTGCATTTTCCCCTGTAGCAACTACAAGCCACTGGCAAATATACTCCACCTCAGACCTAACACCATCATTTGTGTTGACAGTCTTCACTCTCCATAACTTACAAGCCTCATCATACTTAGCTGATTGCACACATTCATTAAAATGTGGGCTGATTCCAAAGTGATTCGCATAGGATTCGAGGTAATCTACAAACTGATTCTTGGTGGGATATTCAGGGTAATGATGAGGGAAATCAAGCAATGGAAGCTGGCAAAACTGTTTAGGAAGATGAAGCTTTAAGCGATCATAAGTTCTTTTTTGCCATAAGGAAGCAATGCAATCTGTTTTTTCTAGAATTACAGAAGGGATGCCTTGGGATTTTAAGCAAGCTGCAACGGCTAGCCCAGATGGCCCTGCACCTACAATTACAGGGCCATTAACCCAAACACATCTGCAAGATAACAAGTCATTATCATTATTATTATTATTATCCATGAAGCTAAACATTCTTTTTGCTCAGAGAGTGGAAGAATATTTTAAGAGAATCTGCAGGTATTGAAATATGTGAGAGAGATGATATAAAGCTTAGTAGTAGAGAATTAATGTTGTTGGATAAACAAGGAAGTTGGTTTGGTTTGGATCGAAGGAAAGAGAAGTGGTGAAGGGGTTTAAATAGAGGGAAGTGTACGCCGAAAGGGGCATGTGATGGAAGGTTGGAACTTTCATCTAAAGAATTTCATATACTATTATATCGGGAAAGGCATGTAAAATGATTGAGTAGTAGGAATTTCACAATAGGTTTATGATACAATACAATGTGTTTTCATTGATCCATTATGGTGTTTGATATATTGATTCGAGTGTTATTCTGTCAATAGTTTCAATGAACAAGTGTGAATTTATGTTTATATAGATTAATAGGCTATATACGTATAAATTAAATTAAAATGATTTATGTGAATCAAACATGTTTGTTAGTGTTAAAAAACGAAAAAGAAAAACACGGGTTGGCTTAGTCTCCGTGAGCCATATACAGGAGGAGTTTTTATGTAGTCACTCCATTTGAAGTTATCTGACTCTCGAATTGATCTGAACAACACGATTTAAATCTAGTTTAAAACGGATTTTATAAATCGTGTCACACCCTAACAGATAATTTAGAGAAATATTATTGTTTATTCACACTTCTGAAAGAATGATACATACAGTATATATACGGGTACATACAATAAATTCTAGAATCTTCTACTAATATGATAAATAAATACAATAAATACAAATATGGGAATACATCGAATATATATATAGCTAATACCACCCCTCAAGTTGGCCAGGGTAGAAGGCCCAACTTGCGACGTTGAAGAAGAAGCGATGTCCGCGGTAAAGATTTCGAAAGACAATCAGCAAGTTGATCTTGAGAGTGAATGTGAGTGACACGAAGTTGACCCCGTTGAACGAGCTGACAAATATAATGGAAGTCTATCGCAACATGCTTCATACGGGTGTGTAAAACAGGATTCAAACAGAAATGAGTAGTCCCCAAATTATCACAATAAATAACCGGCATCTGAGAACATGTAACACCAAGATCACGCAGTAAGTAAGAGACTGTTAGGAAATCACTAGTTTAACGCAGCGGAATTTAAAATTTGATTTCCTTTTCTAGATCGTTCTTCGTTTAATGCAATAAACACGTTAAGTAGTTTGACGGTTATACCTTAGATGATCTACAAGATCGTCGCTTTGACCGCCAACGGAGAGTAGTTCAATGCGCAAGCCGTCCACGCGTCCGGCCTCTATCGCTAATCCACATGAACCCCTCGCCGGAATCCTCCTTGGATTGCTATCAGACAAACTCCGGCTGCTAGACCGGACCTTTTCTTCCCTCACAAACTCACTTTATGGAGAGCTCTATTTTTTACACAAGAATTATGAACTCTTGCAATTGTGTTGTTCAAAAGAGCTTGACACCCACTTCCTTTTATAGAGGAGGTGGCGCCCCAATATACTAGTGTGGAGGAGAAAAAACATTTTCTAATAAAATAAGGAAAATCAATTAGATTGATTTATCTCTTTAATTATAATTTATTTTGCCAATATCATATATTGATTATAATTATCCTATTACCATAAATCTATTTTTCCAAAATCAATTAATATCCTATATTAATATTATGGCAATATTTATTAATTAAAGTCACACAATCCAGGTGTATCTTATACACACAAAAGTGGCGCCCCATTAGTCAACTAATTGACTTCCGGAATATTCTTTAATTAATATAATTTATATATAATTAATATCTTGTATTTTATTTATTCATAATAAATAAATACCACCATATTAATTTACCACTATAACCTTTATAGTCAGAGATAAACTTTCCTTATTTGGTTATCAACTATAACGCATTTTAATCCGACTCGATGTTCATATGTGTGTGACCCGATAGGCTTCGAATATGTTGGCCGTAGACACAAAGTGCAATTTACTAAAATGCCCTTCATACCTAACGATCACGGGATAGCGTCTAGCAACACACCGTGACCCCCAATTATCGGAAGAGTCAAAAGCAATGACTACTACCTTTCATGTGAAGCAGTTACCGTGTAACTTACAATCCTATCACTGTAACAATATCCATACGATCGTATCTCGAGTGTCAATACATTGACGATCGTATCTTATAATCTGGATATCATGCTCTCTCGGAATAACACATTTACTCCCACTTTGCAAAGATTCTCGAGAGCTAGACATTCCTTATAAGAAGGCCATTTCGGATATTCGATCCCAATCATAGGATCGCGATTCCCGGACGACCAATCATGTATACTCCGCGTGCTTCAATATCATACCCAATCACTACCGCATGATCGCCCGTGGTTAGGAGAAATCTCAATAGTGTCAAAGCATGACAATCCACACCGTGATGCCATGAAGACTCGGTCAAAAGGATAATTACACAACCGCCACATAGTGTGACACTTAATGTAAGTGGGTCAGTCTAACGTCGCATTCTCTAATACACGTCCACGTACAGTCCAAGTGTCTCTACACTTCGATAGACGAGATCTATCCCTATCTTCTAAAAGATAGAAGACATCCAATACGTGCTAGTCCGATTATACTATCAATGTCCCATTTGATAATATGTAAGACTAGAGACATTTAAGTACCAACCTTGTTATAGTGATTAGAGATCCCATCAACCATGATCACTATCATGGTTTCTCTATCATGATTGATACTAGGGGCGTTACTATATATATATAAACAAATAATATGAAGACAAACAATATATAATAACATAAGTGCTTTTATTAATCATAATAAAATTATTACATGAACTAAATAGGCGTAAATGACCCGACCGGTCGGATCCGGTCCAACCCGATTGGGTTTAGGACACCTTTTCTCACTTGGCCTAAAGCCAATCACCCATATGCCTAAGCCCGTGCAAGTGAACATGTTTCTCATGCTTAGCTTGAGACAATGCCTTGGTTAACGGATCGGCTATGTTATCATCCGTGTGGACTTTCTCTATCTTTACATCTCCTCTATCTACTATCTCTCTAATCAAGTGATAGCGCCGTAGCACATGTTTGGACTTACGATGAGACCTTGGTTCCTTTGGTGAGATATCGCTCCATTATTATCACGATCTGAGAGGCCTTTGGACCTTCATGGAGGAACCACACCAAGTTCGATGTGAACTTCTTCATCCAAATCGCTTCCTTTGCGCCTCCGAGGCTGCTATGTGTATTCGACTTCCGTTGTAGAGTCCGCGATAGTCTCCTGCTTGGAACTCTTTCGACTCACTGCTCCGCCGTTAAGCGTGAAAACAAATCCAGTTGTGACTTGAAGTCGTCCTTGTCGGTTTGAGGCGGCATCTGTATAACCTCGTAATACTAAATCATCGTTCCGAAAACCGGGGAACATATCACTAATGCGTCTCAAGTACTTAAGGATATTCTTGACGACAATCCAGTGACCATCACCCGGATTGGTGGTACCTACTAGTCATACTAAGAGAGTGCGAGGCGTGCGGTCTTGTGCATAACATGGCATACATGATAGACCCGATTGCCGAAGCATAAGGGACTTTACTCATTTGTGCCCTTTCCTCCTCTGTCTTAGGACTCATTCCTTTGTGAGTAGACCCCCATGTGACATGGGCGACAATCCTTTCTTGGGCGCTCCATGCTTGAATCTCTTCGACATCTTGTCTATGTAGGTGGATTGCGACCAGACCAAGCAACCTTTTAGATCTATCTCTATAGATCTTTATTCCTAGAATATAAGCTGCCTCACCCAAGTCCTTCATTGAGAAGTTCTTGGATAACCAAGCTTTGATTGATTGTAACATAGGCACATCATTCCCTATGAAGCGATATGTCATCCACATAAAGCACTAAGAACACAATGGCACTCCCACTAACCTTCTTGTAAACACAGGGCTCATCTTCATTCTTGATGAAATCAAAGCTGTTTGATTATCTCATCAAAGCGAAGATTCCAACTCGAAGCTTGCTTGCTAATCCATAAATGGATCTTTGCGGTTTACACACCATCCTGGCGTCATTGGTCGTGAAAAACCTCAGGTGTGTCATGTACACTTCCTCGAGACGAGTTCCCGTTAAGGAAAATTTGTTTTCACATCCATCTGCGGTTTACGTAATCATGGTATCTTTGCAATAGCGAGCAAAATTCTAATGGATTTTAACATGGCAACAAAGCGAAAGGTTTCGTCATAGTCAACTCCTTGTCTTTGCTTATAACCCTTTGCCACCAACCTAGCCTTGTAGGTGGTCACGTTACCGTCCATGTCGGTCTTTCTCTTAAAGACCCATTTACACCTATGGGAACTATTCCTCAGGCGGATCAACTAAGTTCCAAACTTGGTTGTCTTTCATGGATTCCATTTCGAAATTCATGGCTTCTAGCCATTTCTCTTTGTCATGCCTTAATAGCACTTCCTCATAAGTTCTAGGGTCCTCATCTTCCATGAGATACACGCCCGATGTACCTTTCGAGTTCACGGCGTTCCTGGTGGATCTTCGAGGTGCTAGTGTGTCCACGGTAGGCGGTGTCACATCTCATGTGTGGCAAGTCCTCTACTTCCGTCAACCCGACTATTATCCGTAAGTGGTTCTCGAATTTCTTCAAGATCAATTTTACTCCCACCGACCTATCCGAGAATAAACTCTTTCTCCGAGAAAGTGGCGATCCTGGCAACAAACACCTTTTGTTCCTCGGGATGGTAAAATTGGTACCCTTTGGTTTCCACTAGGATATCCCACAAATAGACATTTGTCGGACACAGGCTCTAATTTGTCGGGCATCATCCGCTTCACGTAAGTCGGACAACCCCAAGGTTTTAGATGACCTAGGCTCGGTTTTCTCTTAGTCCATACCTCGTATGGCGTAGAGTCAACCGTCTTTGATGGAACTCGGTTCGAGTATATGGGATGCGGTTTCTAGAGCATACCCCAAAACGATTTTGGAAGAAGCTGCGTAGCTCATCATGGATCGCACCATGTCTAACAAGGTGCGGTTCCTCCTCTCGAACACGCCATTCATCTGTGGCGTTCGGGAGGAGTCCATTCGAGTAGAATCCCATTCTCCTTCAAATAATCTTGAAACTCTCCATCTAGGTATTCTCCGCCTCGATCGGATCGAAGTGTTTTGATTTCTTTACCCAAATTGTTTCTCCACCTCATACGAATTCCTTGAACTTTTGAAGGCTTGATTTAAACTTCATTAAGTATATATAACCATAACGAGAATGGTCATCGGTGAAGGTGATAAAATAAAGTATCCTCCTTTGGCTTGAATTGACATTGGGCCACACACATCGGTATGTATGAGCTCAAGCAATTCATTGGATCTTATCCCTTTGCCCTTTGAAAGGTGACTTTGTCATCTTGCCAAGTAAACAAGCTTCAGCATCGTCAAGCGATTAAGTGTCGAATTGATCCAACATTCCATCTTTATGGAGTTTGGAAATGCGATTCTTATTTATATGGCCAAGTCTACAATGCCATAAGTAGGATTCATTCAAGTCATTTGTTTTGGCTTTCTTGTTATTTATATTAAGTACATCAACATTCATATCTAATATGTAGAGACCGTTGCTAAGTATGCGATTACCATAAAAGATTCCATCACGTGAAAAAGAACAACATTTATTCTCAAGCGTAAAAGAAAATCCATCAACATCTAATGCGAGAAATAGAAATAATGCTCTTCGTAAGGCGGGAACAAAATAACGATTATTAAGTTCTAGTACTAGCCCACCGGGCAATGAAAGAAAATAAACTCCTACGGCCAGTAGCGACGACACTTGCTCCATTTCCAGCGCGTGGGTCCACCTCTCCTTTCCTCGGATCTCTAGTTCTTCTTAGTGCTGCATATTATTTACAAATATGAGAACCACAACCATTATCTAATACCGGTGGTTAGACTTAGAAGAAGCAATATTGATCTCAATCATAAATATACACGAAGTCGAAGCATCGAATGCTTCTTCTTGGTACTCAAGAAGCCTTTGCGATTTCTCCTCCAATGTCCGGTCTCACACGCAATGGAAGCAAGCATCCTTGGATTTGTCTTTCGCTATCTTAGGCGTTGGCTTAGGTGCGACCTTCACCTTCTTGGACTTCTTACGGGCTTTTGCCTTGCCCTTGCTCAAAGTGACCGGCAACACTTGCTTTCCGCTTCCCCACGGTGCCTCGGCGATCTTTAACATGTTCAATAACTCCGCAAGAGAGCAATCTATCTTGTTCATGTGATAGTTCATCACGAAACTGCGAGAATGAATCGGTAGAGATTGCGAGAATCAAGTCAATACTCAACTCTCGTTCCAACTTGTGGCCCGACTTCCCCAAGCCTCTCTATGTACCCGATCATTTTAAGCACGTGTGACCCCACAGCGATCCCGGATGCCATCTTACAACTAAGCAGGGCCTTGAGACCTCGTACCTCTCGATCACGAGGCCGAGAAGCATAAAGTTCCTTCAGGTGGACCATGATAGAGTAGGCGTCCATAGACTCATCTTTGTTTACTGCGATTCGGTGTCATAGAAGCAAGCATGATACATGTAGCATCGATCTTGTCGAGCGAGTGCTTGTTGTACTTCTCGACAACATCTGCGGCCGAACCCTCGGCGGGCTTTTCCGGTAGGGCCTCGTCCAAGACATAGCCAATCTTCGTGCCTCAAAGCGATTTTGAGGTTTCTTTCCCAATCGAGAAAATTTGTCTCGTCAAGCTTGTTTTCGATGATAAAGCGAAGGTTCAATTTGTTTGACATTTTCTACAACAATAAATAAAGATAGAATAAGTAAAGCTCATGTATAAAAACCTAAATTTGCACTTAATAAATCTATAAGGTTTTACTCCCACTAGCCAACTATTCCTATTGGCTTTCAAGAAAATAATTCCTTTAGTGGGCAAGATCCCATCGAACTACTCCGACCCCAACTTTGGTGATGGGCGAAAATAATTAAGCAGGTGGACAACGATTTGTCGATCGTATCTTATCACGATTCTTGTTGTTTGACCAGTCAACTCTTTGACAATATTTCATCTTATGAAAATAGCCAAACCACTTGCCTCTAAAATCCAAACGACCCGCTTTGGGTGGTGGCGAGAGAATTCTTAGTCGAGTCTTAACCCCAATATTCATGAGATCTCTTTCGATCATATCTCAATAACGACGATATACCCGAGGTAGGTCAACCCCTTTTTGGTTGGTGAGTTGGGTCGAACAAGGGCTCTTCACCGTCGTTATAATATGGGAGGCAATTCCGACTTGATTTTTGATGTGGGAATAATCTTAAATTAATTCACTTAATTAATTTGGTTTTAATTATGGTCTCATCTACTATGTGCATATTACTACGATATCATATAAAGTAAAACATACACAACATTCCGCGCATAAAATAACCGATATGATCATGGACTTTTCTAGAGTGCGGTTTCAAATACAAAGCGATGCGAAACCATGGGTCACAAACTAAGGGTATCTGCAACCGCCAATAGGATCTCTATTCTTTGTCGCCAATGGGTTCTTTATTTCTCCTTGGTCTTCAACTTCTTGCTCCATTCTTGTTACATAATAAATAATTACACCCGCCTTTGCGAGAGAGCTCGAGGAATGGGATAAATGCAAAAGTAAACTAGGTCACGTTCTTCATAACGGCCTAGGACAATTTTTCAAAACCAACATAAAGAAAACATTCTCATCTATCCTATTGGTGAGTCCATGATCAATCGGGTCCATATAATCACATTATATCTACACATCTAATCCATACAATTTTATCTTATGAAAAAGATTAAATTCTAATTTTAACTACTACTACTCATGCGTCTTTATTTTATCACGTCAAATAATTAAATAACTTTTAATTAATTATATGACTTAATCGAAAATTAAAATTAACATTTAATTTTAAATCGATTTCAATTTTAATTAAATTTGAACTATTCAAAATAAAATTAAAATTATAAAGTCTCTATTTGTTTCCTTTCCAAAACTAAATTTAGCTTAGGCACCTTGCACTTTCCAAAATCAAAATTTTGGAAGTGAAGCACAAGCTAAGCTGTCAAATCAAATATTTGGAAAGGCAAGCTCATTCCAAATCAAATATTTGGAAAGGCCAAATTATTTTAGTCTGAGGCTTCGCCACTTTCCAAAATCAAAATTTTGGAAGTGGCGCTGAGCTAAAACTATTCCAAATCAAATATTTGGAAAGGCTGAGGCTTTATTCCAAATCAAATATTTGGAAAGGCCAAATAGTTTTAGTTTAGGCACAGCCACTTTCCAAAATCAAAATTTTGGAAGTGGCTGAAACTAAACCTATTCAAATCAAATATTTGAAAGGGCTGGGCTATTCCAAATCAAAATTTGGAAAGGCCAATGTGCCATATGGTTTCCCAATGGTCCAAACTATTTGAACCATTGGTTGGCCCATATGACACAACTAAACAAACGAGATATCTATGCACAATAAAATATCACAAAACGAAAAGGTTGATCTCCCCATTGGAAGAGAGAGAGCGACGGACGGCAACCCTAGGGTTACCGCCGCCGCCCGCCGCCGCCGCGAGAGAGGGGGCGCCGCCAATCGGCCGACCCCAGCGAACCCTAATTTTTTGTTTTAATGTTTCGTGATTTAAATCTTGCATCTATCGATTAAATACTACGCATTTAAATTATGCTTATTGCTTAAGCTCAAGTCCGCTCGATACCACTTTGTTAGAAATCACTAGTTTAACGCAAATGAATTTAAAATTTGATTTCCTTTTCTAGATCGTTCTTCGTTTAATGCAATAAACACGTTAAGTAGTTTGTGGTTATACCTTAGATGATCTACAAGATCGTCGCTTTGACCGCCAACGGAGAGTAGTTCAATCGCAAGCCGTCCACGCGTCCGGGCCTCTATCGCTAATCCACACGAACCCCTACTTGGAATCCTCCTTGGATTGCTTTATCGAGAAAAACTCCGGTTGCTAGACCGGACCTTTTCTTCCTCACAAACTCACTATGGAGAGCTCTACATTTTACACAAAATTATGAACTCTTGCAATTGTGTTGTTCAAAAGAGCTTGACACCCACTTCCTTTTTATAGAGGAGGTGGCGCCCCAATACTAGTGTTGAGGAGAAGAAAACCTTTTTCTAATAAAATAAGGAAAATCAATTAGATTGATTTATCTCTTTAATTATAATTTATTTTGCCAATATCATATATTGATTATAATTATCCTATTACCATAAATCTATTTTTCCAAAATCAATTAATATCCTATATTAATATTATGGCAATATTTATTAATTAAAGTGCACAATCCAGGTGTATCTTATACACACAAAAGTGGCGCCCCATTAGTCAACTAATTGACTTCCGGAATATTCTTTAATTAATATAATTTATATATAATTAATATCTTGTATTTTATTTATTCATAATAAATAAATACCACCATATTAATTTACCACTATAACCTTTATAGTCTAGAGATAAACTTTCCTTATTTGGTTATCAACTATAACCGCATTTTAATCCGACTCGATGTTCATATGTGTGTGACCCGATAGGCTTCCGAATATGTTGGCCGTAGACACAAAGTGCAATTTACTAAAATGCCCTTCATACCTAACGATCACGGGATAGCGTCTAGCAACACACGTGACCCCAATTATCGGAAGAGTCAAAAGCAATGACTACTACCTTTCATGTGAAGCGATTACCGTGTAACTTACAATCCTATCATTTGTAACAATATCCATACGATCGTATCTCGAGTGTCAATACATTGACGATCGTATCTTATAATCTGGATATCATGCTCTCTCGGAATAACACATTTACTCCCACTTTGCAAAGATTCTCGAGAGCTAGACATTCCTTATAAGAAGGCCATTTCGGATATTCGATCCCAATTCATAGGATACGCGATTCCCGGACGACCAATCATGTATACTCCGCGTGCTTCAATATCATACCCAATCACTACCGCATGATCGCCCGTGGTTAGGAGAAATCTCAATAGTGTCAAAGCATGACAATCCACACCGTGATGCCATGAAGACTCGGTCAAAGGATAATTACACAACCGCCACATAGTGTGACACTTAATGTAAGTGGGTCAGTCTAACGTACGCATTCTCTAATACACGTCCACGTACAATCCAAGTGTCTCTACACTTCGATAGACGAGATCTATCCCTATCTTCTAAAAGATAGAAGACATCCAATACGTGCTAGTCCGATTATACTATCAATGTCCCATTTGATAATATGTAAGACTAGAGACATTTAAGTACCAACCTTGTTATAGTGATTAGAGATCCCATCAACCATGATCACTATCATGGTTTCTCTATCATGATTGATACTAGGGGCGTTACTATATATATATAACAAAATAATATGAAGACAAACAATATATAATAACATAAGTGCTTTTATTAATCATAATAAAGTTATTACATGAACTAAATAGACTGTAAATGACCCGACCCGGTCGGATCCGGTCCAACCCGATTGGGTTTAGGACACCTTTCCAACAGAGACCCAGGTAAGTTCAGCCGCCGTAGAAGGAACCGAACGGTATTCGGCCTCAGTAGATGATCGGGCAACGGTATCCTGTTTCTTCAAGCTCTAGGACACAGGATTGCGACCCAAGTAAACAATATAGGCACTGGTGGAGGACCAGTCATCACGATTACCTCTCCAATCCGCGTCCGAAAAGGCATGCAAAATGGGAGCAGACTGACGATAAACTTGGTTACCAAAGTGAGGAGTACCAGCAAGATAGCGTAAAAGACGCTTAACATGTGCCCAATGAACATGTGTCGGAGAGTGAATGTACTGAGAAAGACGATTCACAGCAAAGGAGATATCCGGACGGGTAAATGTCAAATACTGAAGACTGCCAACCACCATACGATACTGGGACGGATCATCCAAGGGAATACCACTCATGTGAGTAAGGAAAGTAATATCTGAATGTAATGGTGTGGCAACCGGATTGGCATCTTGTAACTTTAGTTTAGTAATTAGTTCAAGGGCATAACGCTACTGAGGTAATAAGCAACCATCGTCATTAGGAATAACTTCAACCCCAAGAAAGTAAGAAAGAGGGCCCAAATCTTTCAGCGCAAAGCGAGTACCCAGAAGACGAATAAAATCCTCAAGAGCAGACTCATGGTTACCTGTTATTATAATATCATCAACATATACTAACAAATACATAAAAGCAGAACCGTGAGAATAGATAAATAGGGAAGTGTCGGCATAAGAATGACGAAAGCCCATAGAGGTAAGAAAACCATGAAGCTCCTCATACCACACCCGAGGAGCTTGTTTGAGAGCATAAATGGCGTTACGCAGGCGACAAACATAATCAGGGCGGCTAGAATCAACAAAACCAGGTGGTTGGGCCAAATAAACGTTCTCATGAAGGGTACCCTGAAGGAAAGCATTATTAACATCAAGTTTCCGTAAACACCACCCCCTGCGACAGAGCTAATGATAAAACAATGCGGATCATAGTGGGTTTGACAATAGGACTAAACGTTTCATAATAATCAACACCAGGGCGCTGAGTAAAGCCCTTGGCTACTAAACGGGCCTTATAACGTTCAACGGAGCCATCAGGATGATATTTGATGCGAAAAACCAATTTAGAGCCAATGACATTATACGAGGAATCAGAAGGCACGAGGTCCTAAGTATCATTGCGCACTAAAGCGTCATACTCTTCCTGCATGGCCGCCCGCCATTCGGGATGTTTGAGGGCTTGAGTAATATTAGTGGGTTCCGAGGAAGCAAGACGAGTGGCAAGATTCAGTTTTTGTATAGGCTTATGAATATGATCCTGGGCTCGAGTACGCATAGGGTGAGTGGCACGAGGTGGGCAGGGAGCAGGTGAAGTTTCCGGGGAGGGAGAGGAGGACGGAGAAGGGGAGGAAGAAGAGGAGGAGGTGGCGGAAGGAGAGGAGATGGAGGACGGCGATGAGGGGAGTGAAGGAGTCGGGGAAACAAGAGGATGGGATGGCGAAGGGGAAGATTGGTTAGAGGAGGGGTCATCAACAGGAAGCGGATAAGGAACCCAAGCTGAGACAGGGATCGAAGGAGTTGCGGGGCTAGGTAGAGATGCAGCTGGAAAAATAGTTTCAATAAACTTGACATGACGAGAAACGTATAAACGGGATTCAGATAAATCATAGCAAAAGCATGCATGCTGAGTAAGAGAGTATCCTAGAAAGACGCAAGGTTTCGAACGGGGTTCCAGCTTGTGATGGGTATATGGTCGGAGCCAAGGGTAGCAAAGGCATCCAAAGACACGTAGAGAAGAATAGGTAGGTGCATTGTTGAATAATTTTTGATAGGGTGATTGCATATTGAGGACACGAGTGGGCTACGATTAATTAAATAGACAGCAGCAGCGAAGGCATAAGGCCAAAAGGTGAGGGATAAGGAAGCATGAGAAAGTAAGGAAAGCCCGGTTTCGACTATATGTAAATGTCTAAGCGTCGGAAGACCGTTGTGTTCCGGTGTATGAGGTGGAGTAGTAAAAAAACTAATGCCAGATTCTGCAAAAATAAATAGCATTAATCGTGGTATTAAAAAAAAATTCAACAAGTAGGCGAAAGCGGATGAATGTACTAGCAACATCAGATTTGCGAGCTAATGGATAAAACCAAATATAACGAGTAAAATGGTCGACAAAATAAGATAATATTTATATCCATCAAATGACACAATTGAGGATGTCCAGACATCAGAAAATAAAAATTCATGGGGACGGGTAGTACGTAAACTAGAGAGGCCAAAAGGTAGTTTATGACTTTTATGCTGCAAACATGCTGAACAATGCAACCGAGAAGTAGATGAATGCGGTAATGAATAATTATTTAGCGTAGAGAGCAAAACAGGATCAGCCGGATGCCCTAAGCGATGATGCCAGACATCTGGGGAAGCTTTATTGGTAGAAAACGCAAGAAATGATTGAGTAGGCCACTCATATAAACCATCTTTAACTGGTCCAAGGAGAAGGATTTGACGAGTCTGAAGATCCTTCACGAGAAATTCAGTGGGTAAGAATTCAACAGATACACAATTATTCTGACATAATTTAGAAATGGACAATAAATTACGGGAGATAGTAGGAACACGCAAAACATCATTTAATTGCAGGGAATTAGAAGCAGAGTAAGGTAAAAGAGTAGAACCCGTATGAGTGACCGGAAAGGGGGAGCCATCACCAATTAGCAGATTATCCGAGCCCAAGTAAGGTGAGTGATGTGAGAGGTTGTGAAGATCAGTGGTGACGTGATGAGATGAGCCACTATCTAACAATCAAGGAGACGATGGTGGAGCAGTTTCAGCCGGTGTAACGGCAGCATGGGCTTGGGGACGGGGTTGACGTGGTGCGGTAGGAACTGTGGGAGTCGGGAAAGTAGGACAAAATTTAGCAGAATGACCATAATTGGAAGACAGCTGACACCGACCATGCCATGGACATCGACGCCGACCATAGGCATCTAGCCGGGGAGGGACAACGGGGCCTGGGGGTCGTTGGTTTGGAGAGGATGAGGGCCGAGAGAAAGGATTTTGAGGATACGATGTGGAGGAAGGAGGTTGAGGGTGGCGCCAAGGCTTCTGAGCCAACAAGGAGTAAGACGGAGGGCCAGAAAAGGGGCGGGCAGCAGTGGCAGCAAAAGCCGACGCCGGCGCTAAAAGACGAGGAGAAGCAAACGTGTGCTGAACCTGAAAATTCAATAATTTTTCAATTAATTCCTCAAGTTCAATTGGTTCAGCATGCACCTGAATGGCACGGGACAACTCACTATATTCAGGTCTCATTTTGTCCAGAATCAAATCCACTAAATCATCTAGTTGAATGGCAGCATCAAGGAGGGCAAATTCATCAACTTTAGCTTTAATGGCATAAACAAAATCAGACACCGATTGATTACCTCTGGTCATGTCCTTAAGTGATTGCTTAATTGCGCGTATATGACCCCAACTAGGCTTAGCAAATTGATTGTATAGGCTTACCCAAGCTTCACGAGCAGAATTGGTACGAGAGATGGTAGAAGCGATACCAGGATTGATGGAACTGATTAGCAAATTAAATATTAGACGATCTTGTGTTCTCCAGGTGTCATAGGCCGGATTAGGCTTCGAAGCAGCGGTGCCGTCGTCGGGAATAGTTGTTGTCGGTGCTGGAGTGGTACCGGTAACATACCCAAGGAGACCATTACCTTCGAGTAGAGATTCAATCTGAAGCTTCCACAATGAATAGTTGGTTGAATCAAGACGAACTGTGGATTGGAGATTGGGGTTGAACACGATGAGAGAGGGGCTTTGACTGTAATTGGCCATAGATGCCGACGGGAAGAAAGCAGAGGAATAATGTAAAAGGAAAACCGGAAATAAAAGCGGCTGGAAAAAAATAAAATTAGGGCTTTACACAGGAAGAGTATATTGGCTCTGATACCATAACATATAATTTAGAGAAATATTATTATTTATTCACACTTCTGAAGGAATGATACATACAGTATATAGACGGGTACATACAATAAATTCTAGAATCTTCTACTAATATGATAAATAAATACAAATATGGGAATACATCGAATATATATATATAGCTAATACACCCCAAACCTTATTTCGCCTATTAAGGGTGTAGGCAAAAACTTTCAGCAATATACATGTTACGTTCATGAATGATTTAATTGCTTGTTCAACCTCTAGCATTTCCCGAAATAATTTATATCATATATTTTATTGATTAGTATTACCTTCACAACAAAATAATGATCACAAAGCAGCACAAAACATGTCTAGAAAAGTTATTGAAGATAGATTCCGGGAGAATACTTTTGTTAATTTATTTCACTTAATTGTTCCATACATCAACATTACATTAATAGCCATACACATAACAAATTAATATTCTGTCTAAAAACTAATACACTTGTCACACTTATCATTTGACATTTGGCACACCACAAGTGTCCTACTCATCACTTTTTATTCTCAACACCCCACCCCTCTCAAGCTGGATGGTGGTGTTACCACATTCAGTTTGCCCCTGAACAAATGGAACTGAGACGATGACAGTGCTTTGGTAAGGCAATCTGCAATTTGATCTGCTGCTGGGATATACTGGACTGAAATGATCTTCTTTTGCACCAAGTCTCCTACATATTGGACATCCACCTCTATATGTTTTGTTCTAGCATGAAACACCGGGGTTTGTGCAAGGAAGGTTGCACTAATGTTGTTAAACAGGCCACATGTGTTCTGGGAATCTTCAGACACATCTCCTTCTTCAAATGTTGTATCCACTGAAGTTCTGAGGAGAGATTTGCCAGTGATCTGTACTCAAACTCAGCACTAGATCTTGACACCACATTTTGCTTCTTTGAGCTCCAAGACACAAGTGAACCACCTATATAAACACAATAGCCCTCAATAGATTTTCTGTCTGAGTCATCACATGCCCAGTCTGCATCAGAATAGCTGCTAATATGCAGGGTGTTTGGGCGAGTGATGATAGTGAAGAAAGCTTTGGAGGAGACAGTGGTGGAGCAACAATCAACCCAAGTGAAAAAGGTTAGCATAATTGGGTAAGTTGAGGTGACGAACCTGAGGATGGAAGGTGAATGGTCAGGTCATGGCATGTACATAGGTGCCGGCTCAAATCGCGGTGGAGTAAAGGTAGCTGAGACGTTTGGAGGGGAGCTTTGCACTACGGATGCTCCAATTTGAGTGGTGGCAAAAACTTGATCGACCTTTTCTAAGTGTCCAATCTTACCGACAGTGTACCGGGTCAATTATAGCCTAGAATCGGTGAGTCAAGGTCGTTTCCCACGAGGATGCCAGTTAAGTACCAAAATCATTAGCACGTTTGGTTTAGGCAAAACAAAAAAGATGAGTTTTAAAAAACTAAGGTGAGCCATGGTGTCACTCCACAACTCACCACCTAAATGCCACAAAAAGAGAAAAGAAAAGAAATAAAATCTAAGGTTAGCCAAGATAATGGTCAAAATGATAAAGAAGCATTTATGATTCGTTTGGAAATGATTCGACCGACCCTCCATCCATTTGTGACTTTGTAATAAATTATTGGTGTGAACCCCCGCTTTAGTGATTGCCCGCTCTCGCGTGATACAACCACTCTATATCTCGTCAACGGCCTAATTGACTAAATTAGGTCTAGAAGAGGCGATATGCATTACACTCATTGGGTTGCCTAACCACGATTAGTGAACCCCACTCTAGAAACCGAATCTATATCTAGTCGATTTTACTAAGTGGTCTCATTATCCATTTTCCCACACTAAGTATCTTCTCTCGATCTCAACAAAGTGTGCTAAATCATATATTAGGTGATTAGTCTAACACAAGCATTAAGGCCAAGTAATGAGAAATAATTCCATAAAGTGCTTGAAATCTAAACAATCATTATCACAAATTACAAGAAACTACAATATCACAATTCACATTTCATGGGTTAGATTTCTATACTTCATCTTCATCTTCCCCAAATTGTATTCTACACAATTCCAAGAAGATGAAAATTCCGGATACAAATCTAACTAAAACTAACACAAATCAAGATGAAATTAAAGAACAATAAGCTAAATAAAAGAATACCCATGAAAATCCATCTTCATTGACTCCGTCTGCTCCAAGTACAAGCAATCATCTTACACCCATGAAGAAAAGAAGAAGCTTGAAGAAGAACAACATGAGATTTCAACTATCTAGCTATCAATCCGTTAATTACGTTGTTTTTATGTTACAGTGACCTCCCCCAAGGTCTCTAATGGAGGAATTTCGGCTCTAAGGGTTTGGGGGGAAGGGGGAGAAGAGTTTTCAGCTGAAAAACGCGGTTTTGTGGTGAAAAATGCTTAACAAGCCGAGCTGCCTGAAGTTCGGCTCGACAGGTGGTTCGGTACTAGATTGTCTTCAGTGAATTGATCATAATTTTGCGTGAAGACCTCCGATTTGAGTGATTCAAGATGCGTTGGAAAGCTTGTTCGAAGATATACAACTCTTGTGAAGAAGTCTAAACCGAATTCTGCCTCTAAGCTGGGTAAAAAGTCGATTTAATTCAGCTGTGAGTAAATATGCTCGAGACAATTGATCCGTAAGAACTCCGTGTCTTCGGGTACATGCTTTGCACCGTACAAACGCGTCTTGTCAACATCAAAATCATCTCTCTCGATGCTTGGTCAACCTAAGATCCTGCAATGACTCGCAAAAAATACCAAGTGTAAACCCGACTACAAAAGATTGGTCCTAATGACATAAAAATACTAAAAAAACTACTTTATTCATTACTACTTACTACTTATTGTATCCTTATGAAAATATGCAAATCAATGCCCGAAAGGTGCAAAATTACTATTAAAATCACGGGAAACAGGGCTAAAAACATAATGAATGCATCATAAAATCAACTTACATCAGAGGATGAACCAAACTGGATTTGAGACTGAATTTGAGTATTATGTGGGGAAACCACCACTGCCGGCGTCGAAGCAGAGGTCTGCTCCATCCCGTTTTGATACGAAGAAAAGTTATTGAAGAAAGATTCTAGGAGAATATTTTTGTTAATTCATTACACTTTATTGTTCCATACATCACCATTACATTAATAGCCATACACATAACAAACTAGTAACAAACTAATATTCTTTCTAATCTCTAATACACTTGTCACACTTATCATTTGACACTTGGCACACCACAAGTGTCCAACATATATAAAGTTTAATCATGAAGTAGAAACTATTGATTGTTAGAAGTAGTGTCTGAAAAGCAATTTTAGTAATTGTTTTTATAATTAATAAATGACATATTTATCCTCATCTTATTATTTATTTTATGCTCATAAGTAATACATTACTGATAACCCAAGTAGTATCATATGTAGCCATATAACTTAGTGTGTGTCACAGATGATGATCAAGTTTATGATGATACACTTGAACTGTTAGTCCATGGTGAACTTAATAAGAGTATGGGGTTTATTGATTAAACCACCATTAATGCACCCAAAACACTTTATGGTGTGACCGTCTTATCCGGACCGTCGATATTGGTTACCAAAGTGGGGCATTTATATATGATGAAGTCATATAAGACTGGACCGATTTAATCTGCATTTCTCATATAATTCCATGATTGAGAAATCTTATTGAATCACAAGATGATCATCTATGGATTAACCTTAATCCTGAAGTGATTGCAAACTCCTGCTTGTTTCAAGATAGGGTTTGATGTGTTCGTTTAGGATTGCTAAGAGGCGCGACCCGAATCACTTTCACGTTGGCACTATCGGGAATGAGTAGCTGAGAATGTGTCACACCGATACGGAATCCATTCCTTCATGCGGGGAGTAGAAAGACAATCCCTTTATTTGTCAATCCTAGAAACTGATCGATCCACGGAGTTTATATTGGTTATGAACTAATGGATTATTAGTGGGTTAATGGTAAATAAGGATAAGATGTAATGAAGAAGGTTTACGGAAACATTCTCGCTTCATTACGGATAGTCTATGGAGGGTTAGTGTGTATGTAATGATTATATCAATGAACACGTATTGACTCGACACGTTGAGAATAAGTTATATCTATAATCGGTAGAGTTCAGTTTCAGATTTATGGTGCCGTAATTCCGGAATTAATAAGTTGAATAGAAATGTTCTGCTCGATGAATATTTTATTTATTGTAGCTACTGGTTATAGGTCCATGGTCCCCGGGTAGACTCCTAACATGCGAGTGAATTCTCGTATTATGGAACCTCGAGAATAAATTAAATAATTGGTCTATTTAAAGAATATACGGAAATATTATTTATTTGGTAAATAATATGTAAAATAGAAAATACATTTTCTATTATCCCATGGCATAAAATGGTGCCACATGTGGGAAAATTGTGAAAAGAAATTTTCATGAATCATATCATGTTGAAATAGTGTCCTAAACCCAATCGGGTTGGACCGGATCCGACCGGATCGGATATGTTTATACATATGATAAATGGTTTTTTTGTTATTAAATATTTGTTCGCTTAACGGACCAATTACGATATTGTTATATGATAACGTCCCTAGTGTCAAACTGTGAAAGAGAAACCATGATAGTGATTATGGTTGATGAGGTCTCGACTCACTTTATAAGGTTTGATTCTTAAATGTCTCTGGACATATGTGCTATTTAACGGGGCATTGATAGTACGATTAGACTAGCACGTATTAGATGTCTTCTATCTTATTGAAGATAGGGATAGATCTTGTCTATCAAAGTGTAGGGACACTTGGACTGTACGTGGACGTGTATTAGAGAATGCGTTCGTTAGACTGACCCACTTACTTTATTAAGTGTCGTATTATGTGGCGGTTGTGTAATTATCCTAAAACCGTAGTCTTCATGACATCACGGTGTGGATTGTCATACAGTACTTTGACGCTATTGAGGTTTCCCCTAGCCATGAGGCGATTATGCGGTAGTGATTGGGTGTGATACTGAAGCATGCATAGGATTCATGTTGCTCGTCCGAAAATCGCGTATCCTATGATTAGGAGTAAATATCCGAAAGTGCCTTCTTATAAGGAAAGTCTTATTCTCAAAAGTCTTTGCAAAGCAGAAATAATATGTTACTTCGAGATAGTAGGATATCCAGATTATAAGATATGGTCGTTGATGTTTGACATTCGATGTACGACCGTATGGATATTGTAACAGCAATAGGATTCTATTTACATGATAATTGTTTCACATGAAAGGTAGTAATCATTGCATTTGACTCTTCCGATGATTGGGGTCGTGGACGTGTTGCTAGACGCTATCCATGACCGTGTGGTATAAAAGGCATTTTCGTAATTGCACTTTGTGCCTACGGCCAACATATTCGGAAGCCCAACGGGTCACACACATAAGAACATCTACCCGGATTAAAATGCGGTTATAGTGATAACCAAATAATGAAAACTTTTTTTTTGAAAGGAAATAAGGAAAGTTTTATCTCCACTGTAAAGTGTTATAGTGATAAATTAATATGGTGGTATTTATTTATTATGAATAAATTAAATACATGATATTAATTATATTGATTAATTAAATATACATATTATGTCTATGTATGTGGCGCATGTGTGTGTATATTGATATACATGTATTTTGTGAATTAATTAATAATAGCATTATATTAGTTAAGAATATTCCGGGAGCTAATATATATATCTATATGTGGCGCCAATTTTGTGTATTATGATACACTTGTGCAACTTAATTAATGATATTATCATATATTAATATTGGATATCAATAGATTTATGAAAAACAAATTTATGGTAATAAGATAAAGATAGTCAATATTAGATATTGACAATATCTTGGAAATATTTAAGATGAGATATTAAATTAAAAGAGATAAATCAATCAAAGATGTTTTCCATATTTTATTAGGAAAAAATGTTTTCTTTCTCCCCAATCTACTAGGAAGTTTCTCCCAATCAGAGTAGGAGACATTGGGGCGCCACTCACTCTATTTTAAAAGAGGGATTGACTAGCTCTTTTGTGTCATTACAATTAGAAGAGTTCTAATTTACTGGAAAATTGAGAGCTTCCAAGAGAGAGATTTTGAGAGAGAGAAAAGGTTGGTATAGCAACCGAGTTTTCTGGTAGCAATCCATGATGAGATTCTGGCGGGCTGTTCGTGTGGATCTCCGATAGAGGCCGAACAGTTGGGCGGCTTCGTGCAGAAACTACAGCCGTAGACAAAGCGTCGATCCAATTGGATCAACCAAGGTATTCTCTTGTCTACTTATTTTATGCTTGTTGCTTAAACGAAGTCGATTTTGGGTTAATAGGAAATAAATTTTAAATTCCGCTACGTTCCTGCGTAGATTTCCTAACATATCACATGTGTAATTAATTATTTATTAAATTATTAATGGATAAAATAAGAGATTGATTTTATCATTTAATGAAGATTATCTCATTTATGATGATTATATCTTATGTATGAAAATATTTTTTTCTTTGGGAAAAAGATAATTGTCTTGTGAAAAGGGATATCTCTCAGTTGCTCGGTTATTTTCCTATATAAAAAAAGTTTCTCCCGACACAATACAGACAAGTCTTCTGTGCCACTTTTTGATAAAAATGAGAGAAAAATTAGTTCCTTGTCCTAGCCATTGAGAGAAGAAAAGCTGGTGTTTTTCTTGGAGCATATTCGAGGAGGTTCGAATGCGGGATCGACGTCTACCAGTCGTCGCTTGGAGATACAACTTGGAAGATCACGACTTCTCTTCGGTTGGGTAAATCTTCAACCTTCTTATAGTTTATTTAATTAATTATGTGAATTATATCGTAGTAAAATCGTAACGAATTTCAATTCGTTGCTTCCCCTGTGCATGATCGAGTGTCTCGATCGATGCTGTAAATCAGGTCTGACGATCCAAAAAAGAGAGGAAATTTTGGCTCGATTCATCGGGACCCCCTCCCGAGCTATCGAGACCCGAAAAATTTCCGGATTCGTTTTATCTGTATTTCGGATCCTAATTAGGGGTCCTGTATATCCAGCAAAAAGTCTTATCATTATCCATACTGTAAAAGTGTATTGTGTAAAATTATCATTTTGATATTTTATTTAAAGAAATTAAAATTTAACAAGATCTATAGAAAGACATATGATCCATGATAGGTCAATTGTAGAATTTTGTATTATATATTATGTAAACGAATGGGTAGTGCTTCGGCCACACTATTTGTATCGTAATGATTAATACAACATATTAACATTATTCATAATTTAGGAAAGGCCACAAGTGAAATCACTTTTATTCTAAAATGAGAAGAAAGACAAGAAAAAAAGATTGTGGTTGAGAAGAAAAAACGCGCACATTCTTCATGTATTACTACGTGTGGTTGTAATAACGTGTAATGTAACACATGAAGTGGTTGTAGCAACATGTAATGAACACACAAGTAACAACCAACACGCGCGCGTTTGTCTTCTCAATCGATATCTTTTTTTTATCTTTATTTTTCCATTTTGTATCTTATTTTGTCTTTCTAGCCCGCGATCCCTTCATAATTTAGCTTTAATATCACTCAATGCATTATATATTTTGATCAATACTTAATCAATGTGTTGTAATACAATTGTTATGGTAAACATTTTTCATAAATGATGTAACCCTTTCTTTTTTAAAACTTGGGAGAAGAAAAAAATAATGTACAAAATTTCCTCAGTATCACTTCTGCCCACTTTACAAACTGCTGTTGAGAATAGATAGCCACCAACTACTCCTCCAGTCCTGCTTCGCGCCGCTAACAAGGATACCTCACAATGCCGCCGCCTCCTCCCTTTCCACCGACCACCGAACCAGGCCTCTTCCCAATGTCGATTGAATAAAAAACAACGGCCTTTAGAGCTTTTGTGACTGGTCATCCTGCCATCATTCGGATCAGTCCATATTCTTGCCAGCAAAGTCTCGCCGGCATGTAAGGTTTTTTGCGGCCCATCTGCTCGACGTCTTGCTGCTCCACTGATTATGATACCTCCGACCTAGGGTTTCCATGCAACACCTTCTCTCATGGCCGACGACGATCGGCCACCTAAGCTTACCTTTGCACATGTGGTTGGCAACAATGCCGTTGCAGCCACGATGTCTGATTTTGGATCACTCTCTACATGTTGGGGTGGGCCAACCTTTTTCATTGCACGAACTAATATGCGGGTTTTAGCGAAATCTTTTGAGAATGTTTTAGTTGCTCATTTTTCAAATTTTCGTCGACAAGTTGACGATATTCGTAAGTTCATTGTTGAGTAAGAGTTGAAGGCTGACTATAAGGTTGGGATGCTTGAATACTGTAATCTCTTTGTTCAGATAGATGATATGGATATGGGGTGGAGAATATTAAAGAATCGTACATGGATTACTTTATTCTTGACAAGGATCTACGCGATAATCAAAGATTGGCAGAGGAATTCGAGCATGAGGATTCTCATGTGGATATAGGCCACAAAAGTGTACTATCACGCCGCCTATGGAAGATAAGATGAATGATATGAGTAATCTCTATAAACTGCACCCGCTATCCTCTGATGATTTTTTAACTTTATGCTAGATCGAGGCTTACTTAGCCAACATCAATAGACTGAGTTTTCCGCGAACATTGTATTTTGAAGATAAAAATTCTAAAATCACTGTCTTGGCTAAGTATATAGATGACACTGAAGATAAGGATGATGAGATATATCAATGAAGAAGGCATGTTTTCCATTTATGGGGACTCAAAGCACATTTTCATGAATCTTTCCTTAGAACAAAAGCTGAATACATGTCTAGAATGGTTATATATGGACAACTTACACTACAACTTAAAACTGTACATACTAAGATGAGTCAAACGTTTCCCGTAAGTTATAACTTTAATTGCATAACAATCTCTTCTTATGGGCCAATCTATATATATTAAATTTTATATATTGGAGTCACAATGATTATTTTTTTAGCCAGTAGCAATGATTATTCCATAACCTAAAATCACACTTACTTCACTTTGGTTATTCGAAAAGAATATTTTGTGCATTTTTTATACATTGAAAACCTAAAGAGCCATCATGCATGATACATTTGCATCATTTAAAAGTCTTATTATATACAATTGATGATGTTTTTTTTTTTTTTTTTTTTGATGATGCTATTTGATTGACTCAACCAGAATTTCTCAACACACACACACACACACACACACACACACACACATATATATATATATATAGATCCTGCATTTCCTAGTAAGATACGTTTACCATTAATTTTAGGGTGGTCCAGGTGCAATTTTTGAATCACCATGTCATCGATTTAAACAAACTCATTGGTGGTCCCTATTTAAAAACAACATTTCCTATTAGTTGAGGACCATCAAGTAAGATTTGCACCGGGACCAACCTAAAATTTGTGTACGTCTACAATATTTCGAATCATATATAGAGTATATGAGTTACCTACGCACATACGTATATGTTGAATAAATCACTAACATTGTTAAATACGTGTATTAGAGTATCTCCGATCATCAACCTTTTAAAAGGTTTATAACTGTGTCACGTCATCTAACTTATAAACCTTTTCTTTATAAACCTCTTCTTCACAATCATAAACCTTTTCATACTTCCACGTCATCTTTTACAACTTTACAACATGGACCCATTATAAATAAATATTTTATTATTTCATAGCTTCAAAAAAGCATTTGTTCCCAAAGTTTGAAATAAAAAAACGGTAGAAGACAAATTCTGCAAGTTGTCAGATTGGAGGAGGAAAAAAATGAAAAAAAAAATCCAACTTGTCAGGTGATGAAGTCAAATTTCACCAATGATAATTTCCGGGTGTAATCGCTCTAATGGTAGTTCTCCGGTCACCAATAAGCACCGAAAGAGAGGGTTGTTTTTGTGGTATTTTGACTGAACTCGAGTTCTTCTCAAGCTGCCTACGTATCAAATTACTTAATTAGAATCAAGCCGGCCGTAGTTCTTGTAGGGGGTTTAAATAGGGAGTCTAACCCAAATCCAGTCGTATCCTTCAAGGATTCTGTTATTTTGATATTAAACGGGATTGATACGAATCCCTGATTACTAGGAGATAATATCTCATCTATCTTCAGTTTGAATCGGAGCCTTAATGAGGCTGGATTCCTATCTTACGTTTATCCTTAAATTATGGAAACATGTGTGCAACTGACTGAGCGCTCGGGCCTATTGGCCGAGTCCTTATGGTCGTGCTCTGCGCGCATTCCACAGACTGAACCGTCTGCGGTGGTCGGGAGGAGTGAAGCGGCTCGCTCTCAGAGTTTATGGTGGGTGGTGGCCGGACTTCCGGCCTCTGGGCGGAGCGCCCTTCATACTATATCTGAGCTGATCCATCAATATTCATGACACGTGGCCCCGGTGGAGCCCGACCATCGTCATAAGCCTCCCAGGTCGGCCTGGGCCTTTGGGACTTGGGCGATCTATTGCTGACTCTGCTCGGTCTTTGTGGGACGGCTCTCCCAGTTGGAGCCGATTGAAACATGCTTGGACACGTGTCACAGGCGTTACTACTAGTCATTATTATCATGAGAATCGAGGCATCAGGGCCTGCTGGCATAAAGTGGGTCATTAACCGAGGCGTCGATTAGGGTTATAACCCGTCTCTTAAAACGTCCATTCCTCTTTATCATTGCCATTTTATACCCAAGTTCGGAGCAAGCTAACGTCTTCTTCTTCTTCCCATTTTTTGCCAGTAAGTCACTCTTTCTGCCATTCATTTTATTTTCTTTTGATTTTCCATTTATGAGGGTGATATACTCTACTCCTTCAGACGAATCCGTAGACAAAGAATTAGGCTCAGAGTTCTTTGATTTTGTGACTAAGGAGGTAATTTCCAATCCATCCCCCCGTGCTTCATCTTCTCCGGTGGTTCCTCCGGCCACTCTTCCTCTTCCTTATTCTTTAGCGGGCCTTGTTCCCAGGCACACTGTGCCTTCGTCACTAGGGATTTAGCCTTTGTTAGGCATCTTAAAGCAGTGTCTGCTACTCGATCCATTATGGGTTGTTTTGGCATATAATCTTTCATTTCTCAACGTACCATAGACTATCTCTGCACTCAGTACATCATAGATGCCACTAGATTTGCTCCCAAGATTCTGATTAGCCCTAAATCGAAAGCTGATACTCGGGTTGTCGGCCGGTATGCTTCTGAGCCTCCTACCGGTTATTGTGCGGTATACAAGGAGCAGTTTGACTGTGGGATGATGATGCCTCTCTGCCCGGCCATTGTGGCCGTTCTCCGGTATTATAACATGGGAATTGCCCAAATTGCCCCAAACGGGGTTAGGTCTATTGTAGGTTTTGCCATCTGGTGCCGGTTAGTGAGGACTAGGTTCTCTGTAGAGCTATTCAGGACGTTCTACCAGCGTTCCAAAGTTACCAACTCCCCTGGTTGGTATTGCTTTCTTCGTCGACCAGGTTCCCTGGCGGATATTCCTATCCAACATAAGGGGAAGACATCTTTTAAGAGATGGAAAGAACAGTTCTGCTTCTTCCGTCACGAAGAGGCGGCTCGGCTGGGCCGGTGGAATTCTGCAACTCTTGTTCATGACATGCCCCCTAATTCTACCGACCTGGCGGAATGGATTCGTGTAATCAGGGAGCTCAATAACTCTATGGATTGTCTGACCTATACGTCGGAGTTGATCGATCGGGCTCGCCTGAAGGATGCCGGACCCGAGCCGTACGCGCCACTTTCAAAGAGCAAAAAGAAATCTCGTTGGGATGTGTTCCTTGAGTTATCATTTCATACTTGTGTATTTTTCAATACTATTGTTGTATGTCTGACTTCTTTCGCTGTGCAGAGGTCGACCTATCGTTTCTATTGTCTGGAGCTGGAGCTGAGGATGTCGAGCAAGAGGAACTAGAGAAAGTGTCCTCGGTCTCTGAGGGATAATCAGACCAAGCGCTCATGTCTGTTCGAGCGGCAGGCTATGTCCTTCTTGCTGACGCAGTCAGATATCTGAACGAGCACCCTGATGAAGCTGTCGTCACTCCTCACGGTTAGGAGGACGAAGATGTAAACGTATCCGACCGCTCTCTTGGTCGGGAAGAAGCCTCTGACCTCGTCCCATGGAGTCGATCTGCACCGGTAGTCTCCATTTCCCGGAGGGGCCATCCCGTAAGAGAGGGCGTACCAATCTGCTCACCATCGGAGCGGGAAGAGGTGGATTGAGCGATGCATCTTCGGTGTATGAGCAGTTGTCAGCCATGTCTACTGTGGATTCGGCAGAAATGGTATGAGCTGTTACGCTTTGTAATAATATAATATATGTTGTTGTCTTTGTTTGCTCCTCTAATTTGTGATCCCTGACCTTTCTCTTCTAGGGTGCCCGCATAGGGCAAGAAGTGTTCGGCCGCTTGGCCAAATCTAAAGTTGTTGCTGAGAAGCATGAGAAGACTGTCACCGAGCTGAAGGCATCCAAGAAAACGTACAAGGACTTGTATGAGTCCAAAAAGAAAGGTGTGGTCGGCCTCAAAAATCAACATGCGCGTGAAATGCAGACTCTGCATGCGACACATGCTGAGGAGATGCAAGCTTTGAGGGATCAGCTGAACGCTGAGAAAGCCGAGGCCGAAAAGAGTTTGACTGAAGCATGGTCTGCTCGGAATGCCCTGGAGGAGTCTATCTATGCGCTTATCGCTAAGGGCATCCGAGAGTACTATAGTACTGCCCACTTTGATGGGGTCCTCTCTGCTCTGCTCATTCCCCTGATTAATCATGGA